>JAOWCC010001589.1:93260826-93767225 GCA_030867875.1 Actinernus sp. WN-2022
AGGGCAGGCACAGTGGCTCATGTAGAGGCATTGTGGGAACTAAGACGTATCCTCATTATCCAGTCATACATGTATCACTTATACTCCCACCCACCCCTGCCCAGCACCCTAAGATAACTTCAAGAATTACTAGTACAACTACAAAATACAATGGCAATACTCTGCAACTAATTTCATAATAGAATCGTCATGCATATTCAGAAGATATAAAAACAGATCTCTTCAATCTCTTGTATTCGCTATTATCGCACTTCGGCCATCTTGGATTGAAAGCGAGGCTTCCGGGTTGTCGGTTTGCTCTGTTGTTGGTCGCGAGTTTGGATGAAATAACTACTTCATCTCCACTTCTGTAATTCCAATTGTACAAATAATAGCCAGAAAAGAAGATCTAGGGATTCTTTTCACATATTTGATTCCAATAAACAGCTCAGAAAGCGATGGAGTTTGAAAATACGCGGAGATGTCGACCCACACTTCAGACTTCGATAAATATCCAGAGGTAGAGTGAGGAAAAAAAACAAGTAATATTTTTTCGGTTAAAGTGTCACAGGTTCCCTCAGACTCACATCTAGCAGCGGTCTCTACAGGTAAAATAAGAAGAGAGAAACCTCACCTAGCAGGGCGAATGGAACATGTTAAGTTATTGTTCTCAATAAATATATATACACGTGCACCAGCCACCCTCTATTATTATATTTTTGGGAGGTTTTATTAGAATGGTCATGGGTGTTATGCAATGATATTTATCACTGTCAAATTTCTGGTATGAAATGAAGGTTTATTTATTAGTTAATCTGGGATTTTCATGTGTGATTTTCTTAGTTATACCATGGTAGCCTCGGATTCTTTTGTTCTCCGAGGCACATTTAAACCACTAATTTTCCCTGGTGGCAGGGATATTTAGAAATATGCATTGTTTCCGAGACAATGCATATTTCTAAATTTCCCCTGCATGCGTAATGAGGGAAAATTAGAAGAGAATGCAGGCTGGAAGTGAGAAGGTCAAAAGCATCGACTCCTGCTCCCCCTCTGGTAACACTAGCCCTGCGCTCCCGGATGAAAAATACTGAATCCAAACTGACCTGTCTTCATCATAACCTTCAATGTAATCCATGTGGGATGACCTATTTCAATCTGCATATTCTTCTCTTAATTTCTCAAACCCGCTTCTTCCATGTGGGATACTTAAAACCATAAATGTGACGTAATTAAAATCCATTCATGCTCTTTGAATATTTAGTCAACCGCATAATTACATTGTATTTTAGTGTTATTCTTCTCAAAAACAACACGCTTTTCGCCAGGGGAAGCCAGGGTCGTTTAATCAATGGCGCTCAGTCAAGCATTAAACAAAACGTTTTCGAAAGCAACTCGACTGCGACGTCTTTAGTTTCGGCAGAGAAAACTAAACTTCTCAGAGATTTGTTCCGTTCCTCGGCGATCATGGTATAACAAACTCGGCCGAAGCGGCCTCGGGACTTTTACAAATCTTCCCTCGGCTCTCGGGGCAATTTAAATCACTAATACCCCTCATGCCATGGTATAACTTATAATAATACCACGATCACCTCAGCTTTCTTTGTTTGTTCAGGGACATTTAAACTCTAAATTCCCTCATCAGCTTGCATACTTGTTCTAATTTTCTCTCGTTGACATGCAAGAATGGAAATTAGAAGGGCATGCATGCTGATGAGGGTTATGGCAGGTCATTATAAAAACTAGTCCCTAGCAGAGTGCATGAATGCCTGTCAACCCTGTACCCTACCTATTTTATGGCTCAAGAAAGGTCTTCTCTTCATTTGTCAAACCCGCTTCTACCATACATGTGAGATAATTATACTTAAAACCACAAACATGACATGATTAAACTCTATGCGTACTCCTGTAATATTTAGTCAGCCACATATTACATTTTATTTTTACATTTTACTTGACATTTTATTTATTCTTCACAAAATCAACACACTTGCAGGGTCCAGTTCAACCAACAGTGCTCAATCAAGCATAACAAAACGCTCGGGGGAAATTTGATAACTAATTTACCTTATGCCATGCCATTACTTATAATAATAATATTTTGGAGTTTGGACTGATTTTACTTACCAGTAACCTGACTGTTAGGTCTATTCGATTTTCACCCATTCTGAGTCAACGTGAGCCACCGACCTTGAAAAATGTTATAAAATTAAGTGTTGTCAAGAAACACAAAAAGTTATTTAGATGAAAGGTATATATGTGGAGAGTAATTTCCCGAAAAATTACAGAGATTGTCCTACCCTCAAAAAAGTTACGTGTATAAGTATAACCCCCTCTACTAACAAATTGACCACAGATCTTTTTGAACAAGATGTGTACATTTATTTACATATATCCATTGAATTTTAGTTTTCAATATTTTTCTTCTTGGAGTAATGCCTCTGGATCATAATTTGTAATATTTGCTGAATTTAAGATAAGAATTCGCATGATTCAATGAGAAAAAATGAAATATATTAATACAAATGATATGATTTTTTTTCAGACATTCAATTTTTTTTTTTTTCCCCTCATGAATGCTTCCAAGAGGTAATCCTTACGGTACTCTTTGCAATCAACTGTCAAGACGTTCATAATTCGGTCAGTCTGCTATTCGTTTCGCTGAACCTTTGTTCCAAATAGTAATTTGGTCAACAATTTGGTAACGTAAATGACCAAATATAGTAACGTAAATGGTTCTTGCATATTTTGTAATTATCAACATCAAAACTAATCAAACGACGTGACAAACTCTAAAAACGTTTGAGTTATCCATAAAACAAGGCCAAACTTTCACACTTTGACTATTTTCCAGTTAAAAAATCATCCTATAGGGTAACGTAAATGACATAAATAGTTAAATCAAAGAATGTGTCTCTATGTTCGAAACCTCTGTTCATAACCTCATAATATATTAACCATTATTGATTGAAGAGGGCGAACCTTTCCTCGATCAATTCCAGTGTGGCTTGAGGTAGTTGATATGCCTTCCTCGTCTTGCTGACTTGAGAAGGCGGCTCAATCACGCACAGGATGTCGGTCCTGGCAACCCAAAGAGCATCTTCCATTTCAGGCCATTTGAAGCTGGCCGTATCCGTCTTCCCCCTCCCAATAGTCATGAAGGTGATTTTCGCTTCATTATCGTCGTCAAAATCTTCTACGACTTTTCCAGTATACCATTCGCCTTGGTAGTGGGCTGCGACGAAATCATCTGTCTTGACGACCAGTTCGGCTTGCACTGTCGTATTAGAAAGCTGCCGGCGAATGGCAGATTTCTTCCACTCGCAGCTGGAAGACTCTGCTTGGGCAGAAAGGCTCGTCAGACAGGTCTTGCAATAACAGGATGTTATCCTTGTTATCACCTGCTCCTTGCTTACAGCAGCTACAACATGGAGAGCCATAGTTCCATTAACAGGTATGAGGTCATGGTAACCGCTAGTGATCCTTTCCGCTGCCATTTGGTACTCCTCCTTACTGTAGAACAAGTATTTGACCGTGGTCTGGTATTTGACAGCCCATGCAAAGAAGTCGCTTGCATCCTGAATGACGACTTTCTGTGATCTGACGGCTTCATCTGCCATTGTCTTTGCAGAGCCACCGACACCATCACACGGCCCCTTACCATGCCCCGCTTCAAAGTAATTCCACGCAGCGGGGGCACCGAACTCTTCTTTGTGGTTAGCTACCAAGGCAAATATGGTCTTGTTCCTGTATTGGGATGTTGGGCTGTCCGTCCAATAGTGAACAAACTTCATATTTGTAACAATTTCTTTCAGCTGAGGATAGAGGGCTGTCAAAATGGTGTATACAGCAGTGGCATTGTGAGACAGTTCATCAGACACAAAAACGAAGCTTTTGTGCTGTAGCTCTCCTCCATCCTCAGCTTTGTAGTATGCCACTACAGGGTGCAGCGATACCATAGTGCCGTTCCTTCGCTCCTGCGAAGGCTTGTAGTACTTCAATACTCGCCTCGACTCGAGTGCTTTGTAATTTTGGTCCTTCGCTTTCTTCCTTTCCCTATTTCAGCTCGTGATTTTACCATCTAAAAATGTCATTGATCAATAGAAAGAACTTCAATAAAATCAAATAATCCATTCATTCATTTTAGCGTCCATTCGTCCTTGGTCATTTACGTGACCTATTGGGTCATTTACGTTACCTTACATTAAAACACGTGCAAAACAATACTATTTGGAAGATATCGTCGAAATAAAGACTGTATCAAATGTCTATGCTATTGCAGGCAAAGTTAAATCGTTATACATAGAAACTTACCTTAGAGTATTGACGAGAATTTGCTGTAGCTGTTAGTAACTAAATGTAGAGACATGCTTCCTTTGAAGTTCACGGCGTGACGGCGAGATAGAATGGACTCCAGTTGCGCAAGCAGCTTCATAAGCCTGTTTATCCATCAGATATGTGATTCCGACGCGAAAATTAAATACCTATCAAGATTATCGGGTGCTACATGTATATCCTATTTCAAAAATGTAAACAGAAACCATTGTCATTTACGTTACGGTAACGTATTATGACAATGGACATAAAACATATGTTTTCTAAGTAACCGTAAATGAATCATCGAATGTATCCAAATCATCATACTAAGTATGCGGTTGTTTAATTCTGAAAAACGTTTGAGATGTGTTGATTGAATATTAGGGATCGTAGCAGCGTCTTTACGAGGTAACGTAAATGACGGTGCAGTGAAATAGTGTCCACTTGAGGCCGGTAACTGACACTCTTGTGACATAAACAAGACTTATTTGGACCCAAACGGCCTGGTTATCTACACTACGATAAATTGTAATGTTAAACAAGAGCCCATCTGGGCTTTCACTCGGGCCACATGAGATTGAAGATGAAATACACTTTCATTTGAAATCCTCTTAGTATCAAGTCGTGCTTTAATTCGCCAGTGAGAACGTCAAAAAAACAGACTGGTCTATTAATCGCTTTTATGGCATGACTATGATAACGCAGGATTCGAACAACAGAATACTGGCAATTCAAGTGTATAAATGCAATACAATGACATATTCAGACTTTGAATTTGATTGAAAATAGATCAAAAACTCGGGGAAATGTCCGGCTAAAACTGTATGAATAAATGTGAAATGAAACAAAATTGTAATTCCTATAAATGAGAAAGCTCTTCTATTAAGCCGCTTCTCATATACACAGACTGTTTCACAAAAAACATTTGCGCTTATCGACACAAGAATTCAGTTGACCTTTCAAATAATTTATTCTGAGGTACGCATACTCTAAATCACAGATGTTAAATAAAGCGATAATTAGAAGGAAAAGTACATTAACAGACAAACTGAGAAGAAATTTATTCAAATCAAAAAGAGTTTACTTACAGTACTTACGTAACTGAACTTTCGTTTTGGATCTTTTGGTAGTGTTGTTGACAGCACCCACCTTCGTGCACATATGCACTGAATCGGAATGAAAGTCGAAGCCTACCTCGAACTTAACTTTCAGCTAACCTATTTCCTTTCATTCCACAATGAATAATAATCTCATAAAGTAAGCCCGTAGCTTTCAATAAATTTGCCAGTGTCTGAATGAAACAGCTAGATCTTTTCCAATTTCTCTCACGAGTCACGGCAGAAGACAGTCTCAAGCTACAAAACTTGAATTTTGATCCTCTTCACAGTAACGTAATTTAACGTCTCAGATATTATATATATGCCCTATTTCAGCTAGCGCTGTGCATTTCAAATACTTTTTCCTCTCTCGTTGCTGGCAGTTCATGCTTCTTGTTCGTGTAGTTGCCGCATTTCAGTTGGCATACACTGAAAACATCTGCTTAACTAAGATTTGTAACAATCTTAGCGGATCATGTAAATATTCCGCTTGGCTCAATTGAGGGTTTCTGCCGTCAAAGTTCATTTTTTGTTTCAGTTTTCCCCATATTAGCCGACATGTATAATGTCTCGAGCTCTCAATCCAGTAGAAAGACTGGTTATTCTGTCGTAAAACATGCCTTAGCTGTACAAGACCGCCCACGATGGAATAGATTTCTGACAATGACTCATTGAAAGTGATATCTCCTTGTCTCGCCTAGTCTGAGAGCTTTGAACTTTCTTATCTGAGCGCGCCTGACGAGATCTAACCTTTGATTATAATTCGATACCCGTTGATATCCAAACGTGTTTGGATATTGTATTTCGTTTACGTTTCTAAATGTACATTGGATCTGTCCAAACAGCGCTGATCGAATGTATTACGGCTCCTGGTTGTTCATGTATTTTTATGGTCAACAAGAGCGCCAGTTGAAATATCCTGAGCCTGTTGGAAGGCTTTCGCCCTCGCGGGTCGACCATTTTGATTTACTGTATTCACTTATGTAAATACATTAACCTGGCGATTGTTGCGTGACCAGCACAGTGCAATCTGATTGGTTTGAATTTGACCTTTAACGCATGCGCAGAATCCGTCTGACATGAAATAAAAAAATATAAAAAAATATTAACGACTTGCATTTTAAGACTCGGTGCTGCCACAGGCAGCCCGAGTAATAACTTATACGCTTCGTGGATAGCCCTTCCAAGATACTTTTTTCACAAAATATAGTGTATGGTAACGTAAATGACTCAAATGTATGCGACAACCAGATATCAACACAGTACTCAAAAACAATTGACCAGGTGTCAAATATTGACCCTTCTGTTCATTTGTAAGGTCCGTACCTGCAATATAAATACGAACTGAGGGTAAAGTTGATCACGGTAGCGTTTATTTTCACTTTTTCTTTCTGAATTTTGTGTTTGCGACACCTATATTCAAGCAATATACTGGAAATTTGCAATAATAGACTGGCCGAATGTCGATATGGAGTAATTATTTAGATTTTAGTCAATGGGTATTATTGTTAACATAACCGAAAATGCCCATTATGACAATAGAAACACAAAATATGCTATGTGGGGAAGGGATTTTTATATGCGACAGCAGTGGCTCACGTTGACTCAGAATGGGTGTTTTATTAAACAGGGTTAAAAAAATCTGCTCTATCTGTGAATAAATTCAAATCAAGCTATCCTCCATAATTTCTGTCGCTTGGCTTGGGAAAGAAATAATATTAATTATAATAAATTGATAAAAAGGATGTAAATAATGCTAGTGCTATATCCAGCCTGATGATAATTTTACAGTATTGCTCAACTAAAAGTAGGCTGTACCCTGCCAGACTCCAACCTGATCAGCTGATTCTGAATATCTAGATTAATATTCACTTCAATTATAAATTATGGAAATTAAATAATTGTACAAAGTTTGAAATTAACTAAAGTTAGGTGATTTAAAAACAATTAGGTAGTCATTGTTGCAATTTTTATTGCCATTATTAGCACTGTCATACAAAATCAATATTGTTTTGCATTAATACCATCACCAGTACCATTTCCATTGTCACTATCATCATTGTACATGGTCAAATGACCCATATCTCAGTTTCTCTACAGGTAATTTTGGTCAATTTCCAAGTAGCCATTTGTTGATAATGGCCCAACATTGCAAGTCAGTAATACTGTCATTATCATCATCTTAACATACACTACCTGGTATACATATGATATATGTATCAGGAGCCATATTATGTATATATGATATAGATACAGTACCAATGCAATGTTATCAGCCATCCATGCAAGATAATGCATTTTCTCAAATCCTCATACAAACCTTCTAAAAACCTAACCCAAAATTTGCCAAAAACCCTAACCATTTCCAACCCTAACCATTTCCAACCCAAATCATTCCTAGAACGAGTACACCCAAGCTATAAAATTATAAAGGATTTTTCACAGGTTTTTCAAGTGATCATTTGAAGTGGCAGGGTATACTTCATACTTCATATACTTCATACTTTATTTATCTTTCCTTAAAAAGGCTTTTCAAAGACAAAATACAAATACAATACAACTACACCCTTGCACCAAAAGCCCGGAAATTACGCGGTATTCCGCGGAAAAAGCCCGGAAAATATTCTGGGCTTTCCCGGAATCCATCCGGGCTTTCCGCACGAGTAAAATTCTGCGGAAATCCCGGAAAAATCTGGGATGTTCCGGGAAAGCACGGAATATAAAGAAACCTGGAAATCAGCGGAAAGCCCGGAAAATCCCTAGCTATCCCGAGAATTTTCCGTGCTTTCCCGGATTTCCGAATTCTAGGAAATCCACAATTTTCCACGGTTTAAAAATCGAGGGAAATGTTATTTGCTTTCGCAGAGTTTCCCCCAGCTTTGCAAGTAAAATTTAACCTTTTCTGCTGGAACGAGTAATGGGTACTTATATTGGCTGTGTGGAAGGGCCAGACGGGAAACTATTTGGCTCGAGGTTATGACGTACGGACCGAGCGCACGTACAAAATGACCGAGAGCCAAATATTTTCCCGTCCGTCCAGACCTAACTCAGTCGATAGGTTTTTTTATCATATGACCATATTATTTTGTAGATCAAACCGCAAAACAGCAAGAAAAAATTGTGCTGGGCCGGAAGGCTTTTTCCGGCCCGCTCACGCGATACATGTCCGGCCTTCATCACGTGACTTTTGTAAATGGTTTTGAAAGGAAAGCGCGCGCGGGGTAGGGTTGTCCACATTATGCTGGCATAATTTCGAGCATAATGTGGACAGCCCTGCTGATGCATGCAAGTCTTTAAACTATCTTCCCCCTTGTCATCAAGAGTGGTCGCCATCTTGGGCCCATTTTTGCGAATGTTTGGGCCCAGCTGGGCGAATTCTGCTAGGCCTTCTAGTTGGACAGTTGGCGACGTCACAAGCCATTACAAACTACCCTAACCCAAGGAGGATTGAAACGCCTTCCCATGATCCTTAGAGTACTTACGTGACATTTTACACCAGTGAGCATTATCGAGTCGGGAGTTTCGCGCCAAAAATTGTATTTTCAAAAGCAACTGTTTTTCCTTTATCTGGGTTTTAAGGTGAGTTGTTTGTATTCAAATCCATTCTTTATTATTCAAATTACACAAATAAGTCTTTACCTCCAACAAGAAAGGACTTAGTGCATTCAACCATGGCTGTTTGTTATGCTTCATTTCACGCCGCCCGCCAATGTTACAATGTCACTCTCAGTGACCTTTCATCCAATCGGCTTCTTGTGTCGATTTAAATGGATACATAATAGATTTTGTATGACAAAGATTTAGTTCAAATGTCACACAATACGCAGGATTGAAATGTATTCTAATGTACTCACGATCTGCATGTGTCCGATGCCTTCAAATTACAGTTAAATAATGGCGCGAAGCGGCTACTTGGGCAATACTCTTTGCTGCAAAATTATGCTGAAAACGTGGAAAATCTTGTCTTCGTTCGACTTTTTTACACTCAAATGGAAATGTAATCTGTTTGTTGCATCTTTAGGAGTTTTTTTGTTTAACTGTACTCATGTATGGATGCAGAAAGCAGCGTTACTAGTAGTAGTAAAAGACCTTACATCGAAACTGGGACAACTCCACACAAACCTAGGAGAAAGAGAGCAACTGGTGCTGACGGTGGATCACGGCGCTCTCTCTTTAGTCTACAAGGTTTGGTAAGTTACGGTATTATATTTAATTTACATTAGTTTAATTTAGCAAGGTATTTCAAGCTTATATTTTCCTCTTATCTTCCCCTATGTAGGGATCCCCCAAAAAAAGGCTGGGTTACACTAGTAAATGTATCAGGCAATCTCCAAAAGTTTTGAGATCCCCAAAGAGAACAAAAATTATTTGGCAGAGGAAAGAAGATGTGGCACTGGTGAAGTTTGTTGCTCTGCACAAGGACCTTCAGCCCACTTCAAGCGAGTGGCCCTCGTTAAACCCAAATGCCAAATATTGGGAAGAAGCAGCTGCATACATTAAAACATATGCTGGAACTGGTCATACTTGAGAAATGGTAAATCAAATATTTTAGTTTGGATCTGTTTTTGTAATATGATTTATGGCTTGAAATTAACAAAAAACCTGGTTGTAAATTTACACAAGCTACAAACATTTAGTCGGCTGAAAAAGATATAATAACAAAACACAAACCTGGTCTGGCTGTAATTTCAAGCCCTGTAATAATTGTGTGGTTTCAGAATATATCCACAATCTTTAACTGCCCCCCTCCTTTTCGCATTGTTTACTGGCTTTCTACCCACTTCCCTTCTGGAGTTTCCAGTTACTTCCTCGTACTGGTTTTATTAGCGTTGTGCAAATAAAAGTAATGAATACAAGATAATGATCAGTGAAGCCTTTTAATTTAAGATGTGTTCAGATGTTTACTAGTACTGTTAGAAAAACATTGTTAAGAAAGTTAAATTATGTCCTATTATTAAATACTTCTCAAATTTCTATAATAATTTGATAAAATCAATGTATTGGACACTACCCAGTTACCAGGCCTTGCAAGGTATAAATATGCTGCAAACTAATATCCTTATTCCTTAACTTGTAGGAACATCTGTCAGACAGAGAGTTGTAGTGTTTATGAAAAACCACTTTAAGACAGTAGAAGAAGCAGAAGAGGAGTGTGGGATTTCTATTGATACCTATCTTGAGAGCAGTGAAGTTGAGACAGAAAGTGATCTAGTTGGCATACCAGATAGAGTTGCTGATGCCCTTGACCACCTGAGTGAGAACCAGCTGATAGAGGTAATTGAGAAAGCAGCAAGAAAAGTAAAAAGCAAAAGGAACATGTTTCATAGAATTTCTGAGAACTTTACAGAGACTGCCACGGTTAATGTAATTGAACAGTTGCATAGTCAATTGTCTCCACCTGAGCAAGAGAAGCTCCTTAATTTACTATACCTGAAGCAATCTGTTGAAATGGGGATTGATAGTAACCTAGCAGATTTTGCTGTACTTTCTTTGAATGCCATGAGAAGACTACAGGTTAATGAGAAGCCAAACCTTGTCTACAAGTGGTGTCTGTGCTTGCAAGGTGATGATGGAGAACAAGCTCTTAGCTTCAGCCGCATGCCATTTGGACTCATCCAGTACATCATAGAGTTCTTCAGTTGTACAAATACAGCTCAGGTACAAATAAATGACACTGTGGTAGTAACTTGAACTGTGATAATTGTTACAACTGAGACAGGTGCTTGTGACCAGGGGGTTTATGTTGGTGACCAGTCTTTCTTCGTGCTAGATTTGTGACAGAAACCTTATTATTTTATATAGATAAAAGAACCTCTTGACTATAAAATGTGGTTGGACACAATGGAGGCAGAGTTTGGAGTGGGCAAGTTTAAACGGTTGTTCAGAGGACCGATGTGGAGTGGCTGCAAGAGGAGTGACATAGGTGATCCACGAAATGTGAGGTTTAGCCTCTTTCCATTTTCATTGATTGTACTTAGAAGTATTCTGCCTTATATATATTTTCCTCTGAAATCAGTTTTAAATTATGTTATTTTTAATCAATGAATTGTTATTCTATACCATAGGCAAGAACAAACATCCCTTGCATTAGCACTCAGGCCCAATTGAAAGCCACTGCTCAGAGTGAGTTCACATCAAAACCAGAAATACAGGTGAGCATTTACTACATTTCAGCCAAATTCATGTTTCTGAAGTCTTGCAAATGATGTTAAGTCTTAATCTAGAACTCATTTTTATGAATGAAATTTCTTGTAGCATAAATTTGCACAATTTATATCAGTTTTAATTTTAGCCCTGAGGAAATGAAATTAAGATAAATCCTGGCACTAATCTTCTTATATATTCAGCCAAAAATGAACAGCATTTAGCATACCAGTCACAATTTCAAGTCTTGTTTGTTAATCAAGTCATTGAGCAGGGTCAGTTGCTGGCTGTGTGATTCCTTTCAAATGTATACACATGCAATCTTGGTTTTATTTTTCAAGTTTGAAGCCATCAAGGAATTGAAGCGCTGCAACCCTAAGGGTAGATATTGGATAAAAGCTGATGGAACTGATGTCAATGCAGATTTACAGGAGTCATTACACAGAGAGTGGAACGGAGATGTTGACCTGGGGGATGGGAAATTACAAGACCTGAGAGGGGAGTATGATGCGAGGAAGTTGTCATCTGACACAGTCAAGAAAGGAAGTTTAATTGGTAGAGAACTGGTGGTATCTTTGACTGAGCTGGTAGTTGTACTTGAGCAGGATATCCAATTTCTTCATGAAGGTCTCTTAAATGCTGTGCAGTTGTTCAGAACCAAGTTCAATGCATCTAATACTCCAGTAGAAAGACTCAAGTCTCTTAATTGGGAGATAGTCGAATTTCATACTCTCCTAGAACAAGCAACTGCATTCAAAGAACTTGCAGAGGGAATGATTGCTGATTTAGATCCATTTACAACAATGGCTACTGAGATGAAGGATGGCCTAGGCATATCATCTGAAAAGAATTCAATGAAACCTGTGGTCGGACGCTGGGCAAAAGAAAGTGAGGAGTACCTGCTATACTTGAGAAACCTCTTCAAGAAAAAACGACATTGCGCCACACATATCCTTGTGTTCATGTTGTCGGAGGAATCAAGGAATAAGAAGCCGTATGCAATCCCTTTGCAATATGTGCCTTACCATTCAATAAGAGATCAACAAGTGAGAGACCTAACAAAGAACATCAAGGTGGAGATGCATAAAGCTGGACTCAAGGTTGTCGGTATGTTAGGTTATTGATTATTTAACCAAAACCATGAAATTGATTACAAAGTTTGTTTGCCAATGAACATACAGGATGCCAAAGTGCTTAATACTTATTTTCTGTTAAGACCTATTTTTGAATTCTGGCATCTAATAAATGAAGTAGTTTGGAGCATCAAATCAGTACAAGTCAAGTACATGTAATTTATTGTAGAAATTGTGGGAGTGTGGGCACTGAGCAGACCATCTTGAGGAGTTTATGTCCTCTCTGTTGCAGTTGATGCTAACCAGTTACCAGTTGTTGTCCGTCTAAATGCATCAATCCCAGGAAATGTCATCACACAGCTTGCGAACCTCAGATTCCAGCAAGGAATGTCTTTAGAGGATGCTGTAACATATATATCTAAGAGGACAACTTATTCCAGCTGGTTTTACACCTTACCCCTTCCGACGAGATACACCAGAGTCTCTACTAGATAAGCTGAGGTCTTTGGTTGCTACATACCAGTTGCGTGCTGACATTGCATATTGGAAGCAGTTAGGGGTTGACTTTTCCATGTATGTGTATTGTCCTGAGGTCGACCCTGACACTGGTGACATTCATCATGAGAGAGCTGATCATAACCATCTGATCAAAAGGATCGCAAAACACACCCGTGATGGCGGAAACAACGACCTCACCTATGAGCGATTTGATGAAGCTATGCGGAATCCTGCTACAGGACTCACACATGCTGCACTAGTTGGACAGCGTCAGCAGTCGGTACCAGATGCAGAAAAATTGCTCTCTCTACATGTTGCAAACTTCTTCAAGGAAAAGGGCTATTGTCCAGAAGCAGAGTATGTGGAAACAATCCATCAGTGGCACGAGGCATCTGACGGTGGAGGAATCTCCCAGCTACAGCGATGTAGGCAGAACTACCGAATGCTGAAATACATACTCGATGAATGGATTCCATGGCATAGTCAAAACTATGACCTTTCATCATTGGACATCAACAGGTAAGAAATTGATATGTAAACCTTTTTTAAAACCTGCAGCTTTGTGTTGGTTGGTTTTTAGTTCTCACTGCATTTTCACAACAATTTTGTCAAATCTGAACTGAGGCAGGAGAACAATTAATTAAATATTTAAGAAAGGTGTCAAGTTCAATACCTGTGCTTTTGTAAGATCTAAGGTGTAGGCCTTTGCATGTAACCTATTTTTTATGCAATGTTTGTAATTGTATAGTCTTTTTATAGTTTAGCTTGTTTTTTTTTGTCAGGGCTCTATTTAAACCAATACCTGCTGGATTAGATGTCCTCTAAATAAATAAATGAACAAACAAACAAACATAAATAAATATATATATATATATAAATAAAAATTTTGAGTAGCTAAGTAGCAATGAATTTTACATGTGTTTTGAATTTCAATAAATTTATTGTTTTCCTCATAATTTTAAAGTATGGCATATGGCCCCTTTTGTAGTATTCAAGCAATGTCGATGTTATAAAAAAATATCAAACTCATACAGAATGTTCAAGTGCTTAATAGTAACTTATTATATCCTTTACAAGACCCATTGCAGGTATAAGGGGGTTTTCGAGAGAGACTGTCATTGAAATTACCACCAATATCGAGAGTCAGGAGTGTCGTCGCAGGCAGAATTCCACTGTTGGCCATGAGGAACATCCCCGTGCAGCGTCAACAGATGATGTTGAATGTTTCTTTTCCATGTGTCACAGCTGGCTAGGTCCTGTCTTCACATTGAAACAGTTCAAGCAGAAGTGGAGAAAGATTGTAAGGCACTTTAAAACTTCTACTGCTTCACCTCAAGAGTTTCAAAACCAATTGTTCTCTCTCTACATTATATCAAAGAATGCGGGAAAATTGGAAGGCAATGGGTTGTGTTAGGGCCCGTTTTTTTAGGAGGTAGCGTTTGGTGTATCAGTGTATACGTAGTAGAAGTATAACCAAACTATCCCTTTCCATATATTTTGAAACGTTGAATTTATTGTATTTTCAGAGAGTTCACGAAGCGCATGGATCCAGACTTGCCATATTATTACCATACCCTTAATGAGCGGTATACAGTAGATCTGTTAACATCATTTGACCACACCCCAGATGGTGGAGATGATGATGACGATTCAAGGAGGAACCCTTTCCGTCTCAGACGTGTTAGCAGGAGTAGCAGAGAAGATGCCTCCATTTTTGCAGCCGGCCGGTCATTTCTTCCAGCCAAGAACAGACCAACATTGAGACAGAGATTTCACCGACTTGATGTTGGCTTGCCACCAGTACTAGAAAATCCAGATGTTCCTGACAATTAATTATGATACATTGTACTTTCAGTTTCTTTAAAGTTTATTGTAGTTTGCAGCTATAGTAATTTATTGCTAAGTGGCTAGTGGTCCATAGGTCCCTTTTTGCATAGCAAATCCCATATTATGTTCAGTCAAAACTGATATTGTACAGTTCCTTTCAGAAAGTATCCATTATTTTCACTAGTTCCTGTAAAAGCTAGTGTTGGTCTGCATCAGTGGGGAAGATAAACACTGTTATATAATCAACTAATGTTGATTGAGGTATGCTAACCGCCGTGGAAAGCGAGTAGCAGCTGACGTTTCGAGGACTAGCCCTTCGTTAGACCAAATGTGTAATTATGTGGTTGGCCAAATATTTAAAGTCATGCATATATCATTATGGTTTTAAGCATCCAACATGGAAGATGATAGTATAAAAGCCAGTTTACACAGGCAATTTTTGTTGCGATTTCCACTGCAATTTTCGTTGCACTCGCACTGCAACTTCAAATTGTGTGTAAACCAGCTGCAATAATTGGGGTGCGATTTATCCCTATGAAATCGCTGAGGTTTCAAACATGTTTGAAATTTCATGTAATTTGGCAGCGATTTTTCAAAAGTGAAAACGAGGTATATCGGAGATTAAATGTCCCTGAACAAACAAAGAAAACTGAGGTGATCATATTGTTCTTTAATAAGCTATCCCTTGATATGTTATGTACCTCCCAAAGGGGAGGGGGTTGGGGAACCCTAGGCAGATGTGGGGCATTTGAACTCTCCTTTTCCCACCCTCTGGCATTTGATAATGAGCCTGGGTGGGGAAATAATATTTTGTTTAGTTGCTGAAGATTGGTATACTTTTTCTGTAACAGAAAGCCTATAAACAAAATACTAACAATGTCTTAATGTTCCCGAGATTGCATATTAAAAGTCACCTTTGCAAATGAGATACAATTTACTCAATATAATACCATAAAATCTCCACCAAAGATATGGTAGTGGCAGATACATTCTAAAAAGGAATCAAATGCCCCATACACTCAAGATTGACATGTTTGCAATCCAGTTAAGAACAACAAATGGAAAAACAATATGAGCATGTTGATGAACTGGTTCATATCATAATGTACATACATTTGTATCACTAGCTTCTCGAACGTCAACCAGAGGATATCTACAGTAAATAGACCTTACTGGATACTTCCCACAACTTTGCAACACCATGCATAGAAAATGAGGTCAGGGCAAATTAGGAATAAGAATAAAATCATCAGCAAATGCATGTGCTGATGCCTTCGGTTTGTTTAAAGAATCACCCTGGCCTTATATTCATGCTTTGGTTGCGAGTGTCAATTGACTCTGAATTGGAAGGCCCTACTCATCCCTGTTGAAACACTTCCTTTTACAATCCCTGTCAGTGGGGTTGGATCCTCAGGGAAGGTTGCTGGAAGTTTCATACATGTACTTGTTTCAATCATTCCCTGTTATGTTCCTTGCACAGGTACAGAATGTTGTCTAGAGTGCATCATTGTATTTATATTTTGTATTATTTGGTAGCCACTTGCCTTTCTTTGTGATGGTTACAGTGGGTATGTGTGTCCAGGTAGGCTTATCAGACAGTATGTATTGACATCTGATGCCTTTAAGTTTTGCCTCTGTGACTTCATTGTTCCTGAGTGCATTCCCTGTTATGTTCCTTGCACAGGTACAGAATGTTGTCTAGAGTGCATCATTGTATTTATATTTTGTATTATTTGGTAGCCACTTGCCTTTCTTTGTGATGGTTACAGTGGGTATGTGTGTCCAGGTAGGCTTATCAGACAGTATGTATTGACATCTGATGCCTTTAAGTTTTGCCTCTGTGACTTCATTGTTCCTGAGTGCAGTTGTAAATTTAATAATCCTCTCCTTTGGAGCATAACCAATCCTGTACCATTTGGAATCAATTTTAGCCTCCATTATGATGGCATTCTTGTCCATAACATTGTCAGGTTCAAATGACAATTGCAGGGGGACTTTAATTTTGGAGGTCAGTTTCTCTCTAGCCTTTTTCAGAGCGGTCTGGCAATCTTCATGGAAAGTACTCCACGTAAAATAAGTGTTTCAGTAAACAGTGGTTCGTCTGTAACTGACTTTATAGCCTCGTCCATATCCTCTTCTATATCCTGGTTCATATCCTCTTCTAGGTGCAATTCACCATCTACATGTACTTCGGCTATTTCTGGCGAACTATCCTGTTCAGACATGTCTGAGATTGAATCCTCATCTGAATCATTCACCAGATCGCAATTAACGACAAATACTTTGCAGTGTGATACAAAGTTAGTGCAGTTGCACTCACAATTTCGCAAATCTAACTAAGGAGTTACGTCCTCAAAGAAGTCTACAGTCTCCGGGTTCTCTTCTAGTTCTTCAATCATTTTCGGTTTGGGAGGAATTGAAATTCCGCTGGCTGTTTGAATTACATCAAAATCCAAGATAAAACCAAGTTTTCTTCCGCCGTCTTCCTGTAATGAAAGGAAAGTGTGAAACATCGTAGATCCGTTGGATGCACGAATACATAAACATAAACACGCACAGTGAACAAGACAAAAGATTCCACATACCGTGAACCGGCTAGAACTTGTTATCCGCAACAGAGCAGGGCAATGCACATCACGTAGTTTAGCTGCGAACTCTTCTCGCCAAACTAGCGGGCAAACTCGTCGAATAGTCAATTCGTTTGTAAAGCTGAAGTGCCCCAGGACACAGTTAACCTCAAGGCAAGGAAAACTAACCACAGGAATGAACCTTTCTGCGTTCAAATCAACACAATGTAGATAAATAAGCGGGCAATCGTCGAACGGCCTCGCAGAGGAAGCTCTCACTCGCACCGCCATGTTTTCGAAATGAACGCATCACGTGACTTTTCTCGTTGATAATATACTTAGTTGCAAAGGATCATGGGAAGGCATTTCAATCCTCCTTGACCCTAGCCTAAGCCACTCAGACAAAATACCAAGCCAGAAGGCCTAGGGACTAGGCTGGAAGACTACATTGAAAGCTCCATCACAATCCAGAATAACATGAAATAATTACATTTAGTATATACCACACCAGTGAATATCACTTTTCGCGCACTCTGATTGGCTACTCAAACAGTGAATATGATTTCATATTCACCTCCGAGCAAAGCAGCGATCATCTCGCGCGAGTTTTTGTCCATTTGACTGAAAACAAAATAACTATTTGGTGCCGGCAATTCACCTGGGCCGGGTTGTTCAAAGCCCGATTAGTGCTAATCCAGGGTTAATTTCCATGACAACCAATAGGTTCTGTACAGAGTTAATCCAGGATTAACACTAATCGGGCTTTGAACAACCCGGCCCTGGAGTGTGGTATATACTAAAACAATTATTCACCTCAGTGTTGGTGAATAATTGTTTAATATTCTGGAAACCGTCAAAATTATGCAGGTAATGAATGCATCAATTAATTAGTTAATTTGTATTAATTAATTAATCCGAATACAAAATTGAGCATAATTGAGCATAATAGTGAGACCTTTTGAGCATAATAGTAATATTTTTTTAGCATAAAGAATTACCATAATAGTGAAAATTTCGAGCATAATGTGGACAACCCTATATAGCGCGGGGCCGTACGGGTCATATGATAAGTTGCTATTATTCTTCCAATGAGCGGCAGAATTCGCATTTCTGTGATTGTAGGTTAATGATGAACAATTGCTAACGTGAGTACTCAATAAAGATTAGGCAGCAGAGAGGGGGAAACACAAATTAAGAGTAGTATACGATCTTAGATAATCGATTCTCTTTTAATCTTTTCACTGGGACAGTTGCACGTTTACCATATAAACATTCATATAAACTCTCGCCAGTTTTGGGATGGTGGACTTGATCATTGAAGCCAGCTGACATGCCATTTGAGCTTTGTTATCAGGTTTGCATCTTTGTAATTACACGCAGCAGCAATAAAATAATTGACCGAACAGTGCTTTAAATTTAACATGGTTTCACTAAATCTCTTATAGTTGATATAATTTACAGTGTATAATAACTAAAAATAGCAAAGCCGACACAACGTAAATTTTAGAGGTTTATAACGATATTTCGGCTGGCCAAACCAGCCTTCTTCAGGTAATATGAAGAAATGTTATTACATTGGCGAACGTGACTAACTAGAAATATGGGTTACGAAATACAGGAAATAGATGACAAATGATTGACACTATAAATATAGAAATAACAAGATAATGAGGTTATATATATACCAGCTAGTATGACTCGTCACGGATGTTGAGACCATAAGGTACGAGTGTTCTAGCTTGTGTAATGAGAGTAGCTTCTCTGGCCTTACGAATTGAATCTCTATTAGAGAACATTTTTTCGATGGGGATTAGTTGCATGTCATTAGCAGTGTGATTAGGTGTCGAGAGAAAATGTTCAGCAGCTGTAGTAGGTTTAGATATGTTATTAGACTTGTCTACGGTCCGTCGATGTTCGTTAAATCTGTCTTTCAGACGTCGTTTTGTCTCACCTATGTATTGTAAATTGCAGCGGTTGCATTGAATCATGTAGATTAGATTTTTTGTGTTACACGTCAAATTAGTTCTGATAGAGCGTCTTTCACCGGTAGAGAAGAAAGTATAAGTGGTTTGTCCGTCACAGATGTAGGGGCAAGTAGAACAGTTCTTTCCACAGCGGAAAGAGCCAGGTGGGAGCTGAGGATCAGTCGAGTTAGAAGGGAGTTAGAAGGGAGTTAGAAGGGAGTTAGAAGGGAGTTTACGACGTATCTGTTCTACTGACGAAGCTTTTAAGCACCGCACTGCTGAGCTTATCACATACCTCATTAAACGAGGCTATAACCGTTCCTTTCTTGCTAGACAAATACAACGCGCTGCCGACATCCCTCACGCTTTTGCTCTACAAACCAAAGACACACACAATTCTAACCGTATACCTTTTGTTATTACTTATAACCCATCACTCCCTCATATTTCTGAAATAATTAAGAAGAACTACAGCCTGCTACACTCCTCTGTCCGCTGCAAGAAAGTATTTCAACACTTGCCACTTGTAGCCTTCAGACGCACCTCTAACCTCCGTGATTTACTAGTTAAAGCTAAACTCCCTTCTAACTCGACTGATCCTCAGCTCCCACCTGGCTCTTTCCGCTGTGGAAAGAACTGTTCTACTTGCCCCTACATCTGTGACGGACAAACCACTTATACTTTCTTCTCTACCGGTGAAAGACGCTCTATCAGAACTAATTTGACGTGTAACACAAAAAATCTAATCTACATGATTCAATGCAACCGCTGCAATTTACAATACATAGGTGAGACAAAACGACGTCTGAAAGACAGATTTAACGAACATCGACGGACCGTAGACAAGTCTAATAACATATCTAAACCTACTACAGCTGCTGAACATTTTCTCTCGACACCTAATCACACTGCTAATGACATGCAACTAATCCCCATCGAAAAAATGTTCTCTAATAGAGATTCAATTCGTAAGGCCAGAGAAGCTACTCTCATTACACAAGCTAGAACACTCGTACCTTATGGTCTCAACATCCGTGACGAGTCATACTAGCTGGTATATATATAACCTCATTATCTTGTTATTTCTATATTTATAGTGTCAATCATTTGTCATCTATTTCCTGTATTTCGTAACCCATATTTCTAGTTAGTCACGTTCGCCAATGTAATAACATTTCTTCATATTACCTGAAGAAGGCTGGTTTGGCCAGCCGAAATATCGTTATAAACCTCTAAAATTTACGTTGTGTCGGCTTTGCTATTTTTAGTTTTATGTATTCAGCCGATTAGATCAATCACTGATCCAACGTACACCAGCAGGATCGTCGTCCACGGTTGCTTGCATTCTATTTATAATAACTACTATATATTTGCTATTGAGTGTAAAGCAAACCGGCCTTCTCCCCCCCCCCCCCCCCAAAAAAAATATCTGGCTGCATGATGAGTTAAGAGAGGATTTTTCTAACCGTCGCGTATGTATTATTTGCAAAAAGCGCCAAAAACTAACCCGCAGACTAATTTGAATTCCATTTTTCACTTTGGATTAATAACTACTATATACGGTATATTTGCTATTGAGTGTAAAGCAAACCGGCCTTCTTCCCCCCCCCCCCCCAAAAAAAAAAATCTGGCTGCATAGATGAGTTATAAAGAGAGGATTTCTAACTGTCGCGTATGTATTATTTGCAAAAAGCGCCAAAAACTAACCCGCAGACTAATTTGAATTCCATTTTTCGCTTTGGATTAACACTCTAATTACTATTTTATTAGTCACAAAAAAAAAAAAAAAAAAACTCTTGACTATGAACTGTTTTAGCGTGGCACGAAGTTAATTTCTTGCTTTTCTTTGTAAATAAACCGCCTCAAGTTTTGTTAGCTACATAGCCAGGTCTTGCACTTATCTGACGAGAGAAGTTTGTTTTAAATTTTCGCTTAGTTTGGATTTATTTAACACTCCAATTTAATTTTCAGTCCATTCAAAAAGCAACACAAATATTGTGAAATCTTTGCTAAAATCGATTTTTAGCTCGGCACAAAACTTCGTCTTTAGCCTGTTAGTTTTTGGCACACAATATATACGCGGTTTTGTTCAAATTACCTTCTCTTAACAAGGTTTCACTAAATCTCTTACAGATGATATAGTTTACAGTGTATATAATAACTACTATACGGTATATTTCAGCGACAAGCTCAGTGTTTATCTCACAGTCATATTTCTTGCTGTCTGCAGTTCTGCCTGTTAAACACTAGATCTGTTAAAAACAAGAGCCCATCTGGGTTTTCACTCGGGCCACATGAGATTGAAGATGAAATACACTTTCATTTGAAATCCTCTTAGTAATAACCAAAGGGAAGAATTATTAGCAGTCTTTAGGAGTGGCCGGTAGCGCGGTGACTTTCATTCTCTGCTCCCCTAGTATATATATACATGTATGTAATTTAATATTTTTGTTTTCTCGTATGTAAATTAAAGTAGTTGATCTTTTATTGTAAACACTACTTATTCATGTGTGTATGTATGTTCAGACTACTATCGTGCAGCTAGCTAGAGTCTTGAGATATCTGTCAGCAACTCGCAGCTAGTTAATAAATTAGTACTGTTCAGACCTAGTAACTTAGTAGGTTTTACTTTTTGTTTTTCCCTCTTCTGGTTTGTTTCTATCTCTAAAGAGGGCATGAATGGGGTTAACTGACTACTGACAAACAGCCTTAAAAATAACTGACAACTGACAAATGACGATTTTTTTACTGACAACTGACAACCGAAAAATAACTGACAACTGACAAATTTGGTTTTTGTGGGTCAAACATTGTAAATTTTCTCTAGTAATGATTAACTAGGGCTAACTGACAACTGACAAATGGCCAAAATTTTAACTGACAACTGACATGTAGACCCCCCCCCCCCCCCCCCCCCCCATTCAGACCCTCTCTAAAAGATAGAAATTTGGTCTATAACTGCCCTTGGCGCAAGTGTTTCGTAATCGCAAATAATTGACCGCCAAAGTGCTCAATTGAAATTTCAACCAAAATATTAAAACTGTGCGAAAAACTGCTACTGACTGGTGTTTGGCGATCCTCGTTATCCATGATGGCTCAATTGACGTACAATACACCCGGTAGTTGTCGTGGTAAGAGAAATTACCTTGGAGCGAGTAGTGAACGTGGTCGTAGCGAGAGCTAGAAGTCGGCTAGATCGGATGATAACACTGACTTGACATTTGTGTACATTTCAAAACCTTAAAATAACTAAAATCTGTCATCGATGGGCTTTTAGCGCGCTAGATTCTATTCAAGCTACCTCGCTAGGTAGCTTGGAACTTCAAAGTATTCCACCGACCACTAGCTAGCTAATCACCAGAGCAGAAAAACTGTTCAGACTAAAGAAGCTCGCTACCTCCTGTGGTTAGCTAGCTAGATTTACTAGCCTGAACACGGCCACACGTTTACAATTTAGTCTGCAGGTCCGATAAAACTGCAGGTTCCAGTCGTAAACAGTCCGAGTTTGACCAAAGTGAAACGATCGAGCTGCTCGCGTCCGTAGATATATATTTCTTCGTTTGCACTTTTGACATGATATAATTCTTCAAATGGCACCATTGTTTTATTTCTTATGTTTAATAATACAGTTCTCAGCTGTAAAAAAAATAGAACATTCTATGGAAGATTTCTTGTCCTAAAGTTTGGAAACGTAACACATGCATTTGACGCTAGAAAGTTCAGTACTCGCGGAAGTACGCAAGGTCAATTTACTAGTGGCAGTTTACTAGTTTGCACTATCGGCTGTTATGGAATGGAAACATACTTTCACAGCTTAATATGTATGTCGATTGGTCAGAAGGATATCTTGTTTAAATGCTACGGTCCTTTCGGCATCAGGAATTTTTTAAACGGGAGTTTTCGTACAGTATTTTATGGCGTACCATCCCCGCCAAAATTCATGGTTTGAATTCGAAGTTCTTCACATGAATTTTACACTCAAGTAGAATATTTCATATTGTTATTTCGTATTTTATAAGCTTTATCAAGGTTTCAACATACGTGTTTTATATTTGTCGTTCAAGTTTTACATTCGAGATTGTCACTGTTCATTCTAAACTCCACGTCATGCATTCGTTGTTCGAGTTTCACATTACAAAGTCGACGACTTTAATTTTCAACTCGACGTTTTGAATTGAACTTCACGCTTCAGTAACTTCCCGGTTGACCTTGGGAACCTCGTACCCAGAACTCCTCGGTAGTCATCCTTGGAGTTGTTAGGTCTGGTAATAAGCGCAGGCGCAGATGTGACAGGAACAACACACGTGCTTAATCTCTGTATTCTACTGACTATGGAACCCGTTAAGAATACGAAAGCTGCCCTTCGCCGTGTTGCAGATAGCCTGCTTTCAGCGGAGAAAGCGGCGAACTGCGAGAGGTTTGTTGTCGAGTTCTCTTTTGCAAGTTCGTAAACCGTAAATATCATGCTCTTTCCATAGCGCCAGAAGATCTTTACTTAGAAGTAGGCTCTGCTATAGCTTCCTCCTGCTCCGTTTTCAACGGAGCCTAGCCTTCTAGGTAAAGATGGTCTGGCTGTGCTTTCGACAGGCTTTGGAAAGAGTATGATATTTACGGTAAAGAGAACTCGACAACAAACCGTGATTTAATTCGCCACTGAAAAGTATTATTGTCGACCAAATTGCAGAGATGCAATCCGGCTACTAGTTGACTTCACGGCCGTTGAACTTAGTAGCGATGTACAGTAGAGGAAATAATCAGAAATCCGCCTCAATACATTTATGCAACGGTCGTCCATTTCTTTCGGCAAACATTCACTAAGCGGATGGACTTCGACTCCTCAGAGAAAGACTGAGCTTCTCGTTACTACTCTCTCGTTAGGGTTGACGATCACAACCTTTACCTGTGTACTTTGAACTCGTAGTTTGTTTGTCCACAAGTTCTTAAATATCGCCGTTCTGACAAAACATTGTCTCTAAACGAAGCACTATGCTACTATAATCATCCTCCTGTTGGCAGTTAACTACGGAGAGTACAAACTCTGCCGCCATTTTGTGATCGACTGACTGTTGCGCCTGCGTTGTTTATGTCAGCGGTTCCCAAGGTCAACCGGGAAGTTACTGAAGCGTGAAGTTCAATTCAAAACGTCGAGTTGAAAATTAAAGTCGTCGACTTTGTAATGTGAAACTCGAACAACGAATGCATGACGTGGAGTTTAGAATGAACAGTGACAATCTCGAATGTAAAACTTGAACGACAAATATAAAACACGTATGTTGAAACCTTGATAAAGCTTATAAAATACGAAATAACAATATGAAATATTCTACTTGAGTGTAAAATTCATGTGAAGAACTTAGAATTCAAACCATGAATTTTGGCGGGGATGGTACGCCATAGTATTTCAAGCTATGCTGTAGTGCGAGTTCAGTTACGCCACAAATGTCGGTGAAACTAATACCGTGTTCATTATTATCGGTTTTCTCTATGGGTTCTCATGTATTCAATAATTACTTCTGGAGCTTCATATTTATGTTGATTGGTCACAATGATTTCCTCTTTCAGTTTTTCCCTTTAGTTTGGACATTAGGGATATATCCTTGGAGATTTCGTACAGTTTAGCGACCGTTGTGTCGAAAGTAGAAACGTTCGTTTGTCATGAAAGTGCGTAAACAAACTGTCACAAGCGGTTTCATAGCAGCTCGATGTTTGACTCCCATATAGTCGATGATAACTTATATAGCTTCATATGTACGTCGATTTCTCACAAGGATTTCCTCTTTCAGTTTTTCCCGTTAGTTTGGACATTAGGGATTTATTCTTGGAGATTTCGTACAGTTTAGCGACTGTGTGTTGAAAGTAGAAAAGAGCCCATCTTGCCTTTCACTCGGGCCACATGAGATAATTTGAAGATGAAATACACTTTCATCAACCTCGTCCCTAGGATCTTCTCGGTCAGATCCAAGATGGCGTCTACTCAGAGAGAAGACCCTGGTAAAGGCTGGATCACGTGATCAAATACTCCCAGATTTTGGGAGTATTTTGTCACGTGATTTGGCGATCTAAGATGGCGGCCAAGCTAAATATGGGAATATTTCATGACGTGTACAAACCATAGGTATCCCAATCCGGAGTGAGCGAGAAGCGATTAACGGTATTTTCACACGGCGAACGATGCAGTGAAAACAGGTCTACTAAATGGCTCGAAATGGAGTTTACTTGGATAAAGAAACAGTGGAAAGGTATCACAAAGCTACCAGGATGTATCTAAGCTAGAAGATAATCCTAAAAAGCCGTTAATTTTCCGTTACCGTTGAAGCGAAGCGATCGATAGCACATGTTCAAGTTTAACGGCCTCTCCTGGATTTCCCACTGATGAATCTTACCAGAAAACTACCCAGTAATGCACTTCATCTATTGCTCTACCTATACAACGTGTTTTAAGGTTATTTAAAATCGTTTTATTGATAAAATTTGAGCAATCTAAACTATATACAAGTTCATCTCTCTGAACTCAGTCCGTTTAGCCAATAAAAAGCATTGTTGGAACAACCCTTGCGTCAAAATCGAAGAGCCAATCAGAATATGTGACAGTTCAGCCTTTACCAGGGTCTTCTCTCTGAGTAGACGCCATCTTGGATCTGACCGAGAAGACCCTGGGGACGAGGTTGCACTTTCATTTGAATTTGATTGAAAATAGATCAAAAACTCGGGGAAATGTCCGGCTAAAACTGTATGAATAAATGTGAAATGAAACATAAATTTCATAGCAAGAAAAACATGTAATTCCTAATTAGAAAGCTCTTCTAAGTCCGCTTCTCAAATTCACAGACTGTTTTACAAAAACATTTGGGCAGTTCAGTTGACCTTTCAAATAATTTATTCTGAGGTACGCATACTCTAAATCACAGAGATGTTAAATAAAGCGATAATTAGAAGAAAAGTACATTAACAGACAAACTGAGAGGAAATGTATTCAAATCTAAAAGAGTTTACTTACAGTACTTACGTAACTGAATCTTTCGTTTTGGTTCTATTGTTAGTGTTGCTGAAAGCATTCCACCTTCGTGCACATATGCACTGAATCGGAATGAAAGTCGAAGCCTACCTCGAACTTAACTTTCAGCTAACCTGTTTCCTTTCATTCCACAATGAATAATAATCTCATAAAGTAAGCCCGTAGCTTTCAATAAATTTGCCAGTGTCTGAATGAAACAGCTAGATCTTTTCCAATTTCTCTCACGAGTCACGGCAGAAGACAGTCTCAAGCTACAAAACTTGAATTTTGATCCTCTTCACAGTAACGTAATTTAACGTCTCAGATCAATTCCTCTCTCTTTGCTGGCAGTTCATGCTTCTTGTTCGTGTAGTTGCCCCACTGAGCCGTAACCACAAAACGAGCACAGCATTTCAGTTGGCATACACTGCGTACATCTGCTTAACTAATTAGATTTGTAAAAATCTTAGCGGATCATGTAAATATTCCGCTTGGCTCAAATATGAGGGTTTCTGCCGTCAAAGTTCATTTTTTGTTTCAGTTTTCCCCATATTAGCAGACTTGTATAATGTCTCGAGCTCTCCGAATCCAGTAGAAAGACTCTGGTTATTCTGTCGTAAAACATGGACCTGACCCAAATTTAGGTTGTATTGCATAATTGCCCACGATGGAATAGATTTCTGACAATGACTATTTGAAATTGATATCTCCTTGTCTCGCCTAGTCTGAGCTTGGAACTTTCTTATCTGAGCGCGCCTGAGGAAATCTAACCTTTGTTTGCGTGACCAGGACAGTGCAATCTGATTGGTTCGAATTTGACCTTTAACGCATGCGCAGAAGCCGTCTGACATGAAATAATAAAAAATAAAAAATAACGACTTGCATTTTAAGACTCGGCGCTGCCACAGGCAGCCCGAGTAACAAGGCAATGGTAATAAAGGACTTTGCTGTGGACAATGATGTGGATATTATGGCTTTGACAGAGACTTGGCTGCGACCAGGAAATGTTGATGACGTTGACGTGGGTACCCTGTGTCCCACTGGGTACAGATTTTCACACGTCCCTAGACCGTATGGTAGAGGAGGGGGAGTTGGAATTTTATTTAAGGACAGCCTTGATATCAACACCGCAGTGACTGATTCCTTTGAAACATTTGAGCTAATGGATGTTCGTCTTCGAAACCTCCAAAGTGTCAGGATCTTGATTATTTATCGTCCGCCTGATAACACCTCCTGTCCCTTGTTTTTTGAAGAGTTCTCTAGACTACTGGAACACGTTATAGCTGAACCCTCTGGCTGCTTACTGATTGCTGGTGATTTTAACTTTCATATGGATGATTCCAAGAATGGTAACGCCAAACGGTTTGATGACATTCTCGTGTCGTTTGATCTGAAACAACATGTTCGTTTTGAAACTCATGTTAGCGGCCACACCCTTGATCTACTCATATCAAAATCAGACGATACTATTATCAGGAATACCAGGATGTATGACCCTGTTATCTCAGATCACCTTGCAGTGCACTGTGACTTATCTCTTGAGAAGCCACAATTCAAGAAAAAAGTTATCAACTTTCGGAAACTGCGCTCCTTAGACATGGATTCCTTTCGTGATGACATCTGTAATTCTCTGTTGATAAAGGAACAATCTACCGACTTGAACACTCTTGTAGATCAGTATGATGATACATTACGATCGTTATTGGACCAACATGCTCCCCAGAAACAACGCTTAGTAACCATACGACCAGCCGCACCCTGGTACACACCGGAAGTGGCTACTGAGAAGCGGAAGAGAAGACGACTGGAACGGAAGTGGCGCAAATCTAGGTTTAAATGCGATCGGGATGAGTACATCTATCAATGCAACGTTGTCAACAATCTGATCAACTTGTTGAAATCTGCCCACTACACGGCAATTATTAATGAGCATTCCTCAGATCAGGGGGTACTTTTTAGAACTGTGAGCAAGCTTCTGCAAAAGTCATCTGAGAAGCGATATCCACCCTCTCCGGATAACACTACCCTTGCTAGCTCATTTGCTGATTTCTTCATTAGCAAAATTGACAACATACATTCTCTACTTGTGGAAAGGAATATTAATTCTCAAAGGCCTGACGCCCATGAACCATCAATGTGTGACGTGCAGTTCAGCAATTTTAAAGAGCTCAGCGAAGAGGACGTTAAAGAACTCGCGAGTAAGCCTCTAGCTAAGTCCTGTGGACTTGATCCCCTACCAGCTATGGTTTTGAAAGGCTGTTTCACAGTACTATTGCCAGCTTTAACCCAGATTGTTAATTTGTCTCTATCAACTGGTGTGATGCCCGATACCTTGAAGATTGCTGTGCTATCACCTACATTGAAAAAATCCGATGCTGACTTTAAGCAGTTTCCTAATTTTCTCTAATCTAAAGTTTGTTTCCAAGCTGGTTGAGAAAGCTGCTGCTATTCAATCGACGGAATACATAATGACTCATCACCTTGACAATATCCTTCAGTCAGCATACAAAGTGTTACACTCTACTGAAACTGCATTGCTCAGAGTACAAAATGATATCCTGTGTGCTGTTGACCAAAACAAGTCAGTCATACTGCTCTTACTGGATCTATCAGCCGCCTTCGACACTGTTGATCATACGATACTGCTATCGAGACTCTTTCACCGTTTTGGCGTAAAGGGAAATGTCCTCAAATGGTTTAGATCATATCTATCCTCGCGCAAGCAGTTTGTCCAGGTGGATGATGGTATCTCTTCACAGCGTCCTTTAGTGCGTGGTGTCCCACAAGGATCGGTGCTTGGTCCTTTGTTATATCTCATGTACACGTCACCTATAGCAGACATCATCAAGCGGCATAATCTGCACTATCACCTATATGCTGATGACACACAATTGTACGTCTCCTTTAAGGCTGACTGCTCTGTCGATCTTGAGCAAGCTAAGTTGTCGGTTGAACGCTGCGTTGGCGACATTGACTACTGGATGAGCACAAACTTCCTTACTGATTGAATCAAGACAAAACTGAACTCATAGTTATCAGCTCTAGATATCGTCCTAGACCAGATCTTGAGCACATACTAGTTGGTAATGAGCGCATTGCACCTCGGACCTCTACGCGCAATCTAGGAGTAATTATGGATCATTCTCTCAGCATGGAGGAACACGTAAAGAAGATTTGTAAGGCATCATACTATCATCTAAGAAATATTGCGAAGATTCGCAAATAACTAAATCAAGGCACTGCTGAAATTCTAATTCATGCTTTTATTGGTTCTAAACTTGACCATTGTAATTCTCTTTTATATGGTATCCCTAAGTACTCAATAAGTAAATTACAGTCTGTCCAGAATGCGGCAGCTCGTATCGTAACGCTTACTAAGAAATACGACCATATTTCTCCTGTAATGATCCAGCTACATTGGCTACCCGTAGAGTTTCGTATTATTTTTAAGCTATTGTTATTAGTGTACAAAGCTCTTAACGGGATGGCGCCCTCCTATGTTACCGAACTATTGAGTTATCGCAAATATTCACGATCGCTGCGTTCCAGCAATAAAGAACTTTTGAGTATCCCGACAAGCAAACTTAAATCATATGGTGATAGATCATTTTCTGTAGCTGCACCGAGACTGTGGAACGACTTACCACTGGAACTTAGGAAGTCGCCATCAATTTTACTTTTTAAAAAGAACCTCAAGACATACCTATTCAAAGCAGCATATAATCTATAGTCTGTATGTATATATATATATATATTATTTTATTATATAAAATATATATATATATATATATTTTTAGAATTTTTAGAATTTTATTCCGCGTGTTATGTAATTTTTATATAGTTGTAATTGTATAGCCATAATGTATTTTTTTTAACTTACTCTTGTAAAGCGCTTAGGACAATTAATGGATTCAGCGCTATATAAATAGTTATTATTATTATTATTATTATTATTGAGTGTAAAGCAAACCGGCCTTCTCCCCCCCCCCCCAAAAAAAAAAAATTTGGCTGCATGATGAGTAATAAGAGAGGATTTTTCTAACTGTCGCCTATTATTTGCAAAAAGAGTCAAAAACTAACCCGCAGTCTAATTTGAATTCCATTTTTCGTTTTGGATTAACACTCAACACAAATAACATAAACTCTTGACTATGCGGAACTGTTTTAGCGTGGCACAAAGTTAGTTTCTTGCCTTTCTTTGTAAATAAACCGCCTCAAGTTTTGTTAGCTACATAGCCAGGTCTTGCACTTATCTGACGAGAGAAGTTTGTTTTAAATTTTCGCTTAGTTTGGATTTATTTAACACTCCAATTTAATTTTCAGTCCATTCAAAAAGCAACACAAATATTGTGAAATCTTTGCTAAAATCGATTTTTAGCTCGGCACAAAACTTCGTCTTTAGCCTGTTAGTTTTTGGCACACAATATATACGCGGTTTTGTTCAAATTATCTTCTCCTAAAAACACTGTCGCCGAGAAATGAGTGATAGGCAAAATGACAATTGACAAATTGTACACTTACCGTGGTTAATGTAGTACTGATCTTTGGAACCCTGAAGGACCGCTGGAGAATTATAAGCTCGCTGTTTGTTAGGATTCCACAGACAAAACACTCAGAGAACGTCCATCTTTCTTTATCTTTCTCCAAGTGAACTAACTGCATTACCGATACTGGAAGTAAATGCGCGCTTAAGCTAAAAAAACACGCGTTTGTTTTCCCGCCTCTGAAACATGCACCAATCAGAGTACGATTATAGTCAGTTTGATACAGAGTTTGACAGCTGGGCACGAGAAGGGCATCCGCTGCCCACGAAACGCATCTCCCTCCAAATCAATATGGCGGCAATGTGTTGTAAACGTGAAGGACAACAGTTCGTTTCTGGAAGAAGATTTATATACGAAAATATATTCAATGCTTTTCTTGGTACCACTTGAAGAAAGCTTTTATATTGGGCACCTAAATGCTTGTCAAGAAAAACGCCTAGGGTGGTGATAGAGCCTTTGGAGGGTAAGTACGCCATTCAGGCCTTTTTTCTTCCTGATGACTGAGTGAGTGATCTAGTGACGGCTGAGTCTTTAATAATAATCTATTATTAAAAAACTTTACCCGTGTTTCGTATATCTTTAGATCAATCAAACAATTACTGGGAAAGTCTAGAATGTTTGCCAGCTTTTCTAATGCAATGGATTTTCGCACTAAATAATTTAGTTCACAGATTTTTTTCGTTTTTCCATGAAACTGAAAATGTAGGGAGAAAATACGGAGAACTAGGTTTGGTGCATGTGTCTTCTCGTGTATTAAATCAGACATTTACATGTAACCGGGAAAGTCTGATTTTCACCCCAGAATCGGCATGATATTTTCCGTACTTTCTGGGAATTGTTTTCCGTGCTTTCTGTGAAAGGCCGGAAAAACGAGTTTACCGGCCTTTTTCCGTGCTTTAGGCTTCCCTGATGAATCAGACATTACCGGGAAAGTCTGGATTTTTTACCGGGCTTTCCTGGCTTTCCAGACTTGCCCGGAATTTTTTTCCAGGCTTTCTGTGAAAGGCAGGAAAAAAACGGGATTTCTGGGCTTTTACCGCGCAAGTCTAATGCAAAAAGCACGGTGAATAGTCCGGATAGCCCGGTAAATCCGGGCTTTTCCGGACTTTCCGGGCTTTTTACCGGGCTTTTGGTGCAAGGGCGCGAGTGAGTGGGTGTACATGATAATTTGAATTACATCTATTAATTTAACCTATTTTGAGTTTGATATAATTTGCTCTTCAGCTTTCGCTTGAAACTTAAAACGTCTTTACTTAATTTCAGTTCATTATCTAGTGAGTTCCATATTTTTACTGTTCTGTAATAAAAACTTCTCTGACCACTCGCAGATTTGAATAAGGGGATTTGTGTAATAATTGCGAGTTTCGAGTTTCACGACCACTAATATTGAAGCGCTTCGTGAATTTAGATATTAAATAACCTGGTGCGGAATCAGTCATACATTTGAATGCCAGAGTGGCACTTCTAAAATACACTAGCTTATCTACTGGGAGCCAATTTAGCTCTTTTAGTATAGGTGTAATATGGTTATACTTTTTGTCCCCGCTAACAATACGACAGGCATAGTTTTGACATGATTGTAGCTTACGTATGTTTCTATTAGATGCATTTGCCCATACATTCGAGCAGTAAAGCAACTTACTAAATACTAATGTATTAATAACAGTAATTAAAGTGTTCTTATTAAACTAGTGTTTAACACGGTTTATTTGTGCTAGTCGAGAAAAGCATGAAGAAACGGTCTTAGTAATGTGTTCATCGTAGGTTAAGTTCGTGTCTAAGATCACGCCCAAGTCTTTGGCACTGGATACTGGTAACAGCTCCTTTCCTAGCAATGAAATCTTAAAATATTCTAGTTCAGCTATCTTCTGTTTACTACCAAATACTAAGAGTTTAGTTTTATCTGGGTTTAATAATAAGCGGTTCTGACAGCACCACTTGCTGACGTTAAATAAATCTTCTTCTATATCAGTTATTGTAGATGTCCTCTCTCTCAGATTGAATGATATAAGTAGTTTGGTGTCGTCCACATAACTCGTTGCAATACATTTCTGTGGTACAGAGGTGAGACCATTCGTATATATACTGAATAGGAGTGGTGCCAGTATGCTCCCTTGAGGCACGCCGCTGACCATAGTAAGAGGCTCAGATAGGGCTGAGTTAATTCGGACAACTTGTCGTCTGTCACTCAAGTAGCTACGAAACCAGTCTGTGCATGAAGGTGAAGCCCCTACATCTTGTAGTTTAGAGATCATCAGTTTGTGGTCGACGCTGTCGAAAGCCTTACTCATGTCTAAAAGAACCAGAGCAGTTAGTTTTTTGTTGTCAATGGCCTGGAGAATCTTGTCTGTTGTTTCAATGACAGAAGTTTCTGTAGAGTGAAATTTCTTGTTTCCACTTTGGTTATTTGACAGCCTTCCCTTTGATATGAGATATGACGTAAATTGATTGTGGACGATCCTTTCACAGACTTTCGATAATATTGGTAGGAGCGAAATCGGTCTATTTTTATTCGCTTGTTCATAGTCTACATCTTTAGGTATTGGAGTAATTTCAGCTAGTTTCCATTGTGCAGAGAAGGCGTTGGTGGCTATTGAAGTGTTTGCAATGGAAGTAAAAACTGGGAGAATAGGGCCTAGGCAGTCCTTAATTACACGGATCGGAATCTTATCAATCCCTGGAGCTTTGTTAGAGGGCATAGATAATATTATATCCTCGACGTGTTTACAAACAATGGGGCTCAGTGAGAATTGTTCGCATGTTTGGTATTCTCTTGGGATGAAGTTAGCGCTGCTTCCTGTCACAATATTGTATTCATTGGCCAGCGATTTGATATTCTCGATGGTAGTTTGACCGACAGAAACGAAAAACTTATTGAATTCGTCAGCAACAGTTTTATCGTCTTTGCTAAAGATACGCAGTGATTTAGACTTGTTTGGTATGCAGTGACGGATTGTTTTCCAAATACTGTTGGTGTTGTTTGGATTTTTCTGTATCTGCTCAGCGACAAAATCCCTTTCTGCAATTCGAATTTCACGTTTTACCTCCTGTCTGAAGAACCTATATGTCGTCCATGCCAAGGGATCATTTGTTTTCTTAGCTGCTTTATGCCATTTATCCCTAGTCTTCATTAATCCACGGATATTGTCAGTAACACATGGGTTAGATTTCCCGCGAACTTTAAAAGTTTTGACAGGTGCATGTTGTTCAAGAATATCGTTGAATAATGTATCAAATACATAGAGTTTGTCGTCAACATCGTCGAAAATATCCACAATGGACCATGGTACTAAGGAAATATCCCTGTCGAATGCCTCAGGCTTATAGTGTTTAAAGCTTCTAGTAGTAATGTACACTGGTTTGGTGCGCATTTGTTTCAGTTTGAGAGTGATATAAATTAGGTCATGATCACTGACTGAGCTTTGTAACACTGCGGTCTTTTGCACTTGCTTCGTGTCAGATGCAAGAATAACGTCCAGAATTGAGCTAGAGGACTCAGTAACCCGGGTTGGCGTGGTTATGAGCTGTGTTACATTGTAAGAGCTACAAAAGTTATTAAGGGCTTTATAACCAGCCGTATCCATGCTCTCCATGTCACAGTTCAGGTCTCCAAGTATGTATACAGGTACATTATAAGACGAAGCATAAATATAATTATTTGTAAGGTCCATATCAAAACAGCTCAAAGAAGTGTCTGGGGGTCTGTAGGTTGTACAGATGATGAAGGATTTCAGGTTTCTGACTTGTATTTTTAGCCATAATTGGTGGAAACCAGAAGGCGCGATTTGTGAGATGTTGGTCAGAACCTCTGTTTTGTAGGTCCGCAAAACGTAGGCGCAAATGCCGCCGTCTCTCTTGTTTAGGCGGTCGATACGGTAAATATCGTACCCTGGTACTTCAATTTCGAGGTCGGTTACAGAGTTATCAAGCCAGGTCACGGATAATGTGAAGATGTCGAACTTCTTGTCAATTATTGTCTCCTTCAATTGAATATAGTGGTCTCGACATTTGAGAGATCGTGCATTCAAGTGAGCGATCGTGACATTATTTCCAGTTTGTTTTCCAATTTTACTAGGTCCTGGGTTAAGTTCTATGTCGTAAATAAGCTGGATAATTGGCCGAACAGATGCTGTAGAGTTTCCATAATATGCGGTAGACTGCAGTGAGGTTTCTCTCTTGTTTTTTACGTGTAGAAAATGGACTTCTGCTATCTGTTAGTCTGGGGGAACCTGTCACACTTATTTAAGCGAAGAAGTATTTTATAATCAGCTGTTTTTTACTCACTGGATATTTTATCGATGTCTGAAGTATGGGTCGACAGCTCCGCGTATTTTCAAACTCCATCGCTTTTAGAGCTGTTCATTGGAATCAAATATGTGAAAAGAATCCCTAGATCTTCTTTTCTGACTATTATTTGTACAATTGGAATTACAGAAGTGGAGATGAAATAGCTTTTTTATCCAAACTCGTACTCGCGACCAACAACAGAGCAAATAGTAAGCGCTACGTAACCGACAACCCGGAAGCCTCTCTTTCAATCCAAGATGGCCGAAGTGCGATAATAGCGAATTAAAGTGCCTATAACCCCAAAATTTTAACGATTTCACATCAAACTTATAAGTTTCTGCTGGACTTTTTGACAAAATGTCTTCGTCAGGTTCCGAATCTGAAGACAGTTGTTCATCGGACAATTCCGAGCTAAATTTTATCAACTATGAGCTTGAAGCAGAAGAATCTGCCGTTGAAGAGAGCGGACGGCGCGGATGAGCCACTCGCCGATGAAGAATGGGTTAACAGAGTACAGACGAAGAGACCTCCAGAATCGGTTGGAAAGGCCTCGAACCAAGGAAAAGCTGGTGAGTTAAACTGTCCAAAATGAAAATAAGTTATCATAGCCCTTAATTCATGGGCTAATCCCGTGGCCGTGGTCTCCCAAAAAACATTGCAGGATGCCAAAAGAATCCAGTGATCCTTGCAATCGCAACAATCATATAAGCCTTTACTTGTAAGGATCGCTATAAATGAAGATACGATAAACTGTTTCCTAATATCGTAATTCCTCTTATATTTACCCTTTTCGGAATTTACTTTTTTGATAATATTTTACAGTTAGTGGAAATTCAGTGTGCACCATTGTCCATATTGGCCCTCTCAATTGAGAAACATGCGCCAACTGTATATGTTTTAGCAGGAAACATCCCACAATGGCGCATCCTAGATCCAACACTGCATACTAATGTTAAGAAAAGATTTATACCAGGCATTAATAATGCTCAATAATGACCAAAGTATGAATTGAAATCAATGAACACAGTTCCGTGTTTAGTCTGACCAGGAAAGTGGAAGGTTTAATTTATCAGAGTATTTTGACGGACAGAGTAAAACGCAGGGTGCAGGGCACGCAGGGCACGCAGGGTACGCAGGGTACGCAGGGTGTTCAAAAAAATATCAGATTGCAAAGGTCAATTGTTCACATGGCAAATATTATGCTAATTTTAGAGTGAAAGTAAAAGGGTAGCGACAAAACGCTGACCCCCGATCCATGGACCACCCCATGGACCGGGTCCATGGACCAGGACCATGGACCACCCCCGTGGACCACCCCCGTGGACCACCCATAAATTTCATATATTTTTCAAGAATGAAAGTTTTTACATTTATAGCGAGTTTGACTTGTGGCAAGTCCAACATTTTTACTTTGTGTTCTGGTGACACAGACTGTTATCGTAGTTTTGCCTTTACTTGCTATTGCATTAAACAGTCGTTTAATAGCGTAAATTAAATTTCAAGCTAAAACAGACAGACTACATCAGTTGAAAGAGAATTTTAAACTCAGTAATCACCGAAAATTTGAGATTCATATGTTAAATATTTATGGTGAAATTGACTTTTTCAAAACTGTAAAATGGGCTGGGTGACAGAGTTATTCTTTATAAATTTTGAGATTTTTAATCGCTCATCCTCAAATTATTAGTTTATAACTCAAATCTTTCAACTGATGTAGTCTGTTTTAGCTTGAAATTTAATTTACGCTATTAAACGAGGCAGAAATCAGGTAAACAATGACTTCAGCAAGGAGCGAATATTAATTTTGTAGCTGACTGATGGTGGGTTTAAAGAATACTACTGGTGTGGAAGGTAGAACGCTAAGAAGAAAACTTAAAAAGAGGAAGAAGAAAAAAACGACAAAAATTGTGCATTCCGCGAATTGAACTCCGGACCTCTGGATTAGAAGACGAACGCTCTAACCACTCGGTCGTTCAACTACCGACTGAAATTAGTGCATTGAAATAAAATATATGTAGAGAAGATGCGCTTCGGGGACAGAAGTTTTTCTTTCTTCCTATATCTATGGCGCTCCGGTTCTCGGAAAACAGTTCCTTGCCTTTACTTGTAGTGGAATAGGTAAGGTAAGTCAAGGCCTCGTAGGTTTTTAGATACTGTTTAATGCAACAGCAAGTAAAGGCAAAACTACGATAACAGTCTGTGTCACCAGAACACAAAGTAAAAATGTTAGACTTGCCACAAGTCAAACTCGCTATAAATGTAAAACTTTCATTCTTGCAAAATATATGAAATTTATGGGTGGTCCACGGGGGTGGTCCATGGTCCTAGTCCATGGACCCTATTCTGTCCTCAAAACCTTTATTAAAATTAACTCAACTCGACTGTTTGCATTTCGCTGCTCTCGCTAAACCTAGCCGGTCTTTCTTAATTCACGTGATAACCAAAACGTCCTGATGGGGGTGGGGTAGATACACTACATCTCTTCCCCCTTTGGAAAGTGAAATAACTATGTGATAACAACTCGTATAGATATAGGACTAACACATTTTTGGTCCTAAAAGTTTCGTGTGTGCGAAGCAAGTTCATGTTTCATAGTCTTGCAAATGAACTGGGGGTCTTCGAGGACGCCGGGACCGATCCAGCAAATTAGGCCCTATCACCTCATGCTGTTCATCTTCTTGTGGGGGCATGTTGTCGTCCGAGTCATCTTCATCGCTCTCGGCATTGTTTCGTACCTTCTTGAAGAATGAGCTATTCCTCGTGATCGAATGACCGTCCCGGTTGGCAGTAATCATGCTTCCTTTTACTTCCGTGACTTGTCGAGGTCGGATGTCGAACCTAGTGGTGAGCTTATTTGCCTTTGTCTGCTTTGCCAGCACGCTGTCTCCGACTTTAAAGGTGCTGGGCTGAGCGTGTCTCCGTGTGTCAGCATATGTCTTCATTCTGTCCTTTGCTTCGGAATCTTTTGCCAGTGCCTTGTTGCGCACCGCTTGAGCGTCGATGCTGCGCTCTAGATGAGGTAGTCGTCCCCGTATCACTCTCCCGAAGAGTAGTTCAGCTGGCGCTACACCTGTTGTTGTGTGCGGTGTGCATCTGTAGTTGAGAAGAAATTTGTGAAGCTCACGCTTCCAGTTCTTTCCTTCAGCATGGGATGTGCGTATCGCTTTCATCAACGGTTTCATGAAACTTTCAGCCTCTGCATTTCCTTGCGGCCACAGCGGTGTCGTTTCGTTGTGCTTGATTCCGTTTTCTTTCATGTAGTTGGCAATCTCATTGCTACTGTAGGGTGGACGGTTGTCTGTGGTTATGGTGTTAGGAATCCCATGCGTAGCAAAGATTCTATCCAGTTTGGGAATGACTGCTCCTGCAGTCGTGGTGCTCATCACTTCTACTTCGGGAAATCTTGAGTGCTGATCAATTACAACTAATAGCATTTCTCCAATAGGTAGAAAGGTAGAGGGCCAAGAAAATCCATGTTGAGAGACTGCCATGGATGCTTAGGCATTTCCGTCATTTTTAGAGGTTCTGGGTGCTTTGGTGGTCCGACTGCCTGGCAAGGGAAGCATTTTGAAACTTTGTCTTCAACAGTTGCGTTTATGCCTGGGAACCAGATCTTCTCACGAACTAGTGCCTTCGATTTGACCACACCCTGGTGCCCTTCATGAGCGATTTCTACTGCCCTGTTTCGTAGTATTGCTGGCATTATTAATCTTGTCCCTCTAAGTACAAGGCCTGAGGCTGTGACTGTGACTGTGAGTTCTTGTCGAATCTTCGAATACGCTCTTAGTTCGACAACGTTGGCATCCGTTGGCACCCAATCCGGTGTTTTGAGTGACTGCCATCTTCCACTTTGTATTAAGCCTTTTAGAACATGTAGTGTTGGATCTTTGTCCGACGCCTCTTGTACTTCTTGCAACGTCATAGCCTTTGGGATTGCATTGCCGGCCACAAAATTAACATACTCTTCTGCAGTGCTGCGCTTGTGTGGCATGCCCGATGTTGGATGTCTGGAAAGGTAGTCAGCGGGGTTGCCTTCACCCGATCGGTATGTTACTGTAAAGTCGTACTGCTGAAGCCTTAGTTGCCATCTCTCTATCCTTGCGGGGGGTCTCGATTTGGGATTCTTGAAGATCATCTCTAGTGGCTTATGGTCAGTTTTCAGGTTGAAGGTGTCACCGTAGAGATAGAGGTGGAACTTTTCACATCCCCAGACGGCTGCGAAGTGATTTAATTTGTTGCACTTGTCACACGTTTTTCCTCGGGCTGGACATGGCTGCTCTTCACTGTGTGGCCATTGTCTACCGCAGTGATAACAGGCGCTAGTTTGAGCTTGTCTGCGGCGAGTCCCGTTTTGTGGTCTATTTTCCGCTTTACGACCTCCATCGTAATTAACTCTCGGTAGTTGATGCCGTCCACTTTTCTTGTTTCCTAATGCATTTACCGATCCACGCTGATCAATTCTTCCATCTTGTTGAAGTTCCATCGCGGCCGCCTGTCTGTTTGACGCTTCGTCCGTGCGACCTCGAGTTAGAAGGTCATTCAAGGTCATGCTTGAATCTCCAAGTGCTTTTCGGCGAAGGCGAGATGATAAACATCCTTGAATGACTTGGGCTTTAATTTCTCTTTCCTGGTCGGTAAAATCACAGTGGATTGCAAGTTGGCGTAGTTTAGTTACATATTGATCAAGGGTTTCGCTTACCTCTTAGCGAGTTTGCCTGAATTTGTACGTCTCAAAGTCGACATTTTGCTTCGGTGCAAAGTAGTCGGTTAGCTTTTTGATTGCTAGGTCATAATCCTTCGCTTCCCCAGTCTCGCTCAGGGTTTGGAAGATGTCGTGTACTGCTTCACCAGCATAGTGTAGAAGCATGGCCCTTTTCCGTTTTGGGCTCTCGATATTTACGGCCACAACATAATTCTGAAATCTCTGAATCCATTTCTTCCATCTTGTTGGCGCCGAAGTCACGTCAGAATGTGGATCAAACGGCGGTAATGGAGGTAATCCGTATTGTTCAGCCATGGTGGAAGTTCCTTTTATCCTCGTCGCCAGTTATTCTGTCCTCAAAACCTTTATTAAAATTAACTCAACTCGACTGTTTGCATTTCGCTGCTCTCGCTAAACCTAGCCGGTCTTTCTTAATTCACGTGATAACCAAAACGTCCTGATGGGGGTGGGGTAGATACACTACAGACCCGGGTCCATGGACCCGGGGTCAGCGTTTTGTCGCTACCCTTTTACTTTCACTCTAAAATTAGCATAATATTTGCCATGTGAACAATTGACCTTTGCAATCTGATATTCCAAAGGCACTAAATTATGTAACTCTATTTTTTTGAACACCCTGCGTACCCTGCGTGCCCTGCACCCTGCGTTTTACTCCGTCCGGTATTTTGATCTATCGTGCATGTTAATTAAAAATAATTTTAATACAGTTGAAGCTCTCGTAAGCAACCACACTGGGAATCAGGAAAAGGTGCTCATAACTAGTCAGAACTGGAATCAGGATTAGTTGCTCGCTTACGAGAGCTTGCACACACCACACCCATGGGGATACATATATAGTGCGACTGATATCACAGTATACAATATACTGTACTACTCTACTGTAACAGCATGAATGTCAGATATAATAAGACTATTGTTGCAAATTACTAGTGCATATTTATATTTAGTTGCCTCATTGCAATCAGACTCATTGCACAGTCTGGGATCATGTCTCTGGAGTGGTTACTCACAAGAGTTTAAAAACAAAGAAAAATTCCAAAGGTGGTGGTGGTCACTTACGAGAGTGGCTGGTTACTACAGAGCACAAGAGTGGTCTCTGAGGGGAGCTGGTCGCCTACAAGGGCAGTTTCACAAAGGGCTTCAACTGTATCAAACAAGTAATTGATGCTAACATATAAACTTCTTTATCTACATATTTCTACGAGTTGTCTCATACAGAGAGTACATCCAGTTAGTCTACGGTTATCTGGGCAACAATAGAATTCCTCTACCAGCATGTGCATATGACACAATCAGGACAAAATTCAATGCTGGCAATGAAACCTTAACTGGATTTGAAGAAGATGAAGATGAAAGTACTTCATAACTTATATAAACTTTAAGGAGAACAACAATGAATAGTCAAACTTTCAGTGCCATTGGCCACTTTTGATATAGGCTTCACTGGTCACATACAAATGATTCAATACAAGGCTCTGGGGAATAATGTGCAGTGATTAATGAAATAACAATAATGAATTTAATTATGCCCCAGAACCTTTGTGTGTGAGAAGTGAAGCATATATCGAATGTGGGCTATTAACCTACATGAGCCATTCATAACTACCAGTATTTTTTTCAATGGTTTATTGCTATCACTATTATGTATACATTTTATTTGTACTGTATACATGCAAATTTTATGTTCCAGGGCACAACAAATAAAAAAAAGCAGTGTGCTTGCTGGGTTTAGTAGCCTAAAGCTCTAGGGAGCTAGTCCGAATTAGGAAGCTTAATTGCAAAGTAAATTACCTGAGTCATACAAAAAGAAGCAAAATGTTACTTGCCCATTCAGGCAACCTGTGAACAGGAATCACTACCCTGACAAGCCAAACCACTAGCCCTGGGCTATTGGAAAGCACTTGCATCGCACCCTGTGTTCCTTTCTATAATTTTACACAAATTTTGAAAATAGGATTATAATATTAAAATTTAAATGTTTTTAGGGTCATCCTAATAGTAGAATCATTCTACCGTCATTGTATTCTGCGTTCTGTTTCCATGTAAAAGATCAGTTTTGTCTCGGGTACCTGAGAGGTACGATCATCCTAGCACTAGTTCAACCTTTGCACGCGTTACTTCATGTAAAGAGCTCGCTAGGGACAATTCGCCTACCCGGAACAACTCTATTTTAGAGCCAAATTTTACATTGCAAGTTGCTGGAGTTGTCTAGCAATTAGTAGGTAACATACCAGCACTATAGGATCCCCAGGACACTAGACAGCAGCAATAAAGGCCACCACAGAAAAGAATCAAGGTTAATCCACCAATGACCCGTCAAAACTCTACTCGTGTACTCTATTCTTGAATGATTTTGGCGGCCGCATCATGTTAAGTTGAACTGGGCTACCTGAATCAGTTTGCTTGCAAACCCGGGCTATCTTTGAGCATAGTGCTAGCACTAGGGTCAATCCCCCCTCCCTCCTCCTTCATGTAAACATTAGCCTCCGCAAACCGCCGACTTCTTTCCGCTCACTTCGTGACTCCCTTTAAACTGGGCTATCAGATTGTCATAAAATGACTGTTTACAGTTTGAAAAATCTTGTAATGTTCTTCATATCTAGGGTGGAGTATGCCGCATATTATGTCGCTTGATGAAGCTCTATGGCCGTCCGGTCCTTCCCAGGCTCCATAATCTCACTAAGAGAGCGTGGAAAACAATTTTGATTACGTGTTTTCTAACCTAAATGACCAGCTAGTGATACAACAATGCATGCCCGTGGAATACACACATAATTACTCGCTTTTTATTTTAGCAGTCAAAAATACTGTTTCTAAGCTCACGTCCCCGCGTCCCCGTCCCCACGTCCCCGCGTCCCCGCGTCCGATCCCCGTCCATGTTTTACGACCATCCGATTCAACCGGTAGTCTGTGCGCTGATATTCTCAATCGTGTTGCAGCCTGTCGATAATTAACGTTTCGAATTTCTGTCAAACATCTTTCAAACCCGAAGTTAGTCTTGAAATGGCTGAAAGTTCGGAGTTTACCACAAGTACGACCTTGTTGAATCTGGTCTTTCCAAAATTTTGTAAAAAGGTTGTGTAACTTCGCTTTCAGATATCTGCCTAAAATTGGTAGCTGGTTCAGTGGTATGTTAAGGTCAGTTAATGACCTGAGTTCACACCAATTTAATAGATAATTTGTAAATACCACAGCCTGATGGTTAGAGCGAATACAAACTCGTGCAGCTTCACCAACGAGTGTGGTATCATAAGAACTGTCTGTAATGCGTACCCAATACTTTGCCACTAGGGAGGAAACTTGTACAATTAAGGGAACTCTGCCTAATTCACCATAAATTGCCAAATTGGTAGCTTTAGAATGGACCCCCAAAATACGCTTGAAGAAGTTTAGTTGTAATTTTTCTAAATCAAATACACGCCCCATATTTCACATCCGTATAACAGAACTGGGACAACCATCGAAGAGAAAAGTTTGGGTAACACTTTAACAGGAACATTATCCACGTTTGACATTTTCTTCAAGAGCCCATTATATGCTCGTAACGCCTTATTATAAAGCGTTTTCATGGCAAGTTTAAAATTACCTCTGAAGTGAAAAGTTATCCCAAGATATGTATATTCTTCTACACACCCTAGTTCAGCGTCCCTAAAAAACCACTTGGACGTCAGATATACCCGTCTTTGAGCCTGTGTCCCAAATATCAAATTTTTTGATTTTTTCAAATTGACCTTTAGCTTCCATTTCCGAGTATATGACTCCAACTTCCTTAGACAGCATTGCAATCCTGACTCAGACTCCGATAAGAGTATCAAATCATCAGCATATAAAAGACAACTTAGTTTAGTATCACCAAGACTCACCGGATTGCATATGGATGTGAACAAATTTGGTATATCATTGATGAAAATATTAAAAAGCGAAGGACTAAGATTACATCCTTGTTTAACACCGATATGCGACTGAAAAAAGGGTGTGATGCCCTGTTCTAGCTTTACTGCTGATTTAACCGATGAATACATACTTAAAAGAATACCAACAAATTTCCTACTACAACCATATTTAATCAATTTTAAAAATAACCCCTCCCTCCAGACACTATCATAAGCCTTTCTAAAGTCAATAAAACAAGCAAATAATGGTTTATTCCTAGATTTATAGAAATGTATCAAAGTTTTCAAAACTAGCAAATGATCCGATGTTCTAAAGCCATGCCTAAAACCTATCTGAAACTTATTCAAAATGTTATTTTCCGCCAGAAAGAGGTTCAAACGTTCATTAAGAATTAATGTGAAAAATGTTCCCAAACAACTACTAAGGCAAATGCCCCTATAATTGCTGGGGTCACCTTTACTCCCGGACTTATGGAGAGGCACTATAAAACCTTCCGACCATGCACTCGGGAAGACACCGCTAGATAAAACCATATTAAAAAGTTTAACGAAATAAGGTGCTAAAGTTGCAATCGAAGATTTAATTATCTCATTAGTCACAGAGTCACTAGCATATGCCTTGTTATTTTTGAGTCTCTTAGATAATTCACAGACCTCTTCCACTGAAATCGATTTATCAAGAATTTCATTACTCTTGACGGCCCAAAAGTGAAAATCCTTAACGAAAAGAGCCTCGTTGCTAATGTTCTCAGAAGAAAAATTAACCTTGTTCAGATTCTTGAAATAGCTAAACCACTCAGCAGATGAAATATCTCCGGAAACACCACTAGAATGATTCTGTTTGATAGAGTTTACAAGATTCCAAAACTCTTTAGGATTAGATCCTGACCACTATGAAAATTTCTCTTTTGCCTCCTTATCAACTTTTTATACTCCTTTTTTGTTGCAAAGAATTTGTGCCTCAAAAAGGGATCATTAGGGTATTTCGAGAGTAAATTACCTAAATTTTGTAGCTCCTTTTTAAGCCCGTGACAACTTTTGTCAAACCACTTTTGTTTTTGTATCCGATTCGATTTTGATTTACCTGTCCGTTTCCGTTTCTCTGGTATCACTTTTCTAGCTACGTCAATTATTACTCCTGTAAATTTGTTTACAACAGAATCAATGTCCAAACTATTTTCATCTGATGAAGAAGAAAACAAAACGTCCAACTTATGAGAAACCTCATTAGAGTTAAGAGACTCATGTAACGCTCCCTTAATATCTTCACTCCATCGAAAAGACAAAGGATGCGGTTGCAATTTAACCGTATTATCCAAAACATTCGGAATCTTAATCTTCATAACAAATGATAAAAAGCAATGATGAGAAAATTCTGTGAGGGAGGAAACTGAAAAATGACTTATTAACGGAAAAAGATTTTGAGACACAACGGCATAGTCAACCACACTAGCACCATTGTAAGTATGGCACGTGAATTGACCAGTGAAATCTCCCTTTAACCTTCCGTTTAAAGCGATCAACTCATTTCCACAACACAGTTCTGACAGAGATCTCCCATATGCATTCACTTGTGTATCTTTGGAGTTCCGTCGATCAAGTATAAACGGCGTATTGGGCAAGTTCAAATCATCATCAATATAGTCATTCAAATTGCCCATTCTAGCATTAAAATCGCCACATAAAATCACTTCGCCTAAACTAGAAAATTTATAAATGCTATTTTGGAGAACTTCAAAGTGGTCCAAATCCAAACGTTTCTCCCTGGAGGAGTTTTGAGGTGGAATATACACAGTGCAAATAAAAATATCATGCGGTAGAAGGAAAAAACTCTTGTCTAATTTCCACCAGACAAACTCATCATAACTTTCTTGATCCAAGAATTTAATTCCCTTACGGAGGGACGACTTGACCAAAATTGTGATACCCCCTGAGTTTCTGCGAGCATTCCTCGGTATTTTCCTGCATTTAGAAAAAGAAACGTATCCGTCTATATTAACTTCACTACCATCAGTCAACCACGTTTCGACTAGCGACACACAATCAAACTTTTCAATTGTTGATAAGAAATCAGAGTCATTAAGCTTTCCGGACAAACCCTCAATGTTCCAGGAACAGAACCTTAGAAAATTCTTGTTGACCGGCATAATAAGAGAAACATTCACCCATAACAGTCAAAAAAAGATAACATAAAAAAACAATTTAAAGGAAATAAACACCAGACAAAAAAAAAACCAGAAGAACGAAAAAAAAAATCAATGACCACACTATGGAAAGTTAATCTAGAATTACAATATACTAAACAGGTACCCTGACCTGCTGCTGGGGGAAACCAAACTGTGGAGTATAAAACCCTATCCCTGGTGGCATGGGAGGAAGCGGAACACGTTGCTGATTAAATGTGGGCAGTGGTGCATTTGACTGTACTAACTGTTTTAGAGTGCTAGCTATTTCAGATAATTGATTCTGCACCTCTACCATTCTTGGCGAAATCCCAGTATCAACTGACCGTTCCTGTTGCTGGTTTAGCATTGCGACCCGTGGACGTGATTGATGATCCACACCCCTGTCACGTGGCTGTTGACTTCTCATCCTTGAGCGAGGAGAGTCTCGTCTTGGACGTAACACAATACCTAGCGCTCGACGTATGCCACTTTTTAAATTCCCTGCAAACACTGGAACACCGAAATTCTTATTTAAATGTTTTGCATCATAGAATAGATCTTTGTCCCTTAAGTTTCCGTTATCCACAAGAGTGACACCGGAAAGTCCTTGATTTGACTACACACCGCTTCATTGACGTTGAACACGGCATTGTCAAGAGTGTCACACCTAGGAGTAATACTTGAAATAATTACCCTTTTGTTCGGAAATGCTTCAACTGCCGCTTTCACCATTTTAACTTGCTTTGTTATAATCTCCCCGACCGCAAAATGTTCGATATCGTTGACCCCGGTACTTCACCTCAGTATAATAACAGTAATAACTCCGATTCGAACATTAAATTTCGTTGAATTTAAAATCTCTGTTGCTTTGTCCGTCGTGTTGCACGGAATTATCTTACTCTTTCCTTTTGGACACAGTTGCTCTAAATTCAGGAAACGCCTGTTGGAGTCGCAAAGAACGACAAAATCGTATTCCTCGCATTCGTTGGGCAAGGTCCCTCCATTTGTGGCGCATCCTCCCTCGCCTGGTAAACTTTATCTACACTCTCCTCATGAACTTCTAGCTGGTACGAGGGTCCGGGGATCATCGGGTCTATGTCATGAGCTGCAGTCTCATCATTCTCCTTGGTACTGGCTTCCTTTAGTGCTGCAACTTGGTCATTTAACTGTCCATTAGCTTCCTCCAAAATCTTAATCCTATTGCTTAGCTGTGTCTTTTCCTCTACTAACGATCCTACCCGGCCCTGAAGACGTTTCACCTATGACTCCATTTTAACGAAACGATTTTCAATTTCGCCCTTGTTTTCTTCCTGTGACCGTTTCATGACACCCAATTCGTGCTTCAAATGTGATTTCAGAGTTTCTGACATTTCTTCTTTCGATGAATCTAAATTGTCACTCAAAACATTAATCTCCAGATCCGACGCTGCGACTCCACTATCTAGTTTTGCAGCCAGATCTTCTAATTTCTCAAACCGAGTGTTCGAGGATTCAATATAGTCCCGGAATAGCTTTAAGTCTATTTTCGTCTTCGCCTTCGACACCAGTTGTCCCTTGTGAAGAGGGATTGACAACTTCACTGCCTTTCGGGGCGAAGAGAACAATTCTGCTTTCGTCGTAATGGATTACGGCGTGGTGAACTCACTTCGCTATCCACCATCTCATACTCCGCCACCGATTCCTCAGAACCAGAAATAACCTCGCAGTCCGAGACACAATTGAGAGAAACTCCATTCAGATTCAGCTTCTCACTTTCGTTTGTATCTTGGAAATTGTTCGCGTAAAGCGAGCTAATAGCATCTGGACTCGGATTATCACTCAAACACAAATCATCAACCAACGAACTCAAGCTACCAAATTCGTTTGATTCCCACAGGTCACGGTGTTTTCCCTGGATCATAAACTTTTGCTTTGCTATGTAAACTGTAATAGAAAACAAAAGCTGTCCTTCCTTTCTGGCCGCATTGCTACGAGATAATTGAATACGCAGTTCACCACGGGCTGTGCTTTTAAGCCAATCGACCTTATAGTCATCTCGAGTGCCGAAATCCACCCAGTATCGTATCTTCAGTACTGTTAACCATCGTTGAAAGCGATCCTTGCTCTGGACTTCGAATTAGTATACTGCCCCCTTTTCTGATGTCGTCAGAATCTCCTTCTCCTCAGCGTTCACTCCACTCGTAGGGCACTTTCCAGTCGCGGAAATCTCCACAAACTGATCAACAAGATCGCCTTCCATCTTAACTAAACTTCAAGAGGCTAAAAAAAACATAAAACATGACTGTACGGGTAAAATCAAATCAATTAGTCAGAGCACGTGGAACCGTGCTACACGCCGCCATGACACACATATGACCACAGGACGTTAACTCATACAAACATACCCTAAACCTGGACTCTTTTACATATTGCCTAAAATCCACAAACCTGGTAACCCCGGACGACCCATTACGATCTAGTAACAACCACCCCACACAACGTATTTCACATTTTGTCGACTTCCACCTTAAACCTCTTGTTGCCGAAACTTCATTTAGGCGCGATATCGACTGACTATCGAATATCGGATATTAGTATATACCACACCAGTGAATATCACTTTTCGCGCGCTCTGATTGGCTACTCAAACAGTGAATATGATTTCATATTCACCTCCTAGCCAAATAGCGATCATCTCGCGCGAGTTTTTGTCCATTTGACAGAAAATAAAATAACTATTTGGTGCTGGCTATTCACCTGCAGAGTGGTATATACTAAAAGCGGCTTGGTAAATATCCACCACTATTCACCTCCACTTCGGTGAATAATTGTTAAATATCAGATATTTTTTATAGTCTTATTATATGGCAAGAGCTGCTTCCGGTAAAAGCGCGCGTTCTGATTGGCTGTTTAGCGGTCGAGATTTCCCCATAATGCCCACGGGCATTATGAGATATGTTAATGCCCGGCAAAACTTTGATAGCCCTAAAAACAGCTGAACTGTCATAATTTTAGAGAAAACGGAGAGAAAGTGCAAAATGAGCAAGGAAGAATATTCCGAAAGTGAAATTTATTACCCTACTGAAATAGAAAGCAACGTAATTATAGTGAACAAAATCAACATGGCCAACGGCAAAGGCCGGTGGAGGCTCCGAACAGCCAGCAAGGAATCGAGAGGTTCGTAAATAAACAGAAAATTGCTAGTGACATAAAAACCTTCTGTCTGTTCCTGGAGTCGATAAACAAGGAAAACGTAATATTTGTAACCTTTAATCCAGCTGACTTCGACCACCTGTTTAATACTTATCCAACTTCTTCATCGGACATTCCCAAAATTAGCAGAGAAGTATACGACTTTACGAGCCTGGAACACCTACCGGCTTTCGATCGTGTTTTCAAATAGTATCCAAATATTCCTCTCTGATGAAAATTCATCAAGGCTAGTCAATATTTATGTAAAACGCGCCAAGTTGGCTGTTTAATTATTCGCTCGTCAATTTCTTCAGTTTTTAACCATTTTATACAAGTTTTTACCCTAAGATTTTTACCAGTTGAAATGTAAGCACTACCTGTTGCTATAATGACGACATATTCAAGAAACGTTCTATTTTCGCTTCGCTTTTGGTGGAAAGCTACTTCGCCTGGAGTTCAAACTTCCCGCCATATTCAAGGTCAATCAACGAAGCCACTTAACTGTTTCGTCTGGGACTCTCTGAAGTCGGAAGGCCTAATTCGAAGGCTAATGTACCGATCAATTCGAAACATCAACATCACCCCACCGGGCATTTGAATTTTTGGAGTTTGGATTGTTCAAATTCCCGTCCCCCGGGCCAAAAATGTTGTTCAAATGCCCTACCCCATCGTCGTATTAGGCGATCAAATGCCCCTACCCCCGGGACTTAGTATTAGTTGTGACACCGCATTTTGTTTTTAACAGCACAAAGCTTTTAGAGTCCCTTTGTTTTTAAGCCAGTCGTTTACAAATCAGAATTTTGTCCTTTTTTGAAGTCATCTAAAGTGACCTACGGAGCCCTGTAAGGGCCATCCACAAACACAAATGTTATGAAAGAATATCGCGCGATAAAGTGTTACTATCGATTTATCGCGCGATACTGTTTTATTATCACGCGATAATATGTTATTTTAAAATACGTACATTACTTAGCATGGTGGCGAACACGCTACGTAATCAAGTAGTATAGCCGGCGTCAAAATGATACCACCTCCCACAAATCCACTTGCACCATTTGATGGCCCCCTCCCCCATCGTCTTTTTTGCCCTTGTTGAATTTGTGATCAAAAGGTGCATTTATGGTACCAAATCCCAACTTATTATCTAATGAATACCTTAGATGTTGTAATTGGGTACCCTAAGCGCACCTTTGGGTCACAAATTCAACAAAGTCCAAAAAAGACGCTGAGGTCGGGAGCCATCAAACGGTTCTCCTGTGGATTCGTGGAAGGCGGTATCATTTTTGACGCCGGCTATACTACTAGGTTTCTACCCCAAGAATATCGATTCTGCGTTCCAATTAGAGAAAGGCTTCATATAAGTATAATCAAAGAAAATGCCGACCAAAGAAGAATTGCGTAGGCAAGCAAAGCAATTTGGTATCCGAGGCGTTTCGAAGCTCAACAAAGCTAGTCTTCAAAGAGCAATAGCTACAGTTTGGGATCCGGAATGGCAGAAGAGAATGGAAAGAGCCGAACAAACCAACAGATACCCAGCTCTCCGCGGCGAACCCCACAAGCGTGCCCAACGCGCAAGTGAATTCGAACAGATGAGGGAGGAGGTAACGGCAAGCATACGGGCAAACGTTGCTGCGGAATGGGCTCGAGCCAATCCTCTATCTCGGAGACGATATGTGAAACGAGCCAACCAGCGGGTCCAGCAAAATCCCCGTAGTGAGCCACTGGCACGGAGTATAGTTCGAGAGGCAGGTGCTATTCTAGATAAGAGAGATGGTATGCTTGAGGGAGTGGAGATAGGTCGCCGTACCATCCGGTGGCGTTTCTTCCAAGGTGTGGCAGGAGATTTGACCACTAGGATCATGGAAAAGTTAGCCGCAAAGGTATCCACCAGCTTCTGCCTACGCTACGGCTACACATATCGCATTCGCAACGTCAACGATGAGCGTGTGATGCTCTTCTCCAAGACTGTCCCCGGCTCTCCATGGGTGAACATCCTAGGAGACGCAGAGGAGTGGATTGCTGACAGGGAGCTAGCTCGGTTGAATCCCGACAACATTGATCGCCCCAATACCCAATGGGCATTCGTTCGTTGGATCCATGTGGATGTCAAAGTCGTGCTTGATCGGCAGCAACTGTTGGGGACAGGCCCACGTCCCAATTGGCTTCGACAGAAGAAGGGTATGTTAGCCCTTGATAAATACAGGGATAATCTATGTCTGTGGCGCTGCCTTGCTGTATACAAAGGAGCACGCGTGGATAGGTGTTGCGCCGCAGCTAGAAGACTCACCCAGGATTTATACAACTTGTGACATCTTAACCAGACGCCTCCAAGACTTCTCTAGACCAGCTGGAGAAGATTGAGTTGCACTTTGGGATAGGCATTCGGGTGTATGAACCTACGTAGGATGGTGCTTGGCATCTGACTAGGCACGCACCCCACTACGATCTTGTGATGATAATAGGGGTGTACGACGGGCATGCCTTCTATATCGAGAACGCTAGCAAGCTCGGACACGTCTACATCTGTAATGACTGTACGCAACGGTTCACAAAAGTATCAGATCTCCAACGCCATGCAGATCGATGTAGTCGTGGTGAAACAAAGATCGTCTGCCCGGGAGAAGCAATCAAAGCTCCCCAGTCCGCCTATGAAAAAGCCTTCTGGCCAGAAAGCCCCGCTAGTAAATCAGCTCTACGATGGTTGAAACGAGAATCGGAAGCACTACAGCAGCATATCCATCACGCAGCTTGTGGGCACGGTGGAGAGCGTTGTATAGAAGGAGCCCCTGTGGATGGCTACGAACCCCTTTCTAAAACCATCTTCCAATTCCACGGATGTATCTACCACGGCTGTCCAAAATGTTTCCCCCAGCGCAGAGACCTGTATCGCAAAACATGCGAAAGAACAAAAAGTCTACGCAAGGCAGGCTATATCGTGGTTGAGGCCTGGAGCTGTTCTTCAAAGCGGACCAATGAACCCGTACCAACACCAACTCAAACCGCCTATCCACATGCTATAGTCTATGATTTCGAAGCCTACCTCGATAGTACGCAGGGAAGACAACCAACAGATCGTTTGACCATTAACAATATTCATGTTCCCATATCCGTCTCCATAGCTGATACATACAATCGTACGCCAACCCACGTCTGCGATCGTGATCCAAAGGCTCTCGTAGCTGTCTTCGTAGAAGAACTCCAGAAGAGGGCAAAGGCAATCCGAGAAGTTGTTGTTGAACAGTTCTGCCCTAGGACCGCCGCTTTTGCTTTTGATATGCTATCGAAGGAACAACAGACGAAAATCAACGAATGGTCCAACCAGGTTCCTGTGCTAGGGTTTAACTCGGGGAAGTACGATTTGAATTTGATCCGAAACTACTTCGTCGAAACTATTGGCTGACACGTGCGGAAAGATCAAAGTGGCAAAGAAGGCCAACACCACTATGTTTCTCTTGACCCCAGAATTCCGATTCCTCGACGTGATAAACTATCTTGGTCCCGACACTTCCTACGCGTGTTGGGTTGCCGCCTATGGATGCGAGTTGCAGAAACGTTTCTTCCCCTACGATTGGTTTGATTCCCCCGACAAGCTAGACCATATCGGCCTGCCGGACTATCCAGAGTGGCAGTCGAAATTGAAAGGCGGATATCTGTTGACCCTACCAGAGTTCCAAGATTGCCAGCACGTCTTCCAGGAAAAAGGTATGGTCTACTTTCGAGACTGGCTGCAGTACTACAACAATTTGGATGTGGCTCCTTTCCTTATAGCTCTAGAAAAGATGCGTGGCTTCTACCACGAAAAAGGAGTAGACATTTTGAAGGATGCTGTCTCCATTCCCGGGGTTTCACTACAGTTTCTCCTTCGAGGTAGTGTGGAGCGCGGAGCCGAGTTGTATGCCCCAAAAGAGGAGGCCTATCACGTGCTGAAGAGTGCCGTCGTGGGAGGTCCAAGCATAGTGTTCACTCGATACCACGAAGCAGGAGTGTCAAAGATCCGCAGCCATCAGCTTGGACAGGCCAAACTTTGCCGCAAGATCATAGGCTACGATGCCAATGCTCTATACCTTTTACTATCGCCCACGAAATGCCCTGCGGCAAGGAAAAAGTTGTGCACTATGAAGAGCCTGGACCAGATGCCGAAGGTCTCACCTAATGTTTACGCAATGGAACATGGTTCGGATATGCGGATGTCGACATCGAGATACCCAAAGCATTGTGGAAGAAATTCCAGGAGATGCCACCCTTCTTCTACAACAAGAAAATCCCGTAGGAAGCAATCTCTCTAGACATGCTAGACTATCTCGTGAAGACGGGTAGAAAGCAATCGAACGAAAAGAAGCTGGTTGGAAGTCTCTCTGGGAAACGGATTCTACTCTATGCTCCTCTTCTACTTTGGTATCTAGATCATGGAGCGGTGATGACTGCTGTCTATCGCACAATAGACTATGAACCGAAAAAAGTCTTCGAGTGGTTTGTGGATCAAGTCACCGAAGCGCGAAGGACAGGAGATGTGGATAAAAGCAGAGTTATATTTGCTGCCCTAGAAAAGCATACTTGAAAGCAAAAATCCTGGAAAAATATTCTGTAAAATATTTTTTATATACTAGTGACAGACAAGCCCTTGTTTCCAGATTGGATAAAGTTTCTCCATCACATAGAGGTCATCGAGGTGTTAACACAGTCAATTCATCAATAACCTGTAAAGACAATAGTGAGCATGTACCCAGTTGTGCATAGCTTAATCATAACTTCAACAGCCTTCTTAAGTCAAGAAATGTAAAAAAAAACATTTCAAGACCTGAAACAACCATTGGGGCTGATCAAGTCAGGACCCACCTAATCCACAGATCGAATTGGAATTTAGGAAATTGTATCTGTTATTATATCCTTTTTGCTGGTTTTTGATTTGCCTCCCTGATCAGTGTTTGAGATGGAACACTTTATACACATACTACTAAACACAGCTTTCATGAGACTCCCCTTCAAGTTTGGAATTCCAATCCCAAAGTAGTTGAGAATGATTTAATGTATTCTGCAATAAATTATTGTTACTTTTCAGGGCTCCGACAGTCTTTTGTATAATCAGTTTCATACCTTCAATGTTAGCTCCTAATATCACCGTCATTGGTGGTGGATTGTCCATCCCTGCATTCCAAGATGGATTATAATATACCTCCTCAATAAACGAGGAGTCAACTCAGTACGATACCATAGGCAACAGGATAGCAAATAACACACTGGACAAGATTCAGACAAAATCATTTCACTCTTCATTAAATTTTTTCTCAATTTGTGGAGAATGAAAGTCTGTTTTGGGGGATTTTGGATGCCATCAGTCTCAGGGAAAAAATACCCAGTTATAGTCACTTTACACAGATTACAGAATTGGGATAAATCCAGGGATAAATAATCATGTTATTAATGACTAATATTCTTTTTTTTTAAGAACAAAAATACAGGCACATGTTATGTGCCGAGGGACAGCCTAAACAGGAATGAGCTTCCCTAAAGAAGGCTAAGAGTAAATTAATGTTACAGTGCAACTACTGAAACCAGGGCCACTCAGACAAGAACTAAACACATTGCAAAACTATTCAAAAGTAGATATCCTAGCATATCCCATGCAATTTTCTTCATTATGATGACCAAATTTGCCTTTTATATTATTTATTGGATCGAAGCTCGAGCAAGTCAAAATGCTATTGTCTTGTAATCAACACTGATTGGCTCAAGTAACTTTGTCAGTTTTTGTTCTGCAATGTGATTGGTTCTCGTTGTCTTTAAGAGGCCCTGGTTTCAGTAGTCGCGCCAGAAAGGCATGCTAATTTTGCTGATTTCAATTGAAGGGCTGTGTGCAAAAACGGCACAAGTGACTATCACATTCTAAATTTCCCTTCAATTTCTTTGTTTGCTAAGGGAGGATTTAGAATGTGATCATGAATCACTTACACCCTTTTTCCACATAGCCCTTCAATTATTGTTGTGCTATTGGGGACAGCACTTCTTCAAAATTAACTTGTTTGACATACATGTATGAAGATCTCTGTATTAGATCATAGAAAATGTTAGACCTGTTTGGGTTTTCAATAAGTATTGTAAGGTCATTCATGTTGAGGCTTTTCATAATTTATGATCTACTGGTAATGCTGCATGTGACATAGCAATATATAATTATGGCACATGTTAGTGCTACAAGCTTTGTATATTATCTGGTCTGAATGTGAAAAATATAATAATGTAGTAGTATGACACATGGGGGTTCTGGACCACTTTTTTGTAAAACCGTCGAGGGCGCCCATACTAAGTGCCATTCAGACTTCAGAAAGTCTTCATGACACACAGTATGGGCGCCCTCGACGGTTTTACAAAAAAGTTATCCAGAACCCCCATGTGTCATACTACATTTATGCACTTGGCCCGGGGTGAACTACATTTGTTTTTTTACTCCATATATTATACCATTTAGACAATAGCTAAGATTAGATATAGGGCCACCCTAGGAGATGGAGTGCGAAAAGTGTGGGAGAGTGTTTAAGAGGAGTTGGAATCTGAAACGCCACCCGATAACCGATTAAAGTCCCCCTTCCCCAACACTTTTTGTACCCCCATAAAAAAAAAGACTTTTTTCCTATTTTCTGACCCATTTTAATCATTAATAAACCCTCGATTAGAGAAGGAGTACAACCATATTATAACCCACAACATGCACGGACATAATCAGTGTCGATGGTTAACAATCGGCAGGATAACTATTTGTGGTAAGAGTTGTTTATTTGAGTGCTGAAAGCAACACCGAAAACAGCTCAGAGAAGGACCGATCGAGCCATATCCCTGCCGCGGGTGTTTTGTTCCTACACAAAGGATCATCTCGATATCGCTTAGTCATCTTCACCATCAGTCCCCTCGTCGACAGAAATTTCTAGCATCCGAATGTCTTGTTCTACAAGCTGTACTTCGGCTTCCTTCGTTCGGTCTTTTACTAGGGCTCTGAGTCTTTCTCGTAGTTTTCTTCGCTGCCGTAACAAGCGAGATCTCTCCGCTAATTTTCTGGAAAGCTTTACCCTGGCTTGCGATCTTGAAACGTTAGTTTCCCCGGCAAGTTTCTCAAGAAACAGATGGACGCGTTTTCTCGGTTGCTCTCCATCCATGTCGCTCGATCTTACTGCTGAGAATACGCCTGACGAAGCCGGTAGCACCTCGGCTATATAAGACGCAGCTAATGTAATAATTACGTAGACGGCTAAAATAGCTCTAGCGCTTGACTGAAATTAAAATACACCCAGAGCCCGAAAACTCATTCTGACAGATGGGATGTGAATCAAATGGTGCTTCATATCTAGTTTTAAGATGAAAACTGAAGTTCGCCCGTAAAATTCCTGAGCGCCCCAGAAATTCCTGAGCGCCCCCAAAATTCCTTAGCGCCCCAATCTTGCTTGAACGAGTAAAACAGGGGCGGATTGACGCGATAGGAATGTGAATAAGAAAATTCGAGACTGAAACTTTTTTTTGCCAAGTTGAAATAAAAATCCACGAACAACCGCCCACGTGCTGTCTCGAAATTTGCATACGAACTAGACATCCGAATTAACAGCTGCCGTTGTACCGACGATTTTGCTCTTAGCAAAGACTGCTCTTAGCAAAGTGAAAATAAAACCCTTGTTTATTTCTTTCGTAGGACATTTCTATTTTTATTCCCCTTGACTGCCGACCTGTGCTACCAGTTTCTTGAGTTCGGCTAGAATTTGTTCCATGCTTTTTTCACCTGTGACCGAACTAGCCGAAGTTTTATGGCGAATTTCAATCTTCATAGTTTTGTATTTACCCCCTCAGCGAGGATTAGATCGTATTCAGCGTCAGTCACATTTTCATCACGTTTGGCTCTTGACACTAGATCACGAATCGTATTAATTTTCGCTCTCGCCAACATGGCGGTTTTCTCATGTTTAGAAACTTTTATTCCAAGTTTTTTAGCCTCGATAGTCATAGCGGCCGAAATTACCCCACAGAGTCCGCCGATAACGCCAAGTGGCAGGCCAATTATGGCACCAAACCCGGTTAGAGCGACCGCCAAGCCAGAACTTGATAAAAGTACAGATAGACTACCTGTTGCCACAGCGACACCATGAACTATTCCCCGCGCACGGGCATATTTTTTACGCACCACGCCGTAGTGTTGTTCTTGGGCTTCGATGCTCTCAAGCATATCACGGACATCTCGCCGACGAACATTCTCTTGCCCCCCTAGGTCGAGCTGTGGATAGAGCTGTGGTGCCGTTGGAATTGTTTGAATCGAATCGCTTACCATTATAATATAGCTTTACTATAATTTACTCAATCTTCAATATGAAATGTAGAGGCTGCTTGTTGAAGTCTATGAGATTGCCTTTCTCATCGCGAACTGTGAGGCGAATGTAGCTCCGCATTGTTCCTAAGGCTCGAATGGGTATGAGGGTTGGTGGAAAGTAAGTTGTTGCTTTAAAACTGTGGTCTGCCATATGAACAATATGTAGGATTTTAGATGGCTTCCCCTCAAGAAGTGAGAAGTCGAAATCTACCACATCGCAGTAGATATATGCATTATTAATATCTTGTGGCACCAGGGTGTATTTTCCCACATCGATAGTCATAAAATCTGCTCCATATTTTTTTCCTTCGATACCAAACAAATCGCAGATATTCTTAGTGAACAGGATTGGTTTCTTGACCTCAATAATCCAATATTTCCTAAATGGGTGGTCTATGAATTTCAAGAAACCAGCATCAACTGCGGGATCGAAGTAGGTTATCAAGTTTTCTGTACTATAATGTCCCGCCTTAATTTCGTATGGAAACACCACACTATTGTCATCCCACTTAAAGCTCCCTTTCTCAGCTAGGTTCCACCAATTATGACTAAGAGTGACCTCGACTAGCGAAATATTCTGGATAAGAATAGGTTCTTGAAAGTAGACCTTATGGTCGGCTGTAGGACAGGTGACATTTAAGATTACCATATTAAACTTCAAGTTTGATATTAAAGCCCGAAGTTTACTTCAATATCAGAGTATTGTTGTATGTTCAATAAGCAGCCGATACTATACCGAAAATAGCTCATTTCGAAGGGGATTGGGGCGACTATATCAAACCTCGCAATGCAAAGGCTTTCGCGGTCTTTAAGGAAAAATATCCCCGCGCGGACTTCGAGAAGTTCTCAGCTAGGACAACAGCGTCTGACATACACGATGAGTCAACGTACGAGACTAGGATCATGTTTTTCGATGGTGGACAACATTGGTTTATTGGCGGTCTAATACCAGCAGATGTACGAAAACGGCTCAACGAAGTGTTAAACGAGACGGTTGTGGGTTTCCCACTCCCCTTCAGAAGGGCGGATTTTAAGTATCCAGTTCCAGCTGTTCCCTGGAAGATCGACGCCAAAGACATAGATCCTTTTATGTGAACTCTCAAGATCTACGTAGCAAAGGATCAGTTCTTCACAGTGACACCGCGAGATATCATACAAGAGCTGGGGTTCGAGTTTCCTAACCCCGGCGACGAAAACTACGACGAAAAAGACGAAAAAGCGCAAGAATGGTTCGATGCTCTGCCGATGAGGCATTGGCAACAACAATTATGTTTCGTCGTCTGGTGTGCAACAGCAGGCTGTGGAGTGTCGTTTGATGACCATCTTTCAGATGACGCACCAATCCTTGATAACATTAAGAGCTTTTACCGCTTTCATGTGTACTACACAATCATGCGATTACTGTTCGAATTGGGAGTCCCCCTCCCCAGAGAAAGCATCTTTAATAACAACGACAACATTCCATGGAACCTCGTTGTATACGATAGGCTCAGGAGAGAGTTTGGAGTCGCCAAATTCAACTTCGCCCTACACCGAGCAAGCGATACTGCTAAGTCGTGGGGGTTCAACACAAATAGCCCACTCGATATCCCGCGGCGGTTCTTTCATGATGATCTGGCGAAGAAGCAGCACAATTGGTTCGTTCCACAGCGGGGTGAGAGATTAACGAAGGCTGGGCTAGTTCGAATCGACTCATCTATAATGGTATACGTGCATTGTGTCCTAGGACCGCAGTTTAAGGGTCGAAGTCCAATCGTAGGACGGGGTGCCGAGTCTATCAAAATCCAAGCAGCTTGCGACAAGGAGTTGAGACTGATCATCACGGAATCGGATGACGATAGTCTAGTGCGATATCAAAAAGACCTTTATGACACGAAGGTTCGTCTTGATCTAGCAGTTGCCAAGGGGTGTCTGTTAATACCCAGCCGCATGATTATCAACCAGGAGATTATACTAGGTTATAACAACAAACTGCAAGGAACGAACGCGCCAAACATTAGTTTCGGGATAAACGACCACATCAACCTAGATATGAAAAAGTCAAAACCACCACCTATGGACGGCCCAGCGCCAAAGACATCTAATTCTTCCACCCAAACTGCGCAAGGCTCAACATCAAAGGCGCCTAAAACGGCACCCCAAGGATCGCCCCCGACGAGCCACGAAACTAACTTAGCAATTTTTGCTACTGTGGCCGCCGGAGCCTCGTGGATGATGTTCCGTTAATTAGCGCTATCGTCTCGACTTATACTGCTCTATTACAAAGACGACTGCGGCCACAATGAGTAGCCAGGTATTCTTTGCAATGAAGCCCCCAACTTCGCCTGCGATCTTGAATATGAAACTAGCAATGGCACCTGCTATTCCAGGTAGTGTTGGAATCAACTTATCTCCAAGTTTCTTTAACGCATCTTTAAACGCCTTAGTCATGGCAGCCGCAGCCTTTGACAGCTCGGCAAAGATAATACCGACCACGACACCCGCAACAGCCAACACTCCAAGCGCTGTAATCCCATACTTCTTGAAGATCGAGTTTACGCGGTCCCGCAACGACGTACGAGCTTTAATGGCAGCAATTTGTTGCTTGAGCTCCTGTATCTGATCCTCTATTGATATTACCTTCTCTTGTATTGCTTTATATTCTGGCGAAGCCTTCTTTAAGGACTCCATAGCTTTTACAGCCGCAGTTTTTTCTCCCTCGAGTTTGGTGGCCTCGGCTTCATCGTCACTAATCACCTCGTCCGCAGGAGGTCCCAGCGCATCTCTAATCGTTTTTGGAAAACCTTTGGTTTCGGAGTCAGACAGAAGGTGAGGTGCGGCATCTATACGATTTAGTTTCATCACGACCCTACCATATTCGTCCAAACTAACGGTGAACTTAGCCGTCTTTAAGTCTACCTTTGGAAACTTAGCAAGGGTTTCGCTCTGGGCTTCTGCGGCCTGTTTTTCCCTTTCGGCTAACTCTGTTTCCGCAGTTGCAGTGCTTGGCCCTGCAGAATCTTGATCAACCAATTCGATATACTCAGTTTGGGTGTATCCCCTCTGAGCTCGATAGCCCCATATCTTATCGCGTACGAACTTTGATGCTTTCCCGAAAACACGCTTAGTTCTACTCCTCCAACTCTCTCGTGACTCATCACGCGGCTGAATCTCCTTCCATTCTGCTTTAGAAAGATTATTAACATTAGCGCGACCTTCTTCGGTTGTAGGATCAAAGTCTACATGCGTTTCCACAGGTTCCATCTCTCTATTGAACGCTGAATATGTCGTATACTATTAGTATCAACTATATTCAACAGTGTTAACGATGATATCATCGAATCTCCAGCCGGACTATGCTCCTAGAGAGGGTAGATCTCTCAAAGCCAGCCGTGCGTTCCATCGCGTAACTTTCACCCCTTCAACGGCTAACCCAGGGGAAACTTTGATTGTCAATGCTCCCACGCTGGGTGAAAATAGGCTTCTAGTACCTGGCAGTCTAGCACTCAGTGCCAGCATCGCTCTATCTGGTGGTCATGCAAAAACAACCGTTTGGTGGCCAATGTTGGGCGTTGCCTAGTCTCAACGCGAGCCGTAAAAATGGGCACTACCGTCTTAGAAGCCTGTGATCGCCCTGATCTACTGCAGGTATATAGCGATCTCTACCTATCTACCGTAGATCGAGAGAATCGTATAGAGCAGGGTATTCAATCTGCCAATGTTAACAAACTTCGCTCGAATGCTGGCGATAAAGACATCTCGATTGCAGCTGACAAAGCGACACTCGCTGCATACGGTAGCGTGTATAAGATACCTATCGATCATGACATTACCACAACTTATGGCCTCCTTTATCCGCACGAGATTCGAGATAAGATGTCATTCCATTTAACGCTGGCCTCAGCCATAGATGTCATAGTCGGATCCGACAGCACAAAAGTAGGCACATATAAACTTTCAAACATTGAGCTCGAATATGAAGTCATTGAAAGTCTTGATCTTGCGGTGCAGGGCAAGGGCGTCTACGACAGTGGTAAAGCCTTCCTGTACAACCACGCTGAGTACTTCAAGACCGTCTCAGTCAACCTAGTAACCGACACACTTATATCTGAAAGCGTAAACGTACTTCGTCGATCTTTAACTGGTATCCTCCTTCTCTTTGTCAATCCACATGAGAAGGGCGCCAGAGACAGTGAGAAGTTTGTAAATCCAGGCATCACCAAGGTCGAGGTACACGTCAACAGCATCCCCAATGCTCTCTATTCTTTTGGGATGTTACCAAGGGATTTATGGAAGTCAGCAAAGAATTGGTTTTGCGTATTGTCGGGGCGACAAGACGGAGAAGCCACCACATCCATGACACATAAGAAGTTATTCGAGAACAACTTCGCCGTACTCATCGATTGCCGCACTTCTCAAAACAGTAAGACTCATGGAGATGGTCTGGCCCAACTAGATACTGGAGCAAATATTCGCCTGCGTATTCATCGCACTGCAGCAGACGCAGGGACTGCAAACATGCACATATTCGTGCTTTCTGATGCTCAGGCAACAAAATGTTTATAATTAATGGATACATTAACAGAACAAATTCCCTTTAACGCATTGATAATTGGCCCCACGAACTGCGGAAAGACTCAGTTTATAGTCGATCAGCTGCGGGGGCCATTTCGTTTTAAGTTCGAGTATATCGTGTTGATTTGTCCTACCTACGTTCACAATAAAAGCTACCAAGGTTTCGGCAATGGAGATCCACGTTTCCTTTGCATAGCACCTTCGCAGAACGATATCGATGCCACACTGCGTGAATGTGCTTGTTTATTCGAAGGAACGAATACGCTTATTATCCTTGATGATTGTGCGGCAAGCAAGGACGTTAAAGGAAGGACCGATAAGCTATCTGAATTAGCCTTTTCTGCACGCCCCATCGGTATTTCAATTTCGGCATTGGCACAAACACAAAAGAGTATATGTAAGGACTCGTGAAAACTGTGCAATCGTTGTGGCATTTCGCATCGCAAGTGCGTCGGGCCTTAAAGATCTTTTTGATGACTACGGGGCCGGCATATCACTAGATGACAAAAAGATATTTATCTCAGAGCTTGAGACCAAGTTTGCACATATATTCTTCTGTTTGCGACATCCATTTTCCACCGTGTTGGAGATACCTGCACCTATGACATTCCACGATAAATCGAAGTACGATGAACGAAAAAATTGCAGATGGAGAAATCGAAGATTTGCTAGATTATATACAATATGAGCCCTCTGAAAAAAGTAAAACAGATATGAACACGTTGGTAGCCCCTGCGTCTGACCATCGGGAAGCACTTGCTATTTTAGCTACAACCGGTACAACAAAGGAATACCTTGGGAAAGAGTACTCTCTAGGAGATATCCATAGACTATCTGCTACAGATATAGAACGACTACACAGAAGGTATCATGCCGTCATGGCTCAACAAGTAACGGGCTGTTTAGTCGATAATGCGCTAGCCCTAGCTACTCGCGTAGTTGCGTACTTTTTACCTATAGATTCCGAGAAAGCACTACTAAACGACCTCAAAGAAGATCGTATAGTTCGCAAGGAGATCTCTTTTCGGGCTGGCTCGTTGTCTCTCATATCAGGTAGCTTCATGGCCCTAGCTAGTTCTTTGTTTCATGTAACCAACCACATAAAAATCATCGATTCTGATACAGCAATTGAAGCCCCACCAGCTGTCGACATACAGCAAGATGTCGAAGCGCCCGAATGAAAACGTAGGAAAATCTCACAAGTCTGAGTCTTCGCGCATAGGAGAACAGTTGGGCAACATAGACAGCGCCCTATCCACCTCTACCTTACTTTATTGGGGCGGAACGGCCTTTGTATGGGGGACTTTGGCCTATAATTATATGCTCAACAGGAAAAGACACAATTTGTTAGAAGATGCTGAGGCGAAGGCAGTAATTGCTCCACCAAAGGCAGTAATTGCTCCACCAAAGGCAGTAATGGTAGTAATGGATATTGCAGAAGATACAACGACTATCCCAACCAGCATGCTCGCACAAGTAATACGTAATACTGAAAATAGTAAGGTGACCGAAGCAGCACAGAATTACAAACGTGGGTGGGACGACTCGGAAGAACATATTCGCGACATAGAACTTGCTACATCTAGGTCGGTAATTACTCCACCTAGTACAGTAATTGCTCCATCTAGTTCAGTAATTACTCCACCTAGTAGCGACCTGACAATTGAAGATACATCACTTGTCGACATACAGCAAGATGGAAGTGGACCCTCCAAATGACCTCATCACAAAAGAACCAACCACACCTAAAAAAACACCAAACCCAAATCGCGTTGCTGCCGGTAAAGCCACAGCAGAAAGAAAAAGACTAACTAAAGAAGCCCTCGCCAATGCGGCTACTCCGGTAGCTGCCTCGACACCGCCAGTAGGCCGTCAGAATGATAAGCCGGGCTGGATAGCCGACAACGTATCGGCTAATACCACTCTTGCCGCAGTTGGAGTAAGCATAGCACTGGTAGGACTGTACTATCAGTATATGCGTTACACGCAGTCGCAAAAGGATAGGCTTAATAAATGTTGTTCACCGGTCGTAGCTGATGCTACCAAAGAAATCGCCACCAAAGGTAGCAACCCTAGAACTCAAGGTATGATGTAGCAATTGAAGCTATATCCCATATCGATGATGTACGATGGTTGAGAACAAACTTATGAAAACATTATCGGACTCTGCTCTATTGATTGGACTTGCATCGGGTATCGGTTGGATCGGAAAAAAGGTTGTTAAAGAGCCTCTGACTAACGATCCTTCATCTAACATTTTGAACTTCGTAAAGTGGATAGCCGTGTTGGCTGGTAGCCTTGGTGCCAAGCAATACCTAGAGGCCAAAAAGTATTGGCCACCTGGCGAGTAACAGGTTCGTTTCGAAGCCATGGCATCGATACTATTTATGGCAATTGCTTTCGCTGTATCGAGCGTTGCTGCGAGCTACGGCGCTAAATACATCGAGAAAGCGGCCCTAGGAACGGCTGGCCCCGATGCAATTGCTGCAGAGGTAAAAAGATACGATAGGGCTATGGAGAGGGCAAATGCCGCTACGGATGCCTATGAAAGGCGACGAGAAGAAATAGCTGCCTGGGTCAGGGGGAAAGAAAAAACACAGTACTATAACGATAAGGGCCTATCTAATGACGATCGAGCTCGCGACTTGTTCTATAAAGTCCACGTGGGGCTACAACCCCCTGAAAGAGCCTCGTTTCTCTGATTATTATCAACCATCTAGTTCGAAGAAAGCTGCCGAATTGGTGGCCTTAGGTGGTGGGGTGTTCGCGGCGGGATACGTTGCCACCCGATTTCTATGAGAAAAAAAGGGAAAATTACTAGATTACTAAATTTACTACTAGGTAATTACTAGATTACTTAGTAATTTTTCTGCTTGTTGAAGATTGGTGGGATACGTAATATAGCAGGGCACCTTCAGAGAAAGGTGAAACTTCGAAGCCATGGACATTCCAGACTTGGTGGCTATAGAGACTGAAAGACATGATAGAGCCCTTGAGAAATACAAGGCTGATTGGGCTACTTTCCGGGAGACCCACGAAAAATTGGTAGACTGGGTCCAAGAGCAGAAACTTGTAGATCCTCTACCCATTCGAAGCCACCTGTGGGTAGTGGCTGACTCATCGCCCATCCATATAGGTTGTTGGCATCGAGGTACTGGATATATGTTGTGGGCTTGGATTGGTCGTAGCACTCAACCAGAGGATTGTTGGCCTTGGCATGTCTCTTGGATACCATAGATATGCCTCCACGAAGACCTTTCTCTATGAAGAGATGCTGGTCATAGTCCACAAGCAGCTTGAGCTCCACACCTGTAGTTTTCAAGAGCGCATCCCAAGATAGGCCAGGGCTTGTGTAGTAGTGTGCGGGGTCCAAGCCGTACTGATGTAGACATGTCTTCCGAAAGGTCTCAAAGACATCTGCCAGAAGAAGCACATCAGTTTGGAGATATAGGTCGTGGTAGTCTCCCATATCTTTGCAGTCAAAAGTGCTCCAGACATTTTGAGCGTGGGCATAGTCTTCCTCGGAAATGCCTTCAACTAATAGCTTGCTATAGAAGTCGGCTCGTGGTGGGAGTGACTCTGAAAACCGATTCCAGCTGTCCATATATTCATATGGGTAAACACCCTTCCGTGCGAGAAGGTGGGCATTCGCTGGTGTGTGTTGTATTGTGATGGAAAGGAGTGACTTATCGAGCTGTTTTTGTCTCTCAACACCACACTTAGGGCAGGTTCCAACAAGCAGCCAATCCTCGTTGATAACGACTTCCTCTTCCTCCTCGCAGGCCTTACACTTGTCGGGGGTTGCCCCAATTGTGTTACAAACTAGCTTGTCTATGGATGCCAAGAGGAACTGAGCGCTGTCGATGAATCGCAGCTGGCCTAGTGAGAATGATATGTACTTCTCTGTGTTATTGGGGATACATGTGATCTGTCCCTTCATCTTAGAAATAGCCTGCATTATGAGATGTGAGTCGTAGCCCCGCAAGTTGTGGAATACGACTGGAATGATTGTGGTTTTGGGGCTCAACCGTAGCTTGAGGTTACAGGCATTGTGGGCTGCGCCTCTGTACTCGCCCGTGATGTGGCAATGGTCGCGGACTGAGTCCTTGTAGAGTGGCTTCTCACACACATGGCAGATGGTGGCCGTATTGTGGGCCAACTTATCCTGGGGGGCCATCCGCATCGCTTTGGGGTTGGTCAAAACTACCTTGATCTTCAATTCTTCTTGTTGCATTGCCTCCAGGAACCTTTCTGCGGCATCCAGACCTCTGTAAACGACTGTAGGCTCCGTATGGCCATCACATCGCACCACGACGTAGCCAAAGCCACAAGCCTCATGATGCTGTGTGTTCTGAGTGTTGCTCTTTGTGGGATCCAGCTCTGGTCCTGCGATCTTTGTGGTCAAAGCCTCAAAGTCAGCATATATAACATACGGAGCTGGAAGCTGTCTGTGGTGGTTTTGGAAGTAGAGCTTGTTTTCACCCTCTTCAGACATTTCCACTTTCACTGCGATTTTCCCTATACCTTGACACTCGGGCTTGTGGGCTTCCAGGAGGTCTTCTCGGGAGTAGGGGGTCGTCAGGCACATGTCACAGAAGTATTTACGCTCTCTGTGCTTGGATTGATCATACAACAGTTTGTTCAAGTCCTTGATCCAGGTGTAGTGGAATTTACCTTCCTTCTCGATCAGTAGAAGATTAATCCTAGGTATGTCTATGGGTTGCTTACTATGTGCGTAGATGAAGACGCACTTATCCCAGCCAAATACATTGATGGCTCGGCCATTCTGTTTTTCAACCTTCTGTATCTGGGAGATTGGTGTGGGGGCGTCGATCCCTGTGAAATCAAGACCATCTTGGATGGGGTACTTGGTGGGCCTGTCAACATGGTCGTCTGCAGGGAATATAGCAGACCGCAAGGCCCATCGTAGGCATTGGTCATCCTTGTTTTTGACATTAATCACTGCCTTCTTGTTTCCCACCGCTTCTGGTAGTTCGATGTATGATCCACCTCTCAGAGGTTGATAGCGAGCGATGTTTAGCCAGAGCAGGATGATGTGGTCGACAACCCATCCAGAGCCTCTATGCGTCCACTTCTCGAGGGCCTCTAGAATCGTTGGGATAGCCCTGTCTAAGGCCTCACTAATCTCGTGGGTCTGCATGACAACTTCCTGTTTATGGTACATCGTAGGGTCAGTAGACTCTTGGCTACCGTCTGGATGGTCCTTCCTGAGCTGCACCTTTAGAGCAAGTTGAAACTTCACACCATGTAGGTCTTGGATTTCTTCCACCAATTTCTGAAGAATCTCATGGCGCGCGTCTTCTAGAAAGGCCCTTGGATCGACACCTAGTTCGTGGCCCTCGGGAACATCCATCTGCCACCCATGTAGATATTTGCCGACAGCCCGTGGGGTTTTACAAAAAAGTGGTCCAGAACCCCCATGTGTCATACTACTAATGTGGGTGAATATAAAACACCTGTGTGACTTGCTGGCTTTGTAAAAGAGCCTAACAGTTTACTTGTTTGTTTTGTACTTTCACTAAAAGTAAAGTATAATAAGGCTTAACAAATTTTATAAGCATATTACATAATCAGTACAAATATATTTCCTTGTCTACATAATAAGTAAAAGTCTGAATTATTACCATTCACTGAGCCTCATCGACCACGAGAACCAGTAATTTTGTTCTAGTGTGCTGCATCTATTTTAGGATGTATAAATAACCCGGGATATAATAAATAATCTGATTCTGATGAGTGATGTCTTCTTCTCGGTCTTGTAAAGAAGCTGCATCGACATAATGCTAGTCAATCCGTCCGAAACTCGTTGCATTTACTCCAGTGCGACGAAGTTTATGTTTACAATTCGTCGTAAATCTACTATTTTTCCACTAGGCTGTCATTTATCAACCGATAATCAAACACTGATATGATGACTATAAGTATAACCAGGGAGGTGGATATAAATGAGCTTTGATTTTTGGAAGGGACTCTTTCCTGTTCGTAACTTAACTGTCTCCTGTCGCCTCCTTTTGTTTCGGTTTTGCTTTTCAACTGCGGAATGTCTAGACTCCAGAGCTTTCTTTAAAGTATCCTTGAACTTTTTTTGCCCAGATAAGAGAACAATTAAGGTTCTTTATGAAAATAATTCACTTCCACAGCAATACAATTACGATTTCACAACAGGCCGGTATATTCGGCCTTGCGATTACTGCGCATGTGTGGAATTCGAACTTTTCCAGATCTCCCTTCCCTGTGACCGTGAGTAGAATATGGGAGATCTGGGTACGAGATTAGACTCCTCACACACCGCGTATCCTTACCAAACATCAACCAACTACAAGTACCTTTCTCCGTTGTCAAATGCTTTCGCATATACCATATATATTCTATTCTCTAATTAGAACGCAGAATCGATATTCTTGGGGTAGAAACCTAGTAGTATAGCCGGCGTCAAAAATGATACCGCCTTCCACGAATCCGCAGGAGAACCGTTTGATGGCTCCCGACCTCAGCGTCTTTTTTGGACTTTGTTGAATTTGTGACCCAAAGGTGCGCTTAGGGTACCCAATTACAACATCTAAGGTATTCATTAGATAATAAGTTGGGATTTGGTACCATAAATGCACCTTTTGGTCACAAATTCAACAAGGGCAAAAAAGACGATGGGGGAGGGGGCCATCAAATGGTGCAAGTGGATTTGTGGGAGGTGGTATCATTTTGACGCCGGCTATATCGATAGACAGTTATGGTTCTAAGCCGATAAGGTCGTTATATTTGTCAAAGCGGAAAAATAATCTCCAGGATTATGGCTCATATAATATTCAAGACTCTACGGATTCTGGTTCTGCTCGATTGAGCAAGACTCTGAATGTTAATTTAGTCAATATTAAGAGACTACCGATGGCTCTTAGTCCATCTACTGCTAAGCCTGTTACCTTTACTCTTCTGAACACGAGATCTGTGAGGAACAAATCTTTAATGGTAAAAGATCACGTCGTTGAACACGACATTGACATTTTAGCGTTGACTGAAACATGGTATGCTCTGGTGAGTTTAAGGGCACCCAAGTACTTTTTGAAATTCGTTTGAAACCGGTTGTCTGCAGCTTGTCTAGCTATTTTAAGGCGCCTACTATGTCTTTTGACGTATTCTAGAAAGCTATTAGCTGTTCGGATTTTCTAGGTGGAAATGGCGTCAACCGAAAATACTATGGTAAAATATTCCCGGCCTACGAATTTGTTAGTAGTCTAGAACAGAAACAAGAATGTTCTAGCCCAAGTAACTTCATGTTGCAAAGTTTTGTGAAGGTACGAATTTTTTAGGGATTCTTTTTTCCTTTAGGCAATTCTTAGGGAATGAAAATGTGTTGTTCTGACTCTATTGATCAGACGAATTGGGACGTACGAATATTTTAGGGAAAACCTTTTAGTCTCCCTTTTCTTCTATAATTTTCTAGGGATTGAAAACAAATTTTCTAGCCAGTATTTCAAAACAATTTTTCAAACAATTTTCTAGGGACAATTTTTTCAAATCCGAAAGTTTTAGGCTAACTTACTCTCCCGAACAGCTTTTTAACCGAAAACTTCGTTGGGTGCCCTTGGTGAGTTGGATGAGCAAATTATTCGCGACGTTTGCCCAACTGGCTACGAATTTTACAGCGTACCGAGAGGATCAAGAGGCGGCGGAGTATAGGTCTACTGTACAAGAAAATGCTAAGGTTTAAGAAGCAATCTCTTATTAAGAGTAAATTCAAGTCATTTGAGTTTACTGACTTAATGATGAATCATTCATCAACTATGCTACGTATTGCTATTATATATCGCCCGCCTTCGTCTAACTCACATGGGGTATGAGTTCCCGCGCCTGCTAGAGGAACTAGTTACAGCTTCAGGCTCTCTTCTTCTGGTTGGTGACTTTAATTTTCACGTCAACGATAAACACAACTCTCCTGCCCAGCAATTTCTTCAGCTGCTGGATGTGTTTAATTTGAAGCAACATGTTACTGGCCCCACCCATAGAAATGGTCATACACTGGACCTTGTCATCACCAGGGCGGATGGGTTAGGGTTAGGGTAACCTAACCCTAACCGGGACATCGCCAGGAACGTTTCTGCGGCAGATCCATGTATTTCTGATCACTGTGCTGTATCGTGTACTCTCTCCCTCATGAAGACTAGATATGAGAAGAAAGAGATTTGTTATCGAAAGCAGCGTGTTATCATCATTGCTGGACAAACATTTGCCGCTAAAGAAGCGAGTTATTACTTTACGTTCGGCTGCGCCATGGTATAATGATGGCATAAAGGAGGCGAAACTGGAGCGCAGAAGGCTTGAGAGGCGTTGGCGCGCGTCTGGCCTGACTGTTGATCGGGAGTTGTATGTAACTCAGTACAAAGTTGTGAATGACTTAATTCACCAATCGAAAATGGGCTACTACTCTCATGTAATAGAGGAGCATCAGTCTGATCCAAAAAAGCTGTTCGCTACTGTCGACAAGCTTCTTCACTTGAAAGGGGAGAGAAAGCTCCCCTCATGGGACAATGGCGCAGCATTAGCTGATGCATTTGCTGACTACTTTACAGAGAAGATTTCGAAGATTAGAACTGAACTTGACTCTAGGAAGGGTCAATTAGTGGATGAGTTCACTGACACTTGCGCTTCTAGGACTAAGCTTAGTGAATTTCGACTCATCACTGCCGAGGAATTGTCGAGCGTTATTGCTTCTACGACGGTTAAATCTTGTGAGCTCGATCCCCTTCCTGCTTCTGTGTTAAAAGGAAGCATCGATGTTCTACTACCGGTGATTACCAAGATTGTGAACTTGTCACTTTAACAGGCTGTAATGCCTGAGGTCCTAAAGGAAGCCTTACTGAAACCTTTGCTCAAGCGCGCGTCGCTGGACTATGAACAGTTTTCTAATCATCGGCCGATTTCTAATTTAATGTTCATCTCTAAATTATGCGAGAGAGTGCTGGCTACTCAGCTGATCGACTATGTGACTGAGGATGATTTAATGGAATTGTTTCAGTCTGCCTACAAATCCGGTCATAGTACTGAATCAGCATTAATAAGAGTACAGAACGACATTCTACAAGCGATTGATCAGGATCAGTGCGTCATCCTATTATTGTTGGATCTATCGGCTGCATTTGACACGGTTGATCACCAAATATTACTTGCAAGACTCACTAATCGATTTGGCATTGAAGGCAAGGCTCGCGCTCGGTTCAAGTCCTATCTCAGTGGACGTATGCAATTCGTCTCGATTGGCAATGCGCGCTCTTCCTGCCGTCCTTTGGACTGCGGAGTTCCCCAAGTCTCTGTGCTGGGCCCAATACTGTATCTGCTTTATACAGCGCCGTTGGGTGATATCATGAGGCACCATGGAGTATCGTTCCACCTCTACGCCGACGACACTCAAGTCTACGTAACTTTTAAATCATTTGTTGCGGGTGATCTTGGCCGTGCACGATTTAAGCTGGAAGCCTGTGTAACGGATATTGATAAATGGATGTTGCGTAATAACCTTAAACTTAATGATGATAAGACGGAGATGTTGGTTACCACGCCAAACATCGTCCCGCTCCAATCTTGGACGATATTCAAGTCGCTGCTGCATCTGTTGGGCTTTCGAATTCTGCGAGCAACATTGGAGTCATATTCGACACGACTCTTTCACTGGACAAGCATATTATGCAAATTTGCAAATCTTCTTTTTACGCTATTAGGAACATATCACGCATTAGAAAGTTTCTAAGTGTAGATATAACCAAGATTTTAGTTCACGCATTTATCACGTCAAAGCTTGACAATTGTAATTCTTTACTCTACGGTATTCCTAAGAAATTGTCACAGCGCCTGCAATATGTCCTAAATTCAGCGGCTAGGCTTGTTACCTTGTCTCGCAAGTCAGACCACGTTACCCCACTTCTTATAGAATTGCACTGGCTGCCTATTGAGCAGCGCATAGAATTTAAGGTATTACTGTTTACTTATAAGGTGAGGAATGCTACTGCTCCTCAGTACTTCATCATCAAACTTTATTTCGACACGGAATCCCGTTCATTACATGATGCTCTTCCAGAGAGCCGTGTATATCATTTACTAATAGGACACTTATATATAACCTATTCTATCAAAATAAATACTATTAAAATATATATACTAACTACCTAAAATTAAAGGAAAACTAAACTTATATATAAATACATTTGATTGTTTTAAAAATTATTTAAAAATTGAACAATGGTAGTATTGTAGGCACTAGGCGGCACATTATTCCATAGCATTGAACCCCTGTACGAGAAACTCTTTTTGAGGGCTTCACTCTTTGGCCTTGGTAGGAAGCAGCTGTTATTAGATCGTCTTAAATTATGTTGGTGAATTGTGTTTGTGGGAGTGAATAAATCCGTCAGGTATTTAGGTACCTTTTTATTCATGGTTTTATACATAATACTCGCTAACTGGCGATTTCGTCGCTGTTCCAAATTTTGCCAACCGAGAGAAGCCAAGATGTCACTCGAGCGGGTTTCATAGCTTGAACCAGTGATAATTCTAGCTGCTCTGTTTTGAAGTTTTTGCAGTTGATCCGAAAGACCCTTGCCTAGACTACCCCAAACTGCACTACAATAATCAAAGTGGGAGGCAATCAGGGAATTATAGACAGAAATTAGTAAATTTTGAGGTAGGAATGGCTTAAGTCTTCTAAGCACTCCGAGGCCTTTAGCAATTTTCTTTGAAACGTTTACTATGTGATCTCGCCAAGACAGAAGTTCATCTATTTCTACGCCAAGACATTTATATGAGGTAGTTCTGGCTATTTGTTTACCATTTATGTTTACTATAGGCTGGCCAGGGAGTAAGTTAAGTTTATGTTGCGTACCGGTAAACATATATTTTGTCTTTGAGATATTAAGTGTTAATTTATTTGCTTTAAGCCACTCGTGCACTTTGGCGAGATCATGATTAATTCCATCAACAAGTGTGGCTGGATTTTTTGATGCATACGTAAAGTTGGTATCGTCAGCATACATTCTCACATTTGATAAAAGATTGCAATTTGGCAGGTCATTGATGTATATTAGAAATAACAATGGACCCAGAATAGATCTCTGTTGGATTCCACATTTTAGAGTGCTAGGACTCGAGAGGGATCCATTCACTGAAGTAATTTGAATTCTATTGTTGAGGTAATCGGCAAACCAATCAATTGTTTTGGTTTGAACACCGTAGAGTTTTAATTTATGTATTAGAATGTCCTGATCAATAGTGTCGAAGGCTTTTTTCAAGTCCAGAAATAGAATTGCATTCATAAGCCCATTGTCAATATTTAAAAACCATTCATTACTCACATCTAGAAGGGCAGTAACAGTTGAGTGAAGTGGTCTAAATCCAGATTGAAATTTATTTAGTAAGTCATTATCAAGTAAATATTTATAAAATTGGTTAAAAACGGCTTTTTCCAATATTTTAATTACAGCTGGTAGGACTGATATTGGCCTGTAGTTATTTAAGTCTGTTCGAAGGTCTTCTTTATGAATTGGGGAAACTTTAGCTTTTTTCCACTCTAACGGTATATGTCCTATAGTTATTGTTAGGTTAAAAATATACGTTAAAGCATTTATCATTACAGGAGTACCTTCTTTTAAAAGACGCACAGGAATGCCATCCAGACCACTTGCTTTGTTTGAATCAAGCTTTTGAATTAATTTTTGAACCTGATTTAAACTAAGTTGCTTTATTCAAAGGATGATTTCGCAGGATTTATGTAATCAAGATAGCTTGTATTTGAAGTAGGCACATTTGATGCCAGATTAGGACCGATGCCAGTAAAATGTTTGTTAAAGGCATTACTAATTTCCGATGGATCAGTTATAACGACATCATCGAGGACAACTTTGGTTGGTTGTACTGTTGACTTTCCTTTTTTTGAAAGGATGGTATTAATACCATGCCAAGTCTTGCGTAAGTTAGTTTGGTTTTCTTTAAAGTAGTTATCATAATAATCTATTTTCGTACGCTTTATAGTGGCATTTAGATTATTCTTTGAACATTTATATGCTTTCCAGTCATCCTCATTATTAGTAATAATCGCTAAATGTTTCAGCCTATCCCTCTCAAACATAAGACGTTTGATATTAGGTGTTAACCAGGGAGCAAAGCTGTTTTTCACTCTTTTCGTTTTACTGGGTGCATGCCTGTTTGCTATTTCCAGGAACAATTGCTTCCATAGTTCCCAGGCGATATCAGGGTCTTTACAGTATAATATTTTATGCCAAGGGGCTAAGTTGATTTCCTGTTGAAAACGTATCGAGTCGAAATGCTTAAAATTTCTCGAAAAGACGTAATTGGGAACGTGTTTGGGAGAAATTAATTTCCTGGCCGCATATATGGCATTATGGTCACTAATTCCAACATGCGAAATGCCAGAATGCTTATATTTAGATGGTTCGTTTGTCAAAAATAGGTCGATTGTTGTGGAGGTGTTCATCGCAACACGTGTGGAACCCGTAATGAGCTGGGTATATTGGTATTGTTCGCATAACTCCAATAATCTTTTTGTGCAGCTACTAGGGGCATTAGCTGCCACATTACAATTGAAGTCCCCAACAACATTCGATTCAATATTTTCTGCCTCAATTACTTCCAATAAATTCTCAAATTTACTTGTGTGATTTATTACAGCCTTATGCTCCACAACGCAGTCTAAGATCTGCATCGAAGTTAATGTTACAGGCGCCAACTTTTAATCTTAAATCGTACGGCTATAGAGCCTTTTCTGTGTGTGCGCCAAAGCTATGGAACTCACTGCCTTTTTACATTAAATCTAGTCCTTCAATAGACAATAGAGTCTTAAGACATACCTTTTTAAGAAAGGTTTTTATTGATTTTTCGGATATCGGTAATCTGTTGTAATTTTTAATCATTTTAGCTTAATTAACTTAGGAATTTTAAATATTACTGTATTTGTAACTTTTCAATTAGATGTAGTTTTTAATTAGGTGTTAAGCGCTTTTGGACTTGTAGGAAAAAGCGCTATATAAATGTAATTATTATTATTAATATCCTTTGGAATAAGGGCTTCGAAAAGTCACGTCCATTTTTTGCTGCAAAGCGAAAATATATTGTTCACAAACGGACAAAGCTCCAACTTCGGTCCCTCGAGTTGTCCACGGCAGTACCTTTCCCGGTACTTCTGAGGAAAACAGCCAAGCGAGATTTGCTGGCTGCTAATATTGGCTGAGGATGCCACTTACAGATTTTCCAGTGATAGCCACTAAGCCAGGTACAAATTGTTACTGACTTCAGTTTGACAGATCTTTTCGTCCTTTCGCCCGTATGTTTTCTTTAGAAAAACTTCGTCAACAATAAAAAACAGCGTTGCCTTCAGAAATAGTAAATTTAGTTCTGATCATAGTTCATACGGATTCTTCAAAATAACGTTGATTTGACCTTCCACGACTGTGTTCATTTTGTGGTTTGAGTCGTGAAACAAAACTCAAAAGGGCGCGAAAAGTACAATCAAGACGCGCGCGCGCCAACCGGATGTACAATATAAACTTCCGGTTTTATGTTTTTGTTTTCTAACTAAAAAAGTGCCATATAATAAACATCTTATTAACCTCGTCCGCTCAGGCTTTACGGGAAATAGCAAACCTCGGTCGTTTATGTACGAACCTCGCTATCGCTCGGTCCGTACTGTCAAGACCTCGGTTTTGTATGTGCGCGCCAAAAATCTTTTCCCGTAAAGACCTCGCTCTCGGTTAATAAGACTTTAGACTTTATTAAGTTTAACAACAAATTGTTTACAAAAATACACTAACCCTCAAATAGCATAGCTAATCGAGGCGGGTTAAGTGGAAAGAAAAAAATAGCAATCTATAATGTTGAAAAGATAAAATATATAAGAACAGTACATGTAATTGTAAGGAAAAGGAGAAACGTTTTTCGCATAGTGAAGATTACAGGTATGAGTTTAACAGTATTTACAGTTAAATTGCTTCAGAAATTGTTTTTTACAAGTTACTAATACAATGCAATACAGCAATCAATGACTAAAATTCATTAATGTGTTGAGTTGTTATGGCATATTTTGAAGTAGAGTTGGAACATCAACATATGAACCTTCATTTTGTAGCACTGCATGTAGTCCATTTTTAATTTCTTTTTTGAAAGCTTTTTTTGTTAGATTTCTAATTTGAATTGGAATTTTATTCCACAATCTTACACCTATTCTAGAGAATGATTTATTTTGAATGGTTAGTCTTGAATATTGAGTGTATAAGTTCTGACACACAGATGATCTAGTACTACTGTTTCTAACGCTTTCCCCCTTATTAGTTTTTTTTTTCAGACAAGCCTTGTGTAAATGTAATTGTGTGTATTTCACTGACCCTTTTTGTGTGTGTTTCGTTTTTGTATGTGTGCGCCAAAAATATTTTTGATCCATTATTATTTACTATAATTTGAATGGTTATCGGACGTAAGCTATTTCCGTTAACCTGTACCATAATTTTAGTATCTTTACTTATTGTAATATTCTTATCCATGCTGGTGCAAAATAAATATTGTTGTTGTTACTATATGAATGTGTATCACTTATATAAGAAAATAATTTACATAAATTAATAGGAGCCTTCTTATTAACAACATCATGCATTAAGTTAGCAATTGATTCGAGATAAAGAACATTAATAGGAGAAGTGTTTGCCTTAAGAAAAAGAAGAATAGCACTGTCTTGCTTTCCTATCAGAAAAAAAGATTAATGTGAGGGCCCGTTTTTGTAGAATTAATAGCTTTGTTAGATATAATTTAAGGGCTTGGCCCCAGGTACTTAAGCCATAGTTAAGATATGGTTGTATTAAAGATCGGTATAAAGTTAATAAGGTACCCTGGGGGGAAAAATGTCTTAATTTAGCAATCAGGCCAACTGTTTTACTTATCTTATTACTATAAAAATTTATATGGAATTTCCAAGAAAGATTACTATCAATTAACAATCCTAGGTATTTTACATAATCATTACATTCAAGAGGAACATAACTATTAAGTAAGTTACTATAAGCTTTAATGTTAAATTGGTAAGTAAGTGTTCTTTAATTTGGTAAGGATGAAAAATAACAAAGTTTGATTTTTTGAGATTCAAAGTTAGCTTATTTACAGTAAGCCAATCACATAATTTCTTTAATTCTTTATTTACAATTGATTCGAGAGATTTTTGATTTTTGTGAGCATATAGTAAGTTAGTATCGTCTGCAAAAAGGAAAAAAAATTGTTTATCAGAGGCTTCATATATATCGTTTATGAAGATTAGGAAGAGCAGAGGGCCAAGGACAGACCTGGGGAACACCATAATTATTATTCTCTTTATTAGATATGTGATATGCTATTTGAGTTGTTTGGGTTCTACCATGCAGGTAAGACTCAAACCAATCGTACAATATACCTCTGGCTCCATAATGATATAGTTTTTTTAAATAATATACTGTGATTTACGGTATCAAAAGCCTTTTTTAAATCAATAAACACAGCACAGGTGAACATTTTGTTATCTATATTCGTTTGTATTGTGTTTATTATATCTTGGATAGCATGTTGAGTTGAATGTTTTGTCCTAAAACCATATTGAGCATTATATAACAGCTCATTCTTTTCTGTGAAACATGCCAAACGAATATACTTAAGTTTTTCAAAGATTCTGTTAAAAATGGACAGTAAAGATATTGGTCTATAGTTGTTAGGTTCCAATTCATCTTCAGATTTAAATATTGGAACTATTTTTGAGATCTTTAGCCCGAGTAAATAGCTAAAAAGCTAATCTAGTCAGGTGACAATTGATAATGGCTAATTGTGTTGATGCATGCAGTCTAAGTAGTTCTGGAACTTCCAATCTGAACAAGGATTGTGTGAACAAAGTTATTATTTAGTGTAGCTAAATCAAATTGATTTTTAAATCAAAATGCCCCGCTGAACTTTGAAATCACATATCGAAGAGGATAAAACGAGTTTTTATCCGTTCCACATCGGCGCAGAATTGAGTTTTTTGGGAATCTAACGCTAGCCAAATGTAACTTGCAAACGTTTTATCAAATATAAACAGTGCATGATCCGGCTGGAAGATCAAAGAAAACACATTTTGTTTTAAAAACAGGCTTATTATTTTTCTCACTGGTATTCTTGAAGGTTCTCTATCACGATTTCTAACTGCAGACAATCTTGATTTGTGCCTCCTACTCCTAGATTGATCAGCATTCAGGCCTTTACTAGTTAACAATTCAGTGCTCAGCTGTTCGCGTTCGACCATCAAATTGAAACTGATTTGACATTTCAGTGATATTTACCGTATCATTTCTCGAACTGATCACATTATTGTTATTCTGTATATTACTAAGCTTTTCCATTAGATTTTGTTTGGCTATTGTATGACTTTGTTTAGCTTTGCTTTCCTCACTTTCCAAAATCTTGGCCTATCATTCCCCAGTGAGCAGGGGCGATATCGATGTCAGTTAACATCTCCTCGTCTCCACGAGACTCGAGGAGCTTTGTCGCGAAAACAGTTCAGTGTACATTACCATCTCTATCTCTGTTGCATCCAAAACGTTCCCAAAACTGCCAACACAGTTCATTCGAGACATTAAATTCTGCTTAGTTAAGCGAAACGCGCTTATATATTTCCGGGCTTCTCTCGTAAATACGACACGCGACCAAATGTCTGTTATTAACAATATAGTTGTAGCGATAAATTAATTATAAGGCATTTCGGAATAATAATTACCTTTAACAACACGGCCAAATCCTTTCAAAGAGTCTCCGATGAATCGAAAACTTGGACTCATGCCATAAACTCCGTCAATACATCTTCGGAAAATCGATTCGGACAGCCAACGGAGAGTCCCCGATATACACAGAAAAAACGATGAATAAATTAGCTCGGAGCACTAACCCTAATAACTCGTGTTCTGCGCTTGCGCGTATCCACGAGTTAAAAAGTGTATTGACTGAGGCCATGTTCGATGTAAGGGCTGGTAATGCAGTTTTTTACCGCAGCGATAAGAGCCGGGTGGCAGTGGAGAGGTACGTGTTAGTAGTGTTGGTAACTGAGTTATTACAGCGGTGGTGGGCTACTAAAGGAATATTTTTGAAAATTATTTCGGAACGTTTAGATGAATAGAGAATATTAGAGTGTTTATGAATGAATGAATGAATGAATGCTTGTGAATGAAACTACTGTATTCCCTGAGTTAGTTTTAATATTTGGTAAAATCAATTATACAAACTACAATTACACCGACATGGATGTTTATAACTGTTATTTATCTCTACCAGCATGTTTTAGTAGCATTTATTAGCATATTCGAAAGATAAACCTCTATAATTCATATACGCAACACTCAAGTTAAGTTCTTCCATTCAACCCGATTCAATTGATGTAGAATCAGATATTTGTGATAAATAAACGTAAGGTGCACTTTAAGCGCAACTTGTTCCATGGGTTCTTGCAGTTTGCAATCGAAAAGGACTGGGCCCGTATATATAAATAGCCAGCAGTAATTTTCCCCTGGTATAGCCGACCTACTTGTTATTCAACTTTGGGGCGTCATCATCTTCATTAAATAATATTCCCGGGAGGTCAGCTCGCGTTCGATTGAAATTAAACCGCGCAGGCCTTGCTTCACGCTACTGTGACAACCAAGGTGAAAACTTGATATGAGCAAGTCACTGCTACACACAATAGGGAGTAAGATTGAAATTAAAACGCGCAGGCCTTGCTTCACTGACAACCAAGGTGAAAACTTGATATGAGCGAGCAAGTCACTGCTACACGCAACTGGGAGTAAGATTGAAATTGAAACGCGCAGGCCTTGCTTCACGCTACTGTGACAACCAAGGTGAAAACTTGATGAGCAAGTCACTGCTAAACGCAATTGGGAATAAGATAAAGTTACACTGTATCATTCTGCGATTGGTACATAGTTACATACTACCGGCTATCCCGGTTCACCTCAGTGGGTATTTTCCGTTGTGATAAGATTATATAACGCTTTTTAGAAAACATTCAGACAATAAAAAGGAAAACAACAGGCCAATAATAGGACGTTTGCATGATGGTGTCACATACTACAACTACCAGAACTCTTTGCGCGTATTCTTTTGTTCCTCTAATTTGGACCATTGTCTTGGAATTCCCAAAGGAGTTGATAAATTTGTATGAGAAAAAGAATTTGAAAAGTTTCTGGTTGTTGTAGTAAAATGACGCCATAATGAAAATGTCCTATTGTCGATTTGCTACCAGTTCGTGTTTCTCTTTATCTTTGGACTAAATAGTCCTTAGAAAGGATATGATGACTCATAGCTTTCAAGCAGTTAGAAATCATAATAGGAGAAGGTGCGATCATGTTATCACTGAACAATACAATATTATTATAATAATATTATTATTATTACAATATTATTATTATTATATTATTATTATTAAATTATGTTATTACAATACAATATGTTTTTATTAGCACTTTGATACAATTTATGTACATCAGTGTAAATCCAATAATGGAAATAATGTAATAAAATAGACTAGTAGGATCAAACGAAGAGAATGATGGATTTGTAACATAAATAAACTTTTCCATAAATAGAGAACGAGCTTCTATCATCCTACGATGTCTACACTGAAAAAGGTAACGAAATGCATTACCGATCTCATTTTAGGGACAGATGGTACAAACTTTATGGTCCCTTTGAATTTGTTTGTTGCGATCTCGTTCCTAAATTGTTTGTAGCGATCTCTTTCCTAAATTGCTTATGACAGGACAGGCATTTTAATTTCAGCTATTGGACTTGGATTTCAATCAACATTGAAAGGAAACTGTGATTCTTATCATTTATTTTTATACAGCACACAGAGGCAAAGTGTGAGGGAAGTGAGTTTCGGGGGGGCTGTATCATTTTACCACTGTGTGCTAGGGGGTCATGATTTTTTGTTTGGTTTGGAAGGGGGTCAAAACGTTTTGTTCAGTGTTGTGATGAATCCCTCCCCCCCCCCCCCCCCCCCTCCCACCAAGGCATAAATAAATGAATGGTCCCTTAAAACGTAATCTAATATTGTACAAGAGCCCATCTGGGCTTTCACTCGGGCCACATGAGATTGAAGATGAAATACACTTTCATTTGAAATCCTCTAGTAATAACCGAAGGGAATAATTATTAGCTGAATTTAGCAGTCTTTAGGAGTGGCCGGTAGCGCGGTGACATTCATTCTCTGCTCCCCTAGTATATATATGTAATTTAATATTTTGTTTTTTTCTCGTGTATGTAAATTAAAGAAGTTGACCTCTACTTATTCATGTTCATATTACGCACGCTAATAGCGGAGTGCGGTAATTACGTCACAAGACTCAGACAAACAAACCGCTTTTCTTGTATCAACTTACAAGAATTGACTAGCACTTCAGTTCGTCCTCTGTCTATTCTACCAGAAATGACTGCTTTCCTGGGCCATATTTTGAAAGAGAACCTGATGATTATACTGTCGAACAGCTTAAACTTTGGCTGAAATACAGAGGATTGAAACAAAGCGACAAACGTCGATCTTGTCAAGCGAGTTTTGCATCTTCGCTGGCCAACCAACGAGACATGCTTACTATATAGACTGTCAAGTCCTATTTAAACTGTATCCCAAACTCATCTTTTCCCATGCAATGTCGTTGTAAGACTTCACCTAAACATTGAAAAGTTACAAAGGTCAGGTTTTCCTGTATTAAGGCAAAAACAAAAGAATGTAGCCGCGTGCCGAGTGCATTCATCGGCGAATGGAGATAGGAAATTCTTCAATAAAACTCATCGGAGACCAAAGCTGTTATGGCTGGAAGAGCATATACATTAAAACTATGAACTGATAGCATCCTAAAATTCGGCAATCTTGCTTATGTTGGTGTGCTCTTTCAAACCATTATATTATTGTTTGCATTTATCGAGTTTTCAAATTTAATACCTGCAGCTCCGAAAGAAATTAACTTCATTTGTGCTCAGAAAATAAATCAAAGCATTGTAGATGTACTGTAGACGAGGCTTGGCTTCCAAAATTTATTTAGAATCCACTGATAAATTCAAGTAAACTTAATGGTTGAACAGTAGTTCCTTCTCATTGTTTACTGGTGGGTATAGTCAGGGTTTCAGTAATTTATAGCCACTTACGTTTCATTGCCAGACCTATAGTCTCGTTGTTCTGTGCTTTTAAGGTCTCTTGTACAAACATTTATCCAACGCTGACATTTCTCACTGAATTTGCTGTAAAGGTTTTGGAACAGAAAAGCTCCTCCTGTGAGTGATCAAAAAGGCCGAGAAAAGATGAGAAACCTCTACTAGCGGTGTACCGATCGATGCTTCATTCTCCGAGACATATCTCTTTGAGCGCCGGATTTATGAAGGTTTTTCACATCTAGAGTCACTCTTACATCTCCCCCAGCAACAGTGCTTGGTAGTCACCATTACTGATATGACTGGGAATCTTACTAAAGGCATTGATTCTTTTTTTGATCGAAAAAAATACGAATTCAGTCCTAATTTAGTCTGCTGTTCTGCAGGTTCAGAGTACTAATAGATGAGTGTCTCAAATGTATGTTTATATTTGTCCCATATTATAAGTTGTATCCTGTCCACCTATGATGGAGCTATCACTATATTTCTCTACTGTTCTTTCTACCCTGCGGCTCTTTATTATCGCAGCTCGCTGATCGCGTCCATATCGGTATTTGTTGGACTATTAAGATTATTAACTGAAATGCCCGTTTTGTTTATCTCTATTTAAAAGCTTTTACCCTCCTTCCCAAAACTGCAGTCTGCTCATTATATTACAGAACTATAAAGGGAACCGTTGGAAGCCTTTAATTTCTCGAACCAAAACCTCGGCCGTGAGAGGAGTCTTGTTTACCTTGATAGTTGAATAACTGCTTCGGTCATCATAAATTATTCTGTGCTGAGTGTTTATTACCTACGAAACGTACCTCAAACAAGAGCGCCAGTTGAAATATCCTGAGCCTGTTGGAAGGCTTTCGCACGAGTGAAGTTAAATAAAACATTAAACTGGCTTACATTTGAGAGATGAGACTCCAAGTTAGAGAGAAAGTTGCTCGCGGGTCCTCCGCCATCTTGCTTTACTGTATTAAATTATGTAAATAAATTAACCTGGCGATTGTTGCGTGACCAGCACAGTGCAATCTGATTGGTGTGAATTTGACCTTTAACGCATGCGCAGAAATTTTGCTAAACGGAATAAAAAAATTATAATAATAACGACTTGCATTTTAAGACTAGGTGCTGCCACAGGCAGCCCGAGTAATTATTTGAGTTTCACTAGTATAAAGGTATTTCATAATTACTCGGGCTGCCTGTGGCAGCACCGAGTCTTAAAATGCAAGCCGTTATTTTTTTTTGGTTGGGTGTCGCAAAATTTCTGCGCATGCGTTAAAGGTCAAGTTCACCACCAATCAGATCGCACTGTGCTGGTCACGCAACACTCGCCAGGTTACTTTATTTACATAATTTAATCAGTAAATCAAAATGGTCGACCCGCGAGGGCGAAAGCCTTCCAACAGGCTCAGGATATTTCAACTGGCGCTCTTGTTGACCATAAAAATACATGAACAACCAGGAGCCGTAATACATTCGATCAGCGCTGTCTGGACAGATCCAATGTACATTTAGAAACGTAAGCGAAATACAATATCCAAACACGTTTGGATATCAACGGGTATCGAATTATAATCAAAGGTTAGATTTCGTCAGGCGCGCTCAGATAAGAAAGTTCAAAGCTCTCAGACTAGGCGAGACAAGGAGATATCAATTTCAATGAGTCATTGTCAGAACTCTATTCCATCGTGGGCAATTATGCAATACAAGGCATGTTTTACGACAGACTAACCAGAGTCTTTCTACTGGATTGAGAGCTCGAGACATTATACATGTCTGCTAATATGGGGACAACTAAAACAAAAAATGAACTTTGACGGCAGAAACCCTCATTGAGCCAAGCGGAATATTTACATGATCTGCTAAGATTTTTACAAATCTTAGTTAAGCAGATGTTTTCAGTGTATGCCAATTGAAATGCTGTGCTCGTTTTCTGGTTACGGCTCAGTGGGGCAACTACACGAACAAGAAGCATGAACTGCCAGCAAAGAGAGAGGAAAAAGTACTTGAAATGCACAGCGCTAGCTGAAGTATGACATATATATAATATCTGAGACATTAAATTACGTTACTGTGAAGAGGATCAAAATTCAAGTTTTGTAGCTTGAGACTGTCTTCTGCCGTGACTCGTGAGAGAAATTGGAAAAGATCTAGCTGTTTCATTCAGACACTGGCAAAGTTATTGAAAGCTACGGGCTTACTTTATGAGATTATTATTCATTGTGGAATGAAAGGAAATAGGTTAGCTGAAAGTTAAGTTCGAGGTAGGCTTCGACTTTCATTCCAATTCAGTGCATATGTGCACGAAGGTGGGATGCTGTCAACAACACTACCAAAAGATCCAAAACGAAAGATTCAGTTACGTAAGTACTGTAAGTAAACTCTTTTTGATTTGAATAAATTTCCTCTCAGTTTGTCTGTTAATGTACTTTTTCTTCTAATTATCGCTTTATTTAACATCTCTGTGATTTAGAGTATGCGTACCTTAGAATAAATTATTTGAAAGGTCAACTGAACTCTTGTGTCGATCAAGCGCAAATGTTTTTGTGAAACAGTCTGTGAATTTGAGAAGCGGATTTAGAAGAGCTTTCTCATTAGGAATTACATTTTTTTTCTTGCTATGAAATTTATGTTTCATTTCACATTTATTCATACAGTTTTAGCCGGACATTTCCCCGAGTTTTTGATCTATTTTCAATCAAATTCAAAGTCTGATTATGTCATTGTATTGCATTTATACACTTGAATTGCCAGTATTCTGTTGTTCAAATCCTGCGTTATCATAGTCATGTCATAAAAGCAATTAATAGACCAGACGTTTTTATGACGTTCTCACTGGCCGAATTAAAGCACGACTTGTTACTAAGAGGATTTCAAATGAAAGTGTATTTCATCTTCAATCTCATGTGGCCCGAGTGAAAGCCCAGATGGGCTCTTGTTTGTTCTAAAACACTAGACAAGGAGAATGGAATGCAATTAATCCTGTTGTATAGATTGACAAAGATTTTGAATATATTATAGCCTGCAAAAAAGGTGCTTTGAGAAGAGACCTTGCGAGCAAAGCGAGTTCGTTGTGATCCGAGCGGAGCGACACACGCGGCCAAATTATTTTATCACTTCCTTTCCGTTGAAATAACACTGAGGGCCTGTTTCGCAGGCTAAATAAATTACCTACAGACTACTCCGCGATAACAGGTTGTTGATACAGTCTGTACGACTAAAAGCACATGCATGCCACAGGCTTCGTAAATTAAGTGTGTGGCTATGGGTCACAGCGCAACTGATTATGGAGCCAAAAATACTCAATTCGGCCCTTACACAGAGTAGTGAGAGCAGTGCATTTCCCGATGATAACTGCTCTTTATAGTAAAACTAGTGGTGTTACTGCTGGAAAACAAACCGAGGCTTCCTGGACGGACAAACTGACACTCTGCACAGTCATATCTTTCAAGAATCACTCAGAAAATGACAGGTAAACACTATAAAACCACATTAAAACTTCTCTAAATGCAGGTCGGGGCCTCTCACCGATTCCCGGCTCGGGCACCGTATGTGACTAGGTTTGTTGTTAATTCCTGATCTGCATTCTAGGCTTTTTCTCCGGGTTCTCCGGTTTTCCTCCCTCTGTAAAAAAAATCAACCGTCGGTCGAGTGTAGCCTCCTCCTCCGCAGGCAACTCCTAATTATAATCGGGGAAAAAACGAGAAAAAAAAGATGTTTTTTATTCTAAGACACGAAATGATCGGCCTCCGAACCAGAGGGAATTTCGATTTTCGTATTCAATTTAGAAACAGTGTTATATTAATGCCGTCACGATCCGCGAGACTGACGCTGGAACACCGACGTGTGGTTTCCCGTGGTTTCATACGGAAATCTTGGATACGGAAATGATGTGAAGTGAATGCTGTTTGTATAACATGGCAGATTTCGGTAAAAACGTATCCCACGAAGTAAATGTAATATAGCACTAGCCTTATCTATTTGCAGTTGACAGCTAGCTCAGTGGTTTCCGCGCATGATTACTACCTCCGTGCACCAAGAGCCATCGGATGACACCATGTTCGCCTTTTAACCACACATTCATGCAGATTGCAGACGAGCATTGGAAAGAAAAAATCCGAACATCTTCAAACCACTCAAGAGGTTCCTCCCGAAATTGAGTAAGTTTTTGCCTTTGTCTGTTGGGAATTGAAGATTAAAGACATCAATCAGTTAAGTCAATTATCAAGTTTGGTTTGGTAGTCGGTTAGTGACAAATCATCGTAATCATAGTACTGCCCTGAAAAACGAGTCTTACTCATATTTATCTGAGTAAAGACCACTCTTCCAGACGAATTTCTACGTTTGCCTGGCCAGATTGTATGTGTTAACCGGGCAGGGTTAACCTGGATTTGTCTGATCAGTGCGCTTACAACGTGCTACTTTAGTATCGGCAGTAAAATCCAAGCCAGTGATTGATTTCACTCAGTCGGGCTCACACGGTCAAACGCATGACTAAAACCACCGGTCACGTTTTCAGAAAGCTGTTTTGGAGTACTTAACTTCATAACACATGACACCTTCTTACGACACGACGTTATGTTTATTGAATGGTACCTAAATCAAGACATCTGATATTAGAACGCACTTACTTAAAAGTAACTATAGCTTAGTCTGCTTAGTAGTTCTTTCTCGTCGAAAATCAAAAGATACGATGAATAACTAAAGCGGTTTGTACCGTTGTCTGGGCAATATATTACTCTCTCGGGACCTCAGTGAAATAAAAGAAACCAAGAGGTCTAAGCTATGTCAGTAATTACATGTAGATTTTATAACATATCATATATACCGTACCCGTGCTTCAAGTAGATTTTTAGATTCCTGTATTATCACACAATTTGTATTGCCTTTAATTAATATTAATATTAAACATTTTTAGAGTTTTTATCGATATAGAATTATGATTAGTTAATTTATGTTATTTCTATGCACGACCCCACAAGCAGTGATGCTTAAACTTTTATCGTGTTTAAATAAAGATTATTGTATTGTATTGTAGCATGTGAATGTTCTACCCCACTCTCAAGCAGACACACACATACATCGTTATTCTGGTTAAGCTGTTCCAGGCGACTCTCAGATCAGTGTGGAAGGGGGCGAAAGGAAAAGCGAGGCGAAAAGAAAGAAGTCTCCCTCTTGTCGAGTCACTTTTTCTTTCGCCCCTTCCACATTACCAGAGAGCCTAGAACAGGCCATATTACACACGTCTTTATTTAAACACGGCGGAGCCCTGTCAGTACCAAAAAATAACAATAATTAATTACAAACTATATGTCTACTCTTTACTTGCAATCTAATTAGAAATTCTTATGAAATAGCTTAAAATGTTGTGGTATAAGGATGAATAAAATTGTTATTATTATACATACTGGCTTCATAAAGTAACTAAATCCGGTCATCGTACGGATTATTATAAATTGTCAACAAATCAAGGTGCAGGTGATGTTGATTGTGTTCGGTATTCAGTGATTTAAAAAACGAAGGCAATTCACGGGACAAACTAAGTACTTAATGGCGTAATATTAGCAGTCCTTATCTAGCTGACTCAGTCAGCCTCTATGAACCGCGCAATCAGCAGAATGCAGAGCCGATCAAATGCCACGAATTATCCGAGCACTTAGTGTTCTAGACGTCATGCCCAAATAACAGGATATATTGTTATGAAGTTTCATGAATGCGCTGCTTACCTTGGCATTAAAGAGATTAAATAATTCATACCACTAATGAACTAAGGACTTCACTTAGTTTAGTTATTAGCTCGGAAGACCGATATCATGTTCTGCTGAATACATTTATAACGTTATCATAAATTAAGTCACATGAATAATGTATATAAATAATGGGATACTAAGTGAAACCATATTAATAATAATGTTTCAATGACTGGAATAATATATATGTATGACACATGGAAAATAGTCAGGAACTAAGTGAAACCATATTAATAATAATGTTTCAATTACTGGAATAATATATATGTATGACACATGGCAATTGGTGAGGAACTAAGTGATCACACCGTGGCTGTGTTATTGAAATCAGGACAGAGGTTTTGTAATCAATAACAGTTCCAGTTTACAATTGTACGTGGGATAAAACTAAATGTGTACACGATGATTCTAGCATAAATAGTAAGGTAGTAATCCGACTGTGTATGCCTAAAGGTAAACAGACCTGTGATTTTAAAAGTCCTATATTAAAAAGGGTAATCACGGGAATGAAAAGATCAGTTCCCAACCTTTTAAATAATTACTCGTGATCTTTGTCATAATGACTATACTCAGTTAGTCAAACGTTATGTTCAGTCGCTAAACAGGTATAGTGCAACCATTCCTGACTGAAAAAATAAGTATAATCCAGACTGAGAATCCAGATAGCTCGAATCGTGAACAGCAAAATTTCTGAGCTAGTCCCACTGAAAACCATGTGGCTTGAATTTGGGATGAGTCTCTTTATAATATGTGAACTGGCTTTATGTATAAACAAGAGCCCATCTGGGCTTTCACTCGGGCCACATGAGATTGAAGATGAAATACACTTTCATTTGAAATCCTCTTAGTAATAACCAAAGGGAAGAATTATTAGCAGTCTTTAGGAGTGGCCGGTAGCGCGGTGACTTTCATTCTCTGCTCCCCTAGTATATATATACATGTATGTAATTTAATATTTTTGTTTTCTCGTATGTAAATTAAAATAGTTGATCTTTTATTGAAAACACTACTTATTCATGTGTGTATGTATGTTCAGACTACTATCGTGCAGCTAGCTAGAGTCTTGAGATATCTGTCAGCAACTCGCAGCTAGTTAATAAATTAGTACTGTTCAGACCTAGTAACAATAGTAGGTTTTACTTTGTGTTTTTCCGTTCCAGTCGTAAACAGTCCGAGTTTGACCAAAGTGAAACGATCGAGCTGCTCGCGTCCGTAGATATATATTTCTTCGTTTGCACTTTTGACATGATATAATTCTTCAAATGGCACCATTGTTTTATTTCTTATGTTTAATAATACAGTTCTCAGCTGTAAATAAAATAGAACATTCTATGGAAGATTTCTTGTCCTAAAGTTTGGAAACGTAACACATGCATTTGACGCTAGAAAGTTCAGTACTCGCAAGGTCAATTTACTAGTGGCAGTTTACTAGTTTGCACTATCGGCTGTTATGGAATGGAAACATACTTTCACAGCTTAATATGTATGTCGATTGGTCAGAAGGATATCTTGTTTAAATGCTACGGTCCTTTCGGCATCAGGAAATTTTTAAACGGGAGTTTTCGTACAGTATTTCAAGCTATGCTGTAGTGCGAGTTCAGTTACGCCACAAATGTCGGTGAAACTAATACCGTGTTCATTATTTTCGGTTTTCTCTATGGGTTCTCATGTATTCAATAATTACTTCTGGAGCTTCATATTTATGTCGATTGGTCACAATGATTTCCTCTTTCACTTTTTCCCTTTAGTTTGGACATTAGGGATATATCCTTGGAGATTTCGTACAGTTTAGCGACCGTTGTGTCGAAAGTAGAAACGTTCGTTTGTCATGAAAGTGCGTAAACAAACTGTCACAAGCGGTTTCATAGCAGCTCGATGTTTGACTCCCATATAGTCGATGATAACGTATATAGCTTCATATGTACGTCGATTTCTCACAAGGATTTCCTCTTTCAGTTTTCCTCTCTCTTTTTTCTTGTTCGGGTAGTTGCCCCACTGAGCCGTAACCACAAAACGAGCACAGCATTTCAGTTGGCATACACTGCGTACATCTGCTTAACTAATTAGATTTGTAAAAATCTTAGCGGATCATGTAAATATTCCGCTTGGCTCAAATATGAGGGTTTCTGCCGTCAAAGTTCATTTTTTGTTTCAGTTTTCCCCATATTAGCAGACTTGTATAATGTCTCGAGCTCTCCGAATCCAGTAGAAAGACTCTGGTTATTCTGTCGTAAAACATGGACCTGACCCAAATTTAGGTTGTATTGCATCATTGCCCACGATGGAATAGATTTCTGACAATGACTATTTGAAATTGATATCTCCTTGTCTCGCTTAGTCTGAGCTTTGAATTTTCTTATCTGAGCGCGCCTGAGGAAATCTAACCTTTGTTTGCGTGACCAGCATAGTGCAATCTGATTGGTTCGAATTTGACCTTTAACGCATGCGCAGACGCCGTCTGACACTGATTAAAAAAAAAATAGTAACCACTTGCATTTTAAGACTCGGCGCTGCCACAGGCAGCCCGAGTAATAAGTAATCAAAGTCGTTATATAATAAAAATGTAATAGAAAATAGACAGCTAATACGGTAAAACTAAGAAATGTACATTAAATGATATCATTTGATTTCATTCATCGTAAAGTACCGGTGTGACATTTACATATATGCCATTAAACAGTTTTAAATGTGGAGCGTAGAAGATCTTGTTCTAGTTGGTAGATTATTCCAAAGTTTAATACCAGTCGACTTAAGGCCCGTTCAAACGGATGCAACATGTTGGCACAACATCATGCAACATTGTTGGATGCAACATGTTGGATCCGTTTGAACACCCTGTTGGACGATGTTGGATGATGTTCGACAATGTTGCATGAAGTTTGAAACTAGTCAAACTTTTCATCTAACATCGTCCAACATTTCTTTTGTTGTCGTGATCGATGAAGCATGTCCCAACATGTTGGATCCGTTTGAACGGCTTTCCCAACAATGTTGGACTCGCGCACGCGCACTTCATTCGTCATTCGCGCCGTATCCATGGAGACTTGAATTTGTTTACTAACAGACGATTAGGAGATCATTTCAGTTTGCACCATGATGGCGGAGAGTGAAGTACTTTCAGAAGATTTTGAGCAGGAAAACAGGAGCAAAACTCCTACAAATGGAAAAAGGAAGGCTGTAAACACAGGGAAAGAAAGTGCAAGACGAGAAAGTGGTCAGACGCACTGCTAGATCTGTTTGAAGAGAGAGTTTGCCTTTGGGACGTTTCAAGCAAAGATTATCATATCAGAAACAAAAGAGAAAGGGCCTACGAAGAATTGGAAGAAAGACTAGATATAACTATCTCAGACATAAAAGCCAAAGTAACAGGCTTACGAGCTCAACTCGGCCGAGAAATCGCGAAGACGAAGGCGAACCGGCGTAAACAGCACCGGAATCCTTTGCGATATCACAGTACTATCCAACATGTTGGATTGATGTTGGATCCGTTTGAACACTCCCGTCCAACATCGTGCAACATAATGCAACAATGTTGGATCCAACATGTTGGACGATGTTGCATCCGTTTGAACAGGCCTTTAGTAGATTATTTTCTATAATCCAGCTTTTTCCAAATAATTTTCCAATACATGTATCAATTTTTTCTACGTCGATATCCGGAAGTTTGACTTACTTTTCTACGTGGATTTTTCTTATTCCTAGATATAAGATATATATAAGCTTTGTATCCTTTTTAACTGATGAAGGCCGAAACGTTTTAGTATTTTTTTCAACAACAGTCCTGAGCTGCTCTTGCATATATATTTTTTTACTTTAGTAATTTGAAGTGCTCACTCGACATATTCCTAGACCCGTCTTGTTTAGTGCTGAAGCCGATAATTAACCGAATTAACTGATTCGGAGGGTTTTCCAGTAGTTTTAACAGCTGTATCCCAAATTGTGAATGTAAATTATTATGGAATCTAACAAGAGCATCAACAGAGGTAGCTAAACGGTCTGAGAACCCCTGTGACTAAATAGAGAGTGGATATATTCGCTGCTAGCGTCTGTTATCTAAAGTAGGGATTAAGCCTGTGGTGTAGGCTGTCGGCTAAATAATGGTTTGTCTTTTATCTCCTTTTGCTGCAGTTGTTACCGCGTCCCGCTAAGCATTCAATCATCCTCACATATGTTATCTTCCCATGGTATCACGCTCAGCCACACGGGAACAAATCCTGTTAACAGCAGTCGACATTCGTTTGATGTTTTTTTTTTTTAATTAAGTTCTCGATGTTCTGTGCCATGACAATGAGCTGTTGAACGAGTCTATAAATTCCCTTTGGTCATCAACATGATGTTCAAACTGACTCAAGAGAACGTTATCCGGCTCAGCTGTGATTAGAATCTGTTCTGTTTTCATCTTGGCGCGCGGCTCACCTTCAAAGGTAATTTATTTATTTCCTTTATCATTCGCTCGCTTTACACCACTGCTGCAGTGATATATACGGTAGAGACAGTGATATAATACTAGGCCGACCTCGGTAGACTAGAAGAGCTGATTTACACCACACAGATCAGCTGCAGTGATATAAGTACGGAAGAGGAGAGCTGATTTACATTTAGATTTGCAGAATCAACCCTTTGTACTTATAGATACGACTACTGGGTTAGGGTTGTTTCCTACTGAATTCATTTACCTCAATCAGTTTAGAGGGGTTGCAACAGTATGGAATACGGTACCGACTTTCATTTGTTACTGATTACAATTTTGGCCTAAGATTTCAAAAATCACGGATAAGTTAAAGTGCAAGTATCATTTATATTTATATTGTACTATTGTGTTGGTTTCTCACAAAAAGTTCTCAAAAAGGTAGTACCATTTCTGGCATTTAATCCCTAATTTTGGTTACTTTTCATGGATCCCGTGACGTCATAAGATGAATCAACTCCCTCCCTAGAGAAAACTACTACAGTCAAACCTGTATTAAGCGGCCACCCTCGGGGAATGAGTAAGTGGCCGCTTAATACAGGTTGGCCGCTGAATACAGGTTCACCAGAAATACGTTTGGGACGTGGTCAAATCAACTTTTTATTGCTTATTTAACAATGTATTAACGCATGTTGAATACTGTTGAATATTTGCTAAACGGAGATATATTCTCGATCAACTGGCTAAAGACGAAGCTGAATCAAGAGGGATTTGTGTTCAAGTAAAGAGAGAGCAAACATTTAGAGATACGGTTTCCGGTCAGTTCATTGAAAACAACTTTGATGAGAAGTGACACTGTTTAGAATAAATTATTTTGAAATAAATGGTTAAAAATACGTGTATGAACTTGGTCGTTTTCATTAATATCGACCAAAGTTCTGTTAAAAAAATAGCCTGGCCGCTTAATACAGGCCAAAATAACAAGAAATAGCATAAACGGGACTGTAAAAAGTGGCCGCGGCCGCTTAATACAGGTGGTCGCTTAATACAGGCAAAGTTTACAGTATTTGACTGGGAGAAAATTCGGGACCTTCACTACTGGCCGTTTAACACAGGGTGGCCGCTTAATACGAGGTCGTTATATACAGGTTTGACTGTACAATAAAATCCTGTAGGTTTCCATTGTGACATCACAAGATGAATTAATACCGCAATTCGGGTAGCATTTATTCTACTTTAATTGCTGCTTCTGCCTCTCAAAGAAAACTAAGTTAGACAACTGAAGTATATCAGAAATAGAATTTAGCCGGCAAAAAGAGTTCATGTTGTTTTATGGCGAGTAGGTTTGAATGAATAGGGGCATGGGTAGAAGTTAAATACGTTTTTTTAAATGAGCTTGTTGTGATGCCTATTTTAAGTACTACAGCCGTGCGCTATAATTTATATAGAATCCAATCACTTACCTGCCTGCTAAAATTATGCCTTGGTTAAAATACTGATTATGAAATACTTACAATCCGTGAGGGGCGTACAGGGTGTTTCTCGTAATCATCGTGATCGGTAACGCTGTCAGCTCCCCTGGTAATGCCTTGGTTAAAATACTGATTATGAAATACTTACAATCCAAGAGGGGCGTACAGGGTGTTTCTCGTAATGCGTGATCGGTAACGCTGTCAGTTCCCCAGGTAACGCCTTGGTTAAAATACTGATTATGAAATACTTACAATCCACGAGGGGCGTACAGGGTGTTTCTCGTAATGCGTGATCGGTAACGCTGTCAGTTTCCCAGGTAACGCCTTGGTTAAAATACTGATTATGAAATACTTACAATCCACGAGGGGCGTACAGGGTGTTTCTCGTAATGCGTGATCGGTAACGCTGTCAGTTTCCCAGGTAATGCTTTGGTTAACTGATACTGATTATGAAATACTTATAATTACAATCCACGAGGGGCGTACATGGTTTCTCGTAATGCGTGATCGGACGTTTCTATTTTCCGTGACGCGTGATTTAAAAAAATTATTCTTCGTGATCCGTGCTCAACGGATTTCGCGTGACGAAGTAAGCCCCTTGTCCATGGCTCATCACTCCACCCCCCCCCCCCCCCCACCCCCCCCCCCCCCCCCCTGTACGCGCTTTACAACAACAACATAATTTAACAACATAATTTATTTATTTGGACCCGTACACAATCTAGTGCGTTTTGGGTTTTCACCAAATATACTTTACATGGCGTGAACGCGATGGTAAATAGCTAATAATTACGAGCATAATATGAGATAGTTCAGTTACTGAAAGTTGGAAGCAGTTAATATCATTTCTTCAGGTTTCAGGTAGAGTTTCAAATATCTGCCTCTTTTAATTTGTAGCGGGTGATTACTTATTCTTATTCGGGTAAGGGCTTGTCTGTGTTCTATAATAGTTACTTTGCTGAGATAGCCGTCCTCCAGATTATAACTTGATTTATTTTGAATATGATCCTATATGTTCTTAATTTGTTTCTTTCGTTTTGTTTTCTTCGTATGTCAGTATGAATCTCGCTGAACCAGTGTTGTTGTTCAATATCTCTTAATGTTTGTTTAATATTTTCCAAAAACTTGTTCACATTTGTCGTTTGATCTATTGACGACCACACATTTCCATACCCATTAGAAGACAGAATGTATTTTATTTTTTCACTCCAGTAGCTTAGTTTCGGCGAGTTTATACTCTCTGTATATGCCGTGTGTGAGAGTTGTGCATTAGTTCTAGTAGTCAATAATTTGTCCAGTATTTTATAGCTCGATATGTGTACTCCACTTTGAGAGGTAAACATCCAAGTTCCGCTCGACAAGCATTGTTTGTTGCATTTCTAGATACTCCGAGTAACATGCATCTTACAAAATTTGACTGGTACCAATTCTAATGGGTCATTATCTATTTTGGTTTTGTTCCGATCAGTTCCCCATATTTCACTTCCGTATAGCAAGATCGGTTTTATAAGTGCGTCAAAGAGTTTGAGTGTAAGCTTAACGTTCGATTTGAAATTGTCACCCATTTATTTTCGTAGTTTAAATAGTGCCTTCAGAGCTACCTTTTTAAGTTCATGTTTCGCAAGACTAAAATTTCCGTACAAATATCTCGGCCTAACATTTAGCACATATTGCTGGACATTTTCTAGTTTTTCCTCTTTATAGTAAAATGTATAATTATTCAATCTTCTCCCGCAGTTATTTAATATCATCACTTTAGTTTTCTCGATATTAACTGTAAGTTTTGAGAAATTACAGTATTCTTCTAGTTTTCGCAGGTATTGTTGAAGTCCTTGTGCTGTCTTAGGGACCATTCATTATTTATGCCTGGGGGGGGGGGGCTGGCAAGAATGAGGGGGGGGTCATCAAAAATTCAAGAGCATGAGAGGGGGGGTCACAGAAAAAAATAAGCATAGAAGGGGGGGGCTGTCTATATTTTTGGGTGCATTTCCAGGCATCTAAGGGGCCGCAATTTTCAAAATTTTCCCCCGTGGGAGCATCCCCGGACCCCCCAGAGAAATACCTTGCTTTATTAAATAGTAATCAGCCAATCCAATGAGAAACATACAGAGTAACTCCATTAGTAAAAAAATATCATCTAGATCCATCTGAAATTAATTAAAGGTAGGTTTGGGTGCATTTCCAGCGATCTCAGAAACCTTAATTTCAAAAACATTTCCCCGGACCCCCTTAGTAGACTCGATCCACATAATGTTCAGTCCGTGTTTAGTCCTCTGTAAATGTAAAACTGTGAACAGTGGGAGGGAGGGAGGGGGAGGGGGGGGCTCTATATTTTTCAGAATTGTGTGCGGGGGGGTTATGACATTTTTGTTTTGTTTGGAGGGGGGTCAAGACATTTTGTTGTTGTTTAGAACGAATCTTGCCAGCCCCCCCCCCCCCCCCCCCCCCCCCCCAGGCATAAATAATGAATGGTCCCTAAAAAAAAATAGATAGTATAACTACATCGTCTGCGTAAATTAAACTCATTTGAGTGTTTTGTAATTAAACATAGTCTGTTTCTGTTTGTTCCAGTGTTGATGGTAAATCGCTAATAAAAAGATTGAAAAGGGTGGGGCTCAGCATACATCCTTGTTTTACTCCGCTATAGCATTTGAATTCGTCCCCGATTGTTACTGCCGAGATGTCGTTGGTGTACATACTGGGTAGAATAGAGTAGAACTTACCTCCGATGCCAACTTTCCTTATCTTTTGAAATAATTTCTCTCTTGGTATGTTGTCGAATGCCTTTTTGAAGTCTACAAAGCAACTGAATAATAGATTTTGTTTTTTCTTCGGTTTAGCTTTCACGTATTTGTCAATAAAGTATTTTAAGGTGAAAATGCTGTCTGTTGTTGCGTGTAGTTTTCTAAAACCTCCTTGTTCACGTTTCAAGACTCCGTTTTGGGTTAGATAGTCGTTCAGTCGTTCGTTAAGGATTGAAGTAAATAGTTTCCCAAGGCATGACAGAAGTGTTATACCCCGATAATTATCAGTGTTTGTCCGTTCACCTTTCTTATAAATTGGGATAATAAATCCATTGTTCCATTCTTGTGGGTACTCTCCAGAGGCCAAAATATTATTAAAGAGCAGACGAAGCGGCTGTACCAATTGGTCTTTTCCACTCTTTAGTACCTCGTTTAAAATGTTATCTTTTCCAGGTGATCGGTTATTTTTCAGTTTCTCGATTGCACTCTCTGTTTCACTAGGTGTAATTTCAAAATCTAGCGATCCAGGCTCGTCGTTTTTTCATTAAATTAGGTTCTTCTATTTCTGTGTATTCCTCAGTTTTGTCGTTTAGTTTCTTAAAGAATATAGTCATGGAATTCTGTGCTTTCTATGTGGTTTTCTTGGTTATGTTTTTGATTTTTAAGATTAAATAATTTTCTTAGTTGTTTCCATGTGCTCTTTGTATCTTTACAATCTATTCTATCCAATTTGTTTTTTATGTATCGTTGTTTCGTATTTCTACATAAGTATTTAAATTGCCTTTTCTTGCCATGTAGCTTAGTTCTCATGCAACTGTTCGTCTTTTGGGTTACGGCATATTTGTTTTCCTAGTGATTCTAAATTACTTTTCTCCGTTTTACATTCCGAATCGAACCATGTTTCTGATACCGTTAGGTTTTCTGTGTCTTTATATTGTAATCCTGCTTTTTCACTTATTTCAATTAAAGTTTTAGTGAAATTTCGGGTCATTGTGTTTGGATTCTTGTTCTCGCCGTTTAGGATTTTTGAGAATTTTGCTTTGTATTCTTCGGTGTTAAGTATTTCAGGTATTTTGTTCTTTGCATCTGTTCCAGATCAGTTTCCTATGTTTTACTTTGGCATGCAGGTTGTCTATCTTTGGCTTTGGTGGCTTCTTTATCTTGAGCATGTACGAGATATGGCAGCGATCAGAAATGTGTGGTTTAAGTATGTTTACTTTTAAGTAACGGACAAGAGGTAATATGTTAGTACTGGATATGACGTAGTCTACGAGACTGGAGCCGTTGTATTTGAAACAGGTTTTTTTTCCAGTGCTGTCTCCTAATATTCTTCCATTTAGAATTCTAAGATTATTTTATGTGCATGCTTCTATTAATAATCTGACTCTTGCGTCTATTTTGTTTTCATCTTGCGAGTAACGCCTATCGGGGATATCTGGTTCGTAGCCTTCGGGTAGTTCTAAGTACCTATTATCATCCAATAATACATATTCTTGGAGTTCTCCAGTTCGAGCATTGAAATAAATCGCCTTGTAGTACGATTTGGCCCTTACTGGAGAGTTGTAAAATATCTTCTTCTAATTCGATTATGTAGTCCTCGTCACTAGTTTTTTCGCGGTTGGTGGGACTTATGTAAACAGTCCAATATACTGTGATGTTGTTTGCTCTCAGTCATGTTCGTACTAGCTGGTTTCATTTATTTAGAAGGAGAAGTGAAGAGTTTTCTATATATTAGTATTCAGATGTCGCAAGTAGGTGGTAATCGCTCAGTTGCCTCTCACCACTGTAGCAAGGCCAGCCTCGGTAACATGTGAGTTGAGTTTGTTGGTGTTATATCTCGCTCTTGCTTACAGGGTTTTTCTCCGGGTTCTCCGGTTTTCCTCCCTCCACAAAAAACAACACGCTAAATTCCAATTCGATCTGCACATTGTTTAGCCGGGTCCTGACTTTGATCATGTCCCTATCATTTGTTTCAGGTCCCGTTAAAATTCAGTGGGTTTTACTCGTGTGAACACACATCCTACGCCACTCATAGGTTACATGATAGGGAGATGAACGAGTACCTACGCCACTCATAGGTTACATGATAGCGAGATGAACGACTGCCTACGCCACTCATAGGTTACATGATAGGGAGATGAACGAGTACCTACGCCACTCATAGGTTACATGATAGGGAGATGAACGACTACCTACGCCACTCATAGGTTACATGATAGGGAGATGAACGAGTACCTACGCCACTCATAGGTTACACGATAGGGAGATGAACGACTACCTACGCCACTCATAGGTTACATGATAGGGAGATGAACGAGTACCTACGCCACTCATAGGTTACATGATAGGGAGTTGAACGAGTCAGTGCCTTACACTGCTCACAACACACCAGTGTTCCTGGCGAGCACTTGGGTGTATTTATCATGATTACTGACATGCTACATTCTAACATATATTCTATCATATGAACACAGTACAATGCCGAATAAAACATAAAGTACATGAGTACACCAAAGTCAGGTTTACTCTTTCATCAAGGCTTTTATCCCGAAGAGCCGCAAAGATCTAAAGAACGTAGCAGAAAAACAAATTATAAACCCCGACTTTGATGTTTATTTGCTAATTATGTTTAATACGAAAATAATGGTATTATTATTAATGATAATATTAATATTTATTATGTAATATATAATTCAACATGTACTGGCTCTAACATCTTCACTATAGTTTTCTCTTTGTTCTGTTTGCTTTCGATAGGAACTAACATATAATGTGGCGATATTCAATTGCACAGTAGCATGTATTAATATATCATCAGTGGAGGTCGGTGTAAGTTTGGGTGCTCTCTCGGAAGTAATTGACACAAACACTTATCTATCTTTAAAATCACTGATCATGTCAGGTTGTCTGAGCGGTGTATTCGGGGAATTTCTACGATATTTCCCACGATAAAGGAACAACACAACAACTTGCAATTGAGAATTTGGGAACTTCAATTTCAGAAAATATTATTAAGGTTTATAGAGATGAAGCATTCAAGATGAGTGTGTTATGCATCGTGCTGTGTAACGGTAAATACGTACTGTACTTGCGGTCAATCCTCTCTATGGTAATTTGAATGGCTCATTTAATAACCGTTGTAATGACCAGGCAATTTAGAATTTGAGAATAATCACTGACCGGATGAAACAGAATAAAACTGTCAGGATAACCAGTGTATCCAACGATTCCACTGCTAGTACGGCATGTTCTCTTTGGCTTAACAGAGGAAAAAGTACCCTGTAACTGTTCCGTTGCTATGGCATTGAAGAAGGGTTGGGGTTAGGTTGTACATGCGCCCCCTTTGCAAGCACTGAATAGCCGTCATGGCTAAACAGTAGCATGTTTTGGCAAAAGAGCATGTATGACTAGATAAGTGTTGTCAACTTTCAAAGCACTTGCAAAGAAATCGGCATTGAAACGACTGTAAAGTGACATGGAAATTATATTAATAAAGTCCTAATGCCGAAGATAAAGTAAAGAAAAGCCAAAGCTCGAGATATTACCCATGGCAGTCATTATATTAACGGGATCTTTCTAATATTAAAGCGGTAACTCGATGGCTAACCGTTCAGTTTGGCACTTGATAGTGCTTGCTGCACTGGATATAGAAGGAGGGTTCAACACCAGTTGGATAGATAGACAGAAGTGTTGTAAAAATAGAGATAACAAGTATGGCGCTCAACTGCAATGTAATGCACATATTCATTCGACCCATCTACAACAAAGGAACGAAGCGAGAGTAATTACTGATTAGATCTTGAGTGACTACTTCATTGTTTATCGGGAATCAGCTTGTATTAACTGTGATCCACTTACCTCTCCGCAGCCGTTGGCCAGCCAGCCATCAAGTGAGTCGCCTATTTGACCAATTGATTAGTTCTGGCTTGCCTGCTAATTTGTTGGCTTGTCGTACTTGAACCAAATTGAGGAAATTCCCAGCCGCCAAGCAAGTGAACGGCCAAAACACAGAAGGTCTACACAGAGAAACGCTACCACGAAATAGTGAGAACTTGTGAAAAACAACATGCTAAACAGCACAGCAGGTGAGCTCATCCTCGCTCTTGTACTAAATCACGAGCAAATCGTCACCTGCTCGTGGGTTGTTCATCAAGTCTAAGAGGCTCAGTAGTTCGCCAGTCAGCACTGACAAGTGAGATTTCTACGTTCATATTGCACATCGGCTCCAACAATCACTACTCGAGACCCTCACTGAGTCGTTAAAATCGGATTATTCGCCGATTTAGTTTTTTTATTGTCTTTCATTCTCTGTGCTTCAATTTAATCAGGAGTTTCAGTTGTTTTGATCATTTTACTAAGATCCTCTGGCAGTCGTTTCATTCTTTGAGCTAAGTATTAACCATATGAGATTGTTATGTATTTCGAGTCGGCTTCAGCAAAAACCGTATCGTCAATACTTTTTGAAAGCCAGTATTCACGGTATTCACGAATCTTTACATTCCACTTGTCAGTCAAAGTACTCATTGGCTTTTGTAGGTATAACACATATAACACCTTATACACGTCCCTTCTTAGATACAGAATTATCCTTTTTTGAGTAAGAATCAAACTAACAATTTACGAGAATTTTAAAGCCTCTCTTAATTATATAACGATACTACAAACTATTCATTTCCCTATGCAAATCAGTGGCAGATCAACATTATAGTCAAAATCGAATATCTAGGACTCAAGTGTGGCATTAAGAGCGCTTAAATTTAGTATGTAATGGTTTTCCTATCGCAACTGTAGTACAATAACTAAAACCAGAAGTCCAAAAAAACTGATAGGATAATTATAGAGCGAGAAGCGCCTTTGCATGTATGTATACGAAAAAAAAACGCTAGCTAAGAGGGAAGCGGCTCAAGCACACTCACATCACCGTCATCATGACTTGATAATAAATAATAATAATAATAATGACCATATTTATATAGCGCCATATCACCACCGTCATCATGACTTGATAATAAATAATAATAATAATGACCATATTTATATAGCGCCATATCACCACCGTCATCATGACTTGATAATAAATAATAATAATAATGACCATATTTATATAGCGCCATATCACCACCGTCATCATGACTTGAAAATAAATAATAATAATAATGACCATATTTATATAGAGCCATATCACCACCGTCATCATGACTTGATAATAAATAATAATAATAATAATAATAATAATAATGACCATATTTATATAGCGCCATATCACCACCGTCATCATGACTTGATAATAAATAATAATAATAATAATGACCATATTTATATAGAGCCATATCACCACCGTCATCATGACTTGAAAATAAATAATAATAATAATGACCATATTTATATAGAGCCATATCACCACCGTCATCATGACTTGATAATAAATAATAATAATAATAATAATAATGACCATATTTATATAGCGCCATATCACCACCGTCATCATGACTTGATAATAAATAATAATAATAATAATGACCATATTTATTTAGCACCATATCACCACCGTCATCATGACTTGAAAATAAATAATAATAATAATGACCATATTTATATAGAGCCATATCACCACCGTCATCATGACTTGATAATAAATAATAATAATAATAATAATAATAATGACCATATTTATATAGCGCCATATCACCACCGTCATCATGACTTGATAATAAATAATAATAATAATAATGACCATATTTATATAGAGCCATATCACCACCGTCATCATGACTTGAAAATAAATAATAATAATAATGACCATATTTATATAGAGCCATATCACCACCGTCATCATGACTTGATAATAAATAATAATAATAATAATAATAATGACCATATTTATATAGCGCCATATTACCACCGTCATCATGACTTGATAATAAATAATAATAATAATAATGACCATATTTATTTAGCGCCATATCACCACCGTCATCATGACTTGATAATAAATAATAATAATAATAATGACCATATTTATATAGAGCCATATCACCACCGTCATCATGACTTGATAATAAATAATAATAATAATAATAATAATGACCATATTTATATAGCGCCATATCACCACCGTCATCATGACTTGATAATAAATAATAATAATAATAATAATAATAATGACCATATTTATATAGAGCCATATCACCACCGTCATCATGACTTGATAATAAATAATAATAATAATAATAATAATGACCATATTTATATAGCGCCATATCACCACCGTCATCATGACTTGAAAATAAATAATAACAATAATGACCATATATATATAGCGCCATATCACCACAGTCATCATGACTTGATAATAAATAATAATAATGACCATATTTATATTGCGCCATATCACCACCGTCGTCATGACTTGAAAATAAATAATAATAATGACCATATTTATATAGCGCCATATCACCACCGTCATCATGACTTGATAATAAATAATAATAATAATGACCATATTTATTTAGCGCCATATCACCACCGTCATCATGACTTGAAAATAAATAATAATAATAATGACCATATATATATAGCGCCATATCACCACCGTCATCATGACTTGATAATAAAAAATAATAATGACCATATTTATATAGCGCCATATCACCACCGTCATCATGACTTGATAATAAATAATAATAATGACCATATATATATAGCGCCATATCACCACCGTCATCATGACTTGATAATAAATAATAACAATGACCATATTTATATAGCGCCATATCACCACAGTCTCATGGCGCTTTACATATTACTCACATATACCGTCAGTGATTATTTTTTTCGGACTGCTTACGGCGCTAATAGCTGCCACGCAGTTTACAATGTTGAGTGTGTTGTTATTACAATGGCCAGGCTGCTGTACCGGGTGACAATCCCCTGCTCTTTTTCGAGTAGTTATACCGGTTCTTTCACATCCCCTTCAAATACTGATTAGAAGTATATAAGGAAGGAGACCAGGCCAACGGCTTGGAGAAAGTCCCTGCCCAAGGAAGCGGCCGGGATTCGAACTCCCGACCTCCTGCACTCTTGACCGTGCTCTACCAACTGAGCTAACCAGTGAGGCGGTGAAAACAACTCTTCATTCAATTGGCTGCGAGCGTAATTGATGATAATTAATGCAAATTATATAGGCAAATAGCTTCACAGACTGTTCGTGTCACCCTGCTTTGGATTTATAAAAAGAAATTACTAAACCACGAAAGTTACATAAACAAACAGAAACCAATAAATATTATCTGCACAATTTGTAATCTGGCGAGCAATTGGTCATCGTAATTGCCTAAACAACACGTCAGATCTTTTGAAGTTTTTGCTTGATTCTATTGAAAGTTACCTAATACACTAAGAATAAACTGATATAAAGATCATTGTTGTTCGCTACTATCTTAGTGTCCAACTTTCTTGATCTGCAGCCTGCAACTCGTCCCAATCGTCGTCGGGCGGTAGCAGCTCTCTTCCAGTGGCTCAGATGACGTCAGTCTATGCCATTATCTTCTTCGTCGGTTTTCTTGGCAACACCATAGTAATACACATTGTAGCAACGCGTGCATACATGAAGACCACCTTTAACTTTCTGATTGTCAACATGGCTATCGCCGATCTGCTGGTCGCACTGCTGATGATGCCACTCCAGGTTAGACATTCCATTCTCATTCGAAATCATTCTATCTTTACTAAGTAATCATGGACGTGTAAGGTGCTAACGTGTAACACATAATAGTCGTGTACACCTGTAATTCAGAGGCGATTAACAGCACGTCGACTATCTCAGGAATGTGTTCACACTTGAGCCCACAGGTTTCCTTGGCACTGCCGGATGACGCACGTTTCTTGAGATTTGATAGTCGCTCTTCACATCTTACATCGAGGAAACTCCACAGCTTTATAGTACTCCCAGACTATAATATGGTTTCAAGTGACCTAACTAGCAGACTACTAGGAGTACTACCGAGTCCTTCACACTCGCTTAGCAGTAGTCAATTGCCAAGACAGCTTCAAAATGCTTCATTCTCACCTTTTGGTTACATAAACATAACCAATGTTTTTAGTATCGAGATTGAAGATAACGTACATTATTATAAATTAAAATACATTATCTAGGCCTGTCACATTACGATGTTTTAATATAAAAAACTAATAATTATCAGAAAATAATTTATCTTTCATAGGTTAAATTCCTGTACCTCGGTCAGCGGTGGATAGCTGAAGGGTTTGGCGCAGTTACCTGTAAGTGGGTCAATTTCTCCAGTATGCTGTCCATCGCCGCCTCCATCATCGCCCTTGTTGCAATCTCACTTGACCGATATTTCGCCATCCTTCACCCGTTCAAGCACTTGCCTGTCATCAGGAACACCAAACTAATAACGTCCCTCATTTGGAGTTTGTCAGCCCTGTTTATGGTCCCATACCTTGTATTGTTTGACGTCACCAGGGACCCCACTGGATCATGGATCTGCCACATGGTGTGGGACACTATCTCGCAGTCAAAGCAAGGGCAGTTTGAATTCGCACGTACTTACTTCATGGTGACCCTATTTGGCTTATACATAGTGCCTTTACTCGTTATTGGAACGTTATACGTGCTGATTGGTCGCCGACTTTGGTCACGCCAGATACCTGGTCATACAACAGCGAGAATTAAGCGTAACGCTCAATGTTCTAAACGTAAAGTGCTTCGCATGTTAATAATCGTGGTGGTGGTGTTTGCACTTTGCTGGCTTCCGGCGCACATGATGCACTTTGTAATCTATTTCTACACGAGCTCTTACTATCAATTGTTAGAGATGGCACCCATCGTTGAACCAATCGCGTTCTTCATGTGTCACGCCAACAGTGCCATCAACCCCTGTCTGTACGTTACGCTCAACAAAAAATTCAAACGTGAGTTCCTCAGCGTGGTGGGATTTTGGTTTCCAGGCATTGTGAAACCAAGACAACAGTCCATGCAAATGTCGCTAACGAATACCCAATTACTGAAAACGAATACGACATCAAGTGCCTCTGAGATGGACTGATATGCAAGAAGGGATTTCTGAGATGGACCAATATGCAAGAAGAGACCTCTTAGATGGACTGATATGCAAGAAAGGACCTCTGAGATGGACCGATATGCACGAAGGGACCTCTGAGCTAATTTTAAATCAAATTTAAGGAAAGTAAATCTCCTTAATTAGTCTTGTGCCATATTTACCTGTGTATTAACTTAGTATTTTCTCAGTTTTAAGTAGTACTTATTAATTAGTACATCTTAGGATATTTTAGCATAAATTAGCGTTTAACTTGGTATTATTTGATTCGCCTTACTATTATTAAATTCTTTCAAATTACCATTTTTAATGCCCATTTTTATCTCTGTAATTTTTTATGTGTGTCACGGCTTACATGAAAACCAACTTAAGTTGATAATAAACACCGTGGGTAAATAAAGGTTTGACTGATATGCAAGAAGGGACCTCTGAGATGGACTGATATGCAAGAAGGGATGTCTGAGATTGACTGATATGCAAGGGACCTCTGAGATGGACTGATATGCAAGAAGGGATGTCTGAGATGGACGGATAAGCAAAAAGTGACCTCTGAGATGGACTGATATGCAAGAAGGGACCTCTGAGATGGACTGATGATATGCAAGAAGGGCCTTCTGAGATGGACTGATAAGCAAAAAGGGACCTCTGAGATGGACTGATATGCAAGAAGGGATGTCTGAGATGGACTGATATGCAAGAAGGGATGTCTGAGATGGCCGGATATGCAAGAAGGGAAGTCTGAGATGGACCGATATGCAAGAAGTAAACTCTGAGATGAACCGGTATGCAAGAAGGGACTTGTGAGATGGACTGATCTGCAAGACGAAACCTCTGAGATGCAAGGAAACTCTTAGGTGGAAAAGGCAAGAAGAAACCATTACAATTTGTCATACATTCAATGATCACTGAAAGGTCTAGTTCCAGAGAGCGGCTCGTCAGCTGACTAAGGAAAGACAGTACACCATTAATAACTGTGTTAGTATTAAAATAATAACGGTACAATAGGCTGATTTGTTTTATTAGATGTGTGATATAGCCTTGAATCGTATATCTATATATACAGTAAGTACAAATCATAAATAATGTCAATAAAATATATATGTCATCATGCATGGCATGTCTTAAAATATGCCAATGTCTATCCAAATATATTTCGTTATGTGCGATCGCGCCTAAAATGTGTTTTTCAGATGCCCTGGGTATAATAAGCTTTTTATACACGACGAGCTTCTCGTAAAGTCTCTCACCTAAAGAAATTGCATTCCTAACTACGCGATTGTAATTCCTAAAGCGTTAATTGGAGATATTCTAAAGGGCCTCCATAACAACCCATTCACTGAGACAAGCCGCGGAAATCGTCACATACTCATTATGATGGACCACTTCACAAAGTGGTGCGAAGCGGTACCCACCAAAGGTCAAAAAGCCTCGACAGTTGCCAGTATTCTTATTAGCACAGGGTTTTCTAGGTTCGGTCCACCCATAGTTTTGCACTCTGATCAGGGCTCAAACTTCGAAAGCAACCTCATGCATGAGATTTGCAATGTCATGGGTATCACAAAAAGTAGGACAACAGCATATCATCCCAGATGCGATGGCCAAGTACGTCGAGAGACAAAATAAGACCATACAAACCATGCTTCGCAAAACCGCAATGACTGGGACCTATGGGTGGACTCGGTTGTCTGTGCGTACAACAGCAGTAGGCAGGGATCGACAGGCATATCACCTTATGAGGCAGTGTTCGGTCGTAAGGCAAGATTGCCGCTAGAACTAGACCTAGATGTCTCACTCAAAAACCCCATGACAGTCAGAATATGCTCAGTTAGTCAGAAAAGTTTTAAAGAGTGTCAGGGCGATTGCTAGGCAAAATCGGGCAAAGGCAAGGAATAAACAAACTCATGACCCTAATGCGTCAACCTGGAAGCTGTTCACTGTCGCAGTGTACCTGCGCAGGCCCAAAACTTGGAAATTCGGACCAAGATGGCAGGGGACCTTTCAAATTCTCGCACGATTAGGTGTTACATACAGGATACACATTAAGGACAGACAAACACGTGTGGTCCATCACGACAACCTGAAGCCTTCCCACATCCCTGGGTGGAGGGGAGAGATAGTATTGCCCGGGAGGGAGACTGGTGATATTACCGTCACTCACACCTTAGAGGATCTGCATATTGCTGATCCCCCTAGAGTTAGGCCTGCTAGGTTGCGACAGTGTATCCGCCCACCCATTCGCTATGGTTACGATACTGGTTAGAGTTTACTTTACATTGGGGATCTCGGGATGAGATCCGGTAAAAGGGGGAGTAGTGTAGCGGCTAACGCTGCACATATAATCCCCGCAATTAGCATAGTAAAACCGATATGACATTACTAGCATGGTAGGTTAGAAATGACTGTACAAAAAGGGAGAGCAGAGAATAAAGCTGGTATCTCAGTAAAAGGGGTGGAGTACCCTTCTATCTAACTCGTGACAGATGGACACCACTGCGATGGGCGTTGCCTAAACTACTCCATTCAAACCTGCTCGTCTGTGTGTGGTGTCATCGCTCTGGTAAATGCTGTATTGCAGCTATTGATACCAGCATTTTCAAGTGGTTAGCCGTAAACTCCACTGGCTACCTATTAGAGCCAGGATTACTTTTAAGTTGCTTTTAAGGCCTTAAATGGTCAGGCTCCCGTTTATATCACTGAACTATTAAATCGATACAAGCCTTCGCGCAATTTAAGATCGTTAGACCGTAATCTCCTGGCTGTTCCGAAATCTCAAACCAAGACATATGGCAATAAATTTTTTTCCGTTGCCGCCGTTAAGTTATGGAAGTCGCTGCCGGACCATATTCGACGTATTGATTCTTTAAGTAATTTTAAGTACTATTTAATAAACAAGCAGCATTGTTTTATCAGGTTTAAAACTCGACGGCGCAGCCCGATAAAACACGTGCTGCGAGTTTATTAAACGGCTTCAAAAACTTATAATGGTCACTTAATGAACCATTGAACCTTTATATTCACAACGCCATGCAAAATATTCGAGTAATCACCGCCTGCGATTACGAACATCTCAAGGGAATGACATGAAGAAATTACCATACTATGTTGTTTGAAGCGGCGTTTCGCAATGCTGAAAGCATTGTGCGGCAAAGAACAAGCTTGGGCAAGAAGCTGCACTTGAAGGATTTGGTGTCGTGGTTTACATCGATAAAGTCTAAATTTTTGACTCTGGCACAAAATATGAAGAGGATGTTTGTAAGTTTAATGCACGTTTTTATTATTTTACGGCTCTCAGTTTGGTTTAATAATTGGAACTAAACAGTGGCTCGGTAAACAAGTAATGGTAGTTGGATAACTTCATTTAAAAAATATTATCTGTGTATCTCGGTAGTCTGCTGATATTAGTAAATTTAGTGCAAAATTTATTATCTAGGTACCTTATGTTCCGTGTACTTTTTGCTCTTTGGGTCTTTATCAGTGAATTCTTAATTAGGATGAAACTTTATATATAATTTCATGTTCATTAGTATTTTTTATATAAAACGTTCATCCTAATTAGCAATTCAACGAGAAAGCTGAAACATCAATAGAAATTCCAAGAGTTGCAAGGTGCTTATCCATTTTCTCAATCATTACCTCCGTTTCCCCCTTGGACAGAATTCAAATCCCTCCGCGGGCTTTTTAGAATGATGAGATTTTATTAAGTATAAAGGAGCATGCACGTGACTGATTTGCTTCATCTGATTGGACAAAATGCTCATTAATTATTAATGGTTTTGGAAATCAGCTATAAAGACCAATCTTTTTACTTTTTATTAGTTTCTTGATTTGTACTCAATATTATAAATAGTTTCACGATAATGTTTTTTTTATTAGGATTAATCTGTAAGAACATAGAGACTACGTATGATGCTCCAAATACTTATTATTATTGTTGTTATTATTATTATTATTATTATTACTAGTAGATACCGCTAACGATAATCCAACATGTGTGTTAGACGCTAGCTAGGTCATAGCGCGTCTTGGGTAGTGCCATGCAACTTGCATGGTAGTGATCCTGGGTGTATGGTATTTTTCCACCTACAAAGGCTCAACTGGAATTTTGGAGCACTTCTCGTGGAAATAAGTGGCCTAAACATCCGCGAAAAAAGTTTCTTCTTGTAACGATTAAGAATGAAAAGTCCGAAGACCATACAGCAAAGCTGATATACAACGTAAAATTCTAAAACAACAGCTGTCTATGGCTGCAATCTAGTTCGAGCGCTTTTCGTGTCAGGCCTAGCTAACCGTAGGGCTTTGTTTTAGAATTTTACGTTGTATATCAGCTTTTCTGTATAGTCTTCGGACTTTTCATTCTTAATCGTTTATCTTTTGGCTGCATAGGTCCTTACTTCGGATCCAACGTATTTTTGCAGGATTTTTGTTCACGGTATTTGCTTATGTATTTTCTTCTTGAAACGATTGTTATTTTCCATCCAAGTGCATTGAATGTCATCACAAGCTCGCGAACCGACAGCCTTCCGCAGTTCATGCCGCATGGCAGTTGTCGCATCGAGTACAGAAACCATGGTTTTAACTCTGCCACATCACTTCATCCATTGTGATTTTAGCGCTGCAACTTCATTCAAGCCAATTCTAATGGGGAGGGCACCGTTATTAACAGGAAATGCATAGGATTTCCCACCCCTCCCCCCTCAGTTTTGCAAGGTTCGCATTTCTTACTCCACATTTGCAACCTGTATGTTGTGTTCATCGTGTTTACTACCAAATCCATTATTTTTAAGCTGCAACTTCATTCTAGCCACTTCTAATGGGGGAGGGTTCCATTATTAACAGGAAAGGCATATGATTTTCCACCCCTCCCCCCTCAGTTTTGCAGGGTTCGCATTTCTTACCCGACATTTGCAACCAATATGTTGTGTTCGTCGTGTTTACTACCAAAAGCATTATTTTTAAGCTGCAAATTCATTCTAGCCACTTCTAATGGGGGAGAGTTCCATTATTAACAGGAAACGCATAGGATTTTCCACCCCTCCCCCCTCAGTTTTGCATGGTTCGCATATCTTACCGCAAATTTCCAAGCAATAGGTTGTGTTCGTCGTGTTTACCACCCAAACTAAGATTTTAACGCTGCAATGTTATTTAATCCAGTTCTGGACTCGGAAATAGCAAATGAAACTGTCCCAGCATGCTTTGCGGTCAAAACGGAAAGGGCGATGGATTTTTACGGGTAGAAAAGAACATCGTACAGACATGGGGTTTTCGCTAAAATGTTACCCATGGAAAACTGCAGGAGGTCTTCTTCATTTGGTTGACATTAAAGTTCAGGGGGGAAATGACAGGCAAAACAAAATTTCAAAACGGCTTTAACCCCCCTTGAACTTCATTTGCGCGAATATCACACCCAAAATTTAATCTAGTTGGGCGAAAATACATAAGATAGGCTGGTTTTTATGCCATCAACCAGGCGCTAGATACCGAACATTAATTAATTAATTAATTAATGATTTAATGATTGTATTATTTCTATGATTATCGTTAGGAACTAGTAGATACCGCTAACGATAATCCAACATGCGTGTTAGATGTTAGCTACGTCATAGCGAGTGTTGGGTACTGCCATGCAACTTGCATGGTAGTGATCATGGGTGTATGGTTATTTTCCACCTATTAAGGCTAAACTGGAATTTTGGAGCACTTCTCGTGGAAATAAGTGGCCTAAACATCCGCGAAAAAAGTTTCTTCTTGAAACGATTGTTATTTTCCATCCAAGTGCATTGAATGTCATCACAAGCTCGCGAACCGACAGCCATCCGCAGTTCATGCCGCGTGGCAGTTGTCGCGTCGAGTACAGAAACCATGGTTTTACTTCTGCCACATCACTTCATCCATTGTGATTTTAAGCTGCAACCTCATTCTAGCCACTTCTAAACGGGGGAGGGTTCCATTATTAACAGGAAAGGCATAGGAATTTCCACCCCTCCCCCCTCAGTTTTGCAGGGTTCGCATTTCTTACCCCACATTTGCAACCAATATGTTGTGTTCGTCGTGTTTACTACCGAAAGCATTATTTTTAAGCTGCAAATTCATTCAAGCCACTTCTAATGGGGGAGGGTTCCATTATTAACAGGAAAGGCATATGATTTTCCACCCCTCCCCCCTCAGTTTTGCAAGGTTCGCATTTCTTACCCCACATTTGCAACCTGTATGTTGTGTTCGTCGTGTTTACTACCAAAACTATGATTTTAACGCTGCAACTTTATTTAATCCAGTTCTGGACTCGGAAATAGCAAATGAAACTGTCCCAGCATGCTTTGCGACCAAAACTCTGACATTTTCCCTAGCTACAGGCCAATAGCAAATCTCTCAAAAACCATAGAGAGAACTGTTGCTAGTCAAATGCACCTGTACCTTAAAGAAAATGAACTTTTCCCAACTATTCAGTCTGCATACCGTAAATTCCATTCAACGGAAACAGCATTACTCAAGGTTTCAAATGACATACTAAAAGCTGTTGACCAACATCAAGAAGTGGTATTGGTCCTTCTAGATCTTTCAGCTGCTTTCGACACGATCGACCACGAAATATTACTGGAAAGGATGCACAATCGTTTTGGCTCAGTTTGATTGAAATGCATTGAGATGGTTTAAATCCTATCTACAAGACCGGTCTCAATCAGTAAAGATAGGAGACTTCATATCAAAACCGTTCCAAATGCATTATGGTGATCCTCAAGGCTCTGTACTAGGCCCAATATCGTTTTCAATATACATAGCCCCTATCGAAGATATCATACGTTCTTATAATCTAAATTGTATGATATATGCCGACGATTACCAACTGTATGTGACCATGAATCCCTGCATAGGACATTAGCTCTTAAGAAATTAAGAACGTGTATTAACGATGTCATCATCTGGATGAAAAGGAACAAGCTAGTATACAATCCTTCAAAAACTGAAATAATACACTTTTCATCACGTTTCATGAAAAATCCATCTATCTATGATTTCACCATTGGTATGACTGATATAAAACTTACGAATCAAATTCGTGACCTAGGTGTCATTTTGGATTAAAACCTTAACTTCCGTCCACATATTAACAACATATGTCGAGCATCATCCTTAGCAGTAAGGAATATTGGCCGTGTCCGCAAGTATCTCTCGAAAGATCACATTGAAAGACTAATACATGCCTTTATATCGTCAAGACTGGACTACTGCAATAGTCTTTTATATGGCCTTCCATCGTGTGATATTAATAAATTGCAGCGAATCCAAAATACTGCAGCCAGGCTTTTGACGGGAGCCAAACGCAGAGATAGTATCTCAGGAACTCTCAAGGAATTACACTGGTTGCAAAGCATTGCATAATATGACCCCAGTATACATATCTGAACTTCTGACAAAGTACACTCCTGCACGATCTCTAAGATCTGCCAACAAATCACGATGAGGTGAAGACCTGCACCTATGGACAAAGATCGTTTACGTATGCTGCTCCACACTTATGGAACTCTCTACCGGAAAAAATAATAACTCTAACAGTATTGAGTCTTTCAAATCAGCACATTTTTATTTCAGAGACATTTTAAAGAAAGATAAAAATGGACCGGACTGGATAAAAATGGATCTTCCATCGCACATACATTCTCAAACGATTGGAATCTTAATTCGTTCAATAGTTTATGTTTTGTTCCTGAAACGTTTTAAAGAAATAGGGAAAAGTTATTTAATTTTATTATACTTTGCACTGGCATTTTTAACTGATTGAATTTTAATTGTCCAATATTCTATATTCATTGGATGTACCATACTTTACCATTTCCATTTTTTAATGATAGCAACTTAATATATATATAATTCGAAGTGTACGTGCAAATCTGCATTTACTTAAATAGACAAATAGATAGATTAAATTAGATTAGGTTATTAGATTGAATAGATTAATAGAAAAAATATAAGCAAATACCGTGAACAAACATCCTGTAAAAATACGTTGGATCCGAAGTGAGGACCTATGCAGCCAAAAATATGAAAAATAACGAATGAAAAGTCCGAAGACTACAGCAAAGCTGATATACAACGTAAAATTCCAACACAAAGCACTACGGTTAGCTAGGCCTGACATGAAAAGCGCTCGGACTAGATTGCAGCCATAGACAGCTGTTTCGTTCTTATTAGAACTCGTCAGTATGGCATAGCAAACAGAACACAGGTTTCGGTGCCACTGCACTAGTAGGGGGAAAAGGCCGATTCTGGCGCAGTTTTTGACATATTGTGACATTACTGGCGCAGCGCCAGAAATGACAAAATATGACAACACTTCGCCAGAAGTCTGCCTTTTCCTCCTACTGTTTATTTAATGATTCCAAGAAAACCGGTTTAAACTGGATTCCAGGAATTCGATCACGTGACTCAAACTGCGCCAGTAATGTCAATTCCCAAACTGCGCCAGTAATGTCAATTCCAAGAAACCGGTTTAAAGTGGTATTCAGGAATGCAGTTAAAAGTGGATTTCCAAGAAACCGGTTTAGAATGGAATTCCAGGAATGTGACCACACCCTAATTGACCATGCCTACGAATGGAATGCCAAGGTCACATGATATCTTTTTTTTTCTCGATGAAGTCGATCACGCAATCGACTCTTGACCTTGACCTTGACCTTGACCTTGACCTTGACCTTGACTGCACTTGTCATTCCAAGAAACCGGTTGGGAGTGGATCGTACCTAGGGGGTGTAAGGTGGTGGCTCACTTATGTATGAATCGTAGTACAAGGCGCACTCATAGGTTATGTCAACCATGTTGTACTTTTCGCTGCATGCATTAATCACGATTGAATTGCAGGTGCACATCAGGTCGCAATTCGCAATTGGATAGCGGGCACGTATCGAGTTGTGATTCACCTCGTCACATGAGTCTATGCCTGGGTAATCCATGTCGTCTGAGTATGTGTCACCCATGTTGCATGGGAGCCATACGTTGCGTCTCTCGTTGGGCTCCCAGTCTGAGTCATCCGAATCGATGGGGGATATCCTATTCGACTGGGCACGTATTCTCCTTAAGGTGCTACGGTCTGAGCCCCTTATCATTCTGTTTAGAACGTTTCGAAGATAACATGCACACGTTTTTAAGGTGATTATTTATGTGCTCACATGAAAGGGGCTTAAAGGAATGGCGCGTTAAGATATTATTGGGATGAGTGGCAATGCGCAAAACGTTATGGATATGGAAGTATCTGAAATCAATGTGCCGATCTTGAAGCCAGTGGCATATAGTAAGCCAAAAGCATCTAGTAAGTCAACTAAGAACGCTATGAATGCATTCGTTGACGAGATTCTATCACTTGTTCCAGAGGCCAATAAGAAAGTGGATGAACGCATCAAGAAAATAAGGGAGGGAATGAATGAACTATACGATACCAACAAACCACAACCACAACCTAGGCAGTACAAGACTGCAATAAAAGGATTCTTGAAGACATTCAGAATAGAAGGACAAGAGATCGATTACAAGACTTATGTTGATAGTAATAAACAAAGAGTCATCAATTTAATAAACCAACAAGACAAATCGATAAAGATGAAATTCATACTCACATGTGAGTTCACGAAAGAAGACACGAATACGGGATCACCTGTTACTACTATTGGAAATTTCCATTCTAGAATAGAGATAATTACGGAAGCAACAGACGTATCCGATATATTCGATAACATGATGGAAGAAATAATTGAAAAAATTGAAACATTCCAAAATGAAGGATCTGGATGGAAATTCGCAAGAGTATCGTATTTAGACATACACATCGACAAGCATATACCTATTAAGGCAAATTCATATTTGCCTCTTCCTAAGGATTTAGCCATAAAGAAAGCAATTATAAATATGAAAAATATGGATGATGAATGTTTCAAATGGTGTGTTACTGAAGCAGCATATCCTAGGAATAGAGACAATGAACGTATTACGAAAAGACTAAAGGAGAATTCAGAAAGGTTAGATTGGAGTGATATCGAATTTCCAGTTTCACTAAGACAGATAGACCATTTCGAAAGGAACAATGTACTATATTCAGTAAACGTTTTTGGATACGATAACAATGAAGTATATCCTCTAAGAATTAGTAAGTTCAATAGAGACCAAACCATTAATTTATTAATGATATCAGATGGTGATATAAATCATTATTGTTGGATTAAGAGTCTTAGCAGACTATTGTCATCACAGGTTAACAAGCATCATCATAAAACGTATTTTTGTAATAGATGCTTGAACTCATTCAAGTCGGAGGAATCACTAAACAATCATATAGAATATTGTTCAGACCACGATGCTGTTAAGATAGAGCTACCAAAAAAGGGAACCATGCTAAAATTCAAGAATTATAATAGATCTATGAGAGTACCATTTGTAATCTATGCTGATTTTGAATGTTTTACGGAGAGTATATCAACTTGCAACCCCAATGACAGTGAGAGTTATACGAAACAATACCAGAAGCATAAACCATCAGGATTTTGCTATTTGATAAAATGTTTTGATGATGATGTATTGAAACCAAAGCTAGTTACATATACAGCTGAGTTTCATGGTGATGACGTTGCACAGAAATTCATAAGTTGTCTTGAGAATTCTATAAAGGAAATCTATAATAAATTCAAATTCACTAAGAAGGTATGCATGACAGGAGAAGATGAGATTGCCTATAGGGAAGCCATTAGTTGCCATATCTGTGGTGGAGAGTTAGTAGGTGATAAAGTATTGGATCATTGCCATATAACAGGTAAGTATAGAGGTGCGGCTCATAATGATTGTAATATTAATTATCAAATTCCAAAATTCTTTCCTATCGTATTTCATAATCTGTCTGGATATGATGCACATCTTTTTATTAAGAACCTAGGTGTAACGGAAGGTGAGATAGATTGTATACCAACTACGGATGAGAAGTATATTTCATTTACAAAGAAGATAATTGTAGACAGCTTTGTGAAGGATGGAAAGAATAAAAATATTACACGAGATATCAGATTCATTGATAGCTTTAAATTTATGCAAATGAGTCTAGCAAATCTTGTAGGTAATCTTGACAAGTCTAGTTGTATGAATATGAAAAGATTCTACAAAGGAAAGCAGTTAGATTTATTGTTGAGGAAAGGAGTCTATCCTTATGATTACGTAGATAATTTCGAAAAGTTAGCTGACACGAGTCTTCCACCAATAGAAGCCTTCTATTCGAAGCTGACTAGCACATCGATCTCAAAAGAGGATTATGAACATGCTAATACTGTTTGGAAGAACTTCGATATGAAATCTATGAAAGACTATCATGATACGTATCTCAAATCTGATGTCATCTTATTGGCAGACGTATTTGAGAACTTTAGAGATGTATGTTTGAAGAATTATAATCTAGATCCCGCATGGTATTATACATCACCAGGATTATCATGGGATGCCTGTTTGAAAATGACTAAGATTAACTTACAACTATTACATGATATCGATATGATAAATATGGTTGAGAAAGGTATTAGAGGTGGAGTATCAATGATTTCAACCCGCTATAGTATGGCTAATAATAAGTACATGGATAATTATGATCCATTGAAGCCCTCGAAATATATTCAATACCTAGATGCAAATAATTTATATGGGTGGGCAATGAGTAGGAAACTACCAACACATAATTTTAAGTGGATGAATAAGATGGAGTTGAGTAAGTGGTATAAATATCCTTCTATATTAGAAGTAGATCTAGAGTATCCAACGGATCATCACAATCTACACAACGACTATCCTTTAGCTCCAGAAAGACTGATGATAAATGAGGTAGAGAAATTGATTCCAAATCTGAATAATAAAACCAAATACATTATTCACCATGATGCATTGAAATTATATGAGAGCTTAGGATTGAAAATTACTAAGATCCATAGAGGTATAACATTTAGTGAGAGTGCTTGGATGGCTCCATACATAAACTTGAATACAGAGCTACGTAAGGAAGCTAAGAATGAGTTCGAAAAAGACTTCTTCAAATTGATGAACAACTCAACCTTTGGTAAGACTATGGAAAACATACGTAATAGAGTTGACATCCAACTTGTTACATCTGAGAATAAGGTAAGGAAGTTAGTATCCAAACCAAATTATCAACATCGAACTATATTCTCTGAGAACTTGGTAGCTATACACATGAAGAGAATAAAGGTAGTATTTGATAAACCAATATACTTAGGTATGTCTATCTTAGATATTAGTAAGTCACTAATGTATGACTTTCACTATAATTATATTAAACCTAAGTATCATGAGAAAGCGAAACTCCTTTTCACGGATACAGACAGCTTGATGTATGAAATAGAAACGAACGATTTCTACAAGGATATAGAAAACGATATACTATTAAATTTCGATACAAGTAACTATCCAAATGATCATCCATCAGGTATAGGAACAGAAGTCAATAAGAAAGTTATAGGAATGTTTAAGGATGAAGTAGGTGGTAAGATCATCACTGAGTTTGTTGGACTGAGGGCAAAATTATATGCATTCAAATACTGTGGCATAGAAGAGAAGAAGTGTAAGGGTATTAAGAAATCAGTTGTTAAGAACGACATCACATTTGACAATTATAAAATGTGCTTATTTGATGGTATTCCTCAGATGAGAAAGATGAATGTAATCAGAAGTCACTTACATGAAATTTATACAGAAGAAGTCAATAAGGTAGCATTATCTAGAGATGACGATAAACGAAATATCAGCCCTGATGGTATTAATACTTTAGCACACGGTTATAAGGAATCGGTAGTACAGACGAAAAATGAATTGATAGTATGAGCTCACAAAACACTGTTTGGTGGTAGTTCAGTATCATGTGGTACGGTTTGCAATTCTTCTCTTACGAAACCTCGTTTTGGACCTGCTATTAAGAAATATAAGACAGGTTGATTTGTAGAGATGATACTACGTGAAATGTCATACATATCTAAACTCCATATTGGATCAGTTGATCTATATCTATCACCTCCTTCAAGTTCTCCTGGAGCATATAAGTATCTAACCTTCACTCCTGCTGGTAATATCTTTTCATCTAATCCGACAGGCCTTTTATATTTGTCTTCTTTATTTTCAACTTCTTTAGAGCTTATTGATTTCATAGGTTCTTTACCAGTAATTCTTCTAACGGAACTATTAATAGTTTTCAGAACACCAGGTAATATCTTAACCCACTTTCTTGATCTATCATTTTCCATTATCATTTCCTGAGCATATTGGTGACTGAATAGTTTTTCAGAAATAGTTCTGTTAGCCCTTTCAACTAGTGACTGTGCTCTATGGTTACCAGCTTCACTTCTTTGAATTTTAATATTATGTTTTTTCATTTCACCCATAAATTCCGTTCCAGGATCTACCATTAACGTTTGTGGCCATTTTAGTTTCCTAGAATAAATCTTAGTAAAAGCTTTTGATACTTCCGTAGAATATTTAGATGTCAAGGGTTCGGCATCAATGTATCTAGAAGCTATATCAACAACAACTAAAGCATATTTATAAGTTCTCCTGTTGACAGTATCATGTGGAAGGAATAATAGATCAGCTTGATGGATCTGATTAGGTTTCGATATATCCCAGTGAGGTCTTGGAACATATGTGGGAGCTGATAAGTATATTTGCCAAATCGATTGTTTCTCAAGCCACTTTTTTGCAAGGTCTTCACTTACACTAGCAGCCTGTGCTAATTTATTAATAGCTGAATATCCTTTCCAATAACCATTTGTTGAATAATATATTTTACTAAACATATATAAATAAGAGAATAGTTTACTCCTTATAGTATTATGTCACAACAAACGATTTCAGAAAAGCTAAGTGTCAGTCATGTTTATAAACACCCATTTGGATTGAAAGCAGAAAGTAGTCTAAATCGTATAACTATGAATCCATCTTCTGCAAGTCCAGGAGAAACTCTGTATGTCAATATTCCACAATTAACGGAGAACGTTGTTATTGTTCCTGGTAGCATAGCTCTACTATTCGATATTGTTATCACAGGACACGCAAATAAGAGACTCGTTAATAATATAGGAAGGAACCTAATATATAGACAAAAGGTAATATTTGGTGGAGAAACTATTCAGGATACACAACGTCATGATCTTTTCCACACATATCACGATTTATACTTATCAATGGAAGAACGTGAAAATAGAATAAAACAAGGTATATCTTCTGAAGCTATGAGAAAGATGCGAGCAGGTGCTGGTGATAAGCCTTCTGACGTTGCTAAGGATACTGCTCTAGCAGCAATACATGGCACTAAGTATAAGATCCCACTTGATCATTCCATTTTGAACAATCATGGAGTATTCTATCCAAAGGCACTACCTCATCCACTAATATTTGAGATTACGCTAGCCCCAGTTGCAGAAGTATTAGTATACGCAGATACTACGATACCTCCTAATTATAAACTTACAAATATAGAAATGGAGTATTCGTGTATTTCGAGTGAATTACTTGCGGGTGAGGCTGCATCGACGTATCGAGGAGGTAGAGGCTTCTTCTATGAGAATATAATTCTATATAAGACATTCAATATCAAGACAACGGATCTCGTTATCAATGAACATATTAATTTACCACGGAGGTCTATGACTGGGGTATTATTCTTGTTCACGGAAGCCTATAATGTTGGTACAAGAGATTCTGAAAAGTTTGCTAACCCAAAGATCACGTCTGTGATTATCGATATTGATGGAATGCCAAATCGTCTATACTCAAAGGGTATGCTACCATCAGATCTGTGGGATTCTATAAGGAAACGCTTTCCAGGATTAGAAGGTGTAAAACAAAATGACTTATATGCTAGTGATAAGTTTGCATTGTGGGTTGATTTGAGAACTTTTGCAGATAATGATGTTCATGGAGGAGGATTGACACTGAATAATACACGAGATGGTGTAAGACTAGAGATTAGGAGAAAGTCTGGATCTTCTGCTGTTACCTGTTACATGTTCGTAGTGGCTGATGCACTATTCACTCTTATGAATAACGAACTCCAATCGATTATGTATTAAGGGATTTAGTATTAATATATGTATATGGAAAGATTAAATGATAAGACACCTTTTCACTGTATCATTACAGGACCAACGGAATGTGGAAAGACGAAATACTTAATAGATCTTCTTAGAGGCTCCTTTCGCTATATATTCGAATACATAGTACTATTTTGCCCAACATACATAAATAATAAGACATACCATGGATTTGCAAAGGGTGATCCTAGATTTATTGTCTTATCACCTGATGCAAGTAACATAGATGAGATAAATGATTTACTATCATATTGCCAACAATTATTTACAGGTACCAATACATTAATAATATTAGATGATTGTGCCTTTAGTAAAGATCTAAAACAGAGATCTAATAAGTTTATTAATCTAGGGTTTTCAGGTAGACACGAAGGAATATCCGTTTGGGTATTAACTCAACAACTAACCTCAATAGCTAAACCATTTCGTGAGAATGTAGCTTGTGTTGTAGCATTTCATAGTTCATGTCAAACGGCAACTAAAACATTATTTGAAGAGTGTGGTGGAGACATGGATAATGAAGATCGTAAGAAATTCGTAAAGCTACTAAAGTCTGAAAAATATTCTAGGATATGTTTTTGCTTACGATATCCATTCCAGTGTTATCTTGAGATACCTAATGCAATAGACACTTAAGGAGATACTTAATATATATGATTATAATGTCGCTAGTAATCAAGAGATTCGAAAATGTTGAACTTAATACGTCTATCAATGCTTTCATAGATAGTAAGCAGAATGTTTATTTCAAAGGGAAAGATATTGCTAGAGCACTAGGTTATAAAAATGCTAGACAAGCAATAATAGACCATGTGGATGAAGAATACAGAATAGAATATAGGAAGTTGCGAGGTGGGCGTTTCACCCACCTTCAAAGGGCGGCGTTTCACCGCTCTTCAAAGGGGGTCGCGTTTCACGACCCCTTGAATAATATGCAACCACAAACTATTTTCATAAAAGAACCTGGCTTATATTCACTCATCTTTGGTTCTAAATTAGATTCAGCTAAAGTGTTTCAAAAATGGGTATTCTCTAAAGTGTTACCATCTATTAGAAAGTATGGATACTATAAGATGTTTGATAACCCTAACACACTAACATTCAAGATAGAAGACGAGTATGACCTGCACACAAAAGTAGTTAGTTATATTAGACGATTCTATCCTAATGTCATTATGACAGCTGGATTAGGTGAATTACAAGATAGTTCAACTAAACGAATCGATTCTTATAAGAAAGGATATATGAAAGGGCAGCCAGATATTATAATAAGTAATTGTCACAAAACTTACAAAGGTTTATGCATCGAATTTAAGACCCCCACTGGTAATGGCGTCTTGTCTAATGCACAAAAGAATTTACTAGAGAAGTATGAAGAGAATGAGTTCAAGTGCTTAGTATCAAATGATTACGATCTAATAATAAAAGAGCTAAATGATTATCTAAAAGATATTAGAATAAGATGTAAATATTGCAATAGGAAATTCTGCACAAGCGAAACACTAAGAAATCATAAAAAGTACTTCCACAGAATAAATATGAACTAAGGCTCCTCTTAAACATTACAAGGTGCGCGTTTCACGTACCTTCAAAGGGGGTTGCGTTTCAGGGCCCCTTGAACAATGTAAGAGAGTTTAACTCTTCTATTTTATTTATAGTCATCTCTCACCGTAGAGATGACTATAAATAAAATAGAAGAGTTAAACTCCCTCTTCAGTTTAGATGCTATAGATGATAAATTAAGTATAACTACAATGACAATAGTGTGCAAGTTCAATGTAAAATTCAATTCTGAAAATGCATACAAATATCTAAAGTTGAATAAGGCTGCCATAGTTTCCATCAACTATAATGACAAGGGCATTCAACAAGTGAGATCTTTGCTGAATAAGAAGAAAAAGGTTAAGAAGGGTTTCCTAAATCAAATGACCATCATCATAAAATCAAATTTTGATGATAAATACATAAATATGAAGTTGTTCAATAATGGATCAATACAGATGACAGGTTGTAAAAGTATCAATGGTACTATTGAAGCTCTTAATAAAATGTGTATAGAATTGAGAAAGAAACATTTTGTTGATTGTCCAAAACTCTTAACCATTGATAATCTCTATGATTTTAAGATTAGCATGATCAATTGTTTGATGAATATTGGATTCAAAATAAATATAAAAATTCTATATGATTATCTAATGGAAATAGACATAGAGGCAATACTATATTTAGAAAAGCATGCATGCATTAATATTAAGATCAATAATGATATGGGAAAGAAGACATCCATTCTTGCATTCATAAGTGGTGCCATTATAATTGCTGGAGCAACAACTGCAAAGCAAATTAATGATGCATATAGATACATTTCAACTCTCCTGCTTAACAACTCTAGGAAGTTCAAATTAATTGTTGGATACATAAACGATAGTCAACAATGATAATATATGGAATCAATAATTGAAGAGTATATCGATAATAATGAAGAAGATATCCAACCAGTAAAAGCTCCAAAAGAGAAGAAGGTAAGAACCAAGAAGGAACCAACAGTAATCCCAACAGATATAGATGATAAGAGGGAATCCTTAGCAATCCTAGCAGTGTTGGGAACTATCAATGAATTCGTTGGAGTCAATATGAGTCTTGGTGATGTTAAGAAGTTGTCAGTAAAAGATGTTGAGAAGTATTATAATAGATACCAAGTCATAGTTGGTAATAAAGTTACTAATGGCTTAGTAGATACTGCTATAAAAGCTACTGTGGAAATAATCTCCCACATGGTTACTATAGATAATAATGAAGAATTATGCAATGATTTACAAACCAATGAATTAGTCAAACAAGAACTATCGAATGCTGCTGGATACTTAGTATTGAAGGGGGGTAGAATAGTAGCTCTAGCAAGTGGCTTACTTCAAATAGCAAAACATATTAAGATTTCAACAACTAGTGAGAGCAAATTGGTTTAAACATTAAAACATATTATTCATAATATGTCGAGTGATAAGATATTTGATGATGACTACATTGATCGAATTACTAAGGAGGTAAATAATAAGAAAGAAACTCAGAAAGATCCTAAGAAGGTCGAAGCTGGAAAGAAGCTAGCAGAATACCGTAAGAAAGCTAAGAAAGAGGTAAGTACAGATGAGGTAGATCCCAAGTCTTACATACCTGAGTTATCGTTCACGACAGTATTAACAATAGTTGGTATTGGCCTAACTGCTACAGACTTGTATTTTAGATATAGGAACAATAAAGTTGGAGAACCTAACGTAATAGAAGAAATAAAGCCATCTACAAAGTCATCCGTTCATAATATAGGTATGTAGTGAATTGACTTAAACCCATGGTAAGATATGTAAGTATCATGGTAGAAAATAAACTTGTTAAAACATTTACAGATGCTGCTGTTGTAGTTGGACTTTCAGCTGGTGTTGGTTATCTAAGCAAAAAGATGATGAAAGAATCATTCCTAAATGATCCCTCATCAAGTATCACGAATTATGGCAAGTGGGTCTTAGTATTATCTGGAAGTATGTATCTGAAAGAGTATCTCGAAGATAAGAAGATATTACCAAAGTCACTTTAACGAATATACATATTATATAATATGGCAACTATAGCAATAATGATTGGTGGAGCTATTTTAAATGCAACGACATTCGTGGGAGGATCGTATCTAGCGAAGTACCTATCAGGTAACAATTCAGATGAAGAACGAATTAGACATGACAAGGCTCTAGAAAAATACCAACGCGATATGGGTAAGTGGCAGAAAAGAAGACAAGGATATCAAGATTGGTTATCAGAAAAATATCAAAACAAAATCCACGCAGATGATAATGACAAAGAGACTGACAACGCTTTTAGACTATATGCTCAAACACATCCAGATTTCAATTTGAATGAACCACAACTATCTAACTATTATAAACCAAGTAATAATCAGAAACAATATGAAATGGCATATGTGGGAGGTGGTATCATGGCTATAACATATATAGCTACTAAACTCGTATAAAAAGATATCACATATTATAAATCATAAGATGGAAGTTGACCCAATAGAAGAAATTCCAGATGATAAGAATCCTTTTGATCACGATAATATTGGTTATGATGATGACGACTATAATGCTTATGAAATGACTCAAATGACATCAACTAATTTGCCTCACCATCACACTACTGAAGAAACATCATTTTGGAATAGTGACTCTAAAACACAATTAATAACTAAGGAAGATAAAGCGAATTTCGCTTGGGAAAGGATTCAAGATAAGTTTCCTAGTTCCAACCCAAGTAAAGCCTCATACTTTGCTACTATTGATGAATATGATAGAGTCATGGTAAAGACTAAGAGACTAGGTGGTAAATGGTATCCTCTGTTTAATGCAGCAGGTGAAATAAACGAAAAATTACCTAAAACGATTACTAGGAGTCTTGGTCCACCTGCTGCAAAAATTGTAGATGACATCAATGAAAAGATATTAAAAGATAAACGAAAAATTAAACAATTAGAACAAGATATAGACAACATTTCTCAAGCTGAAACTGATATCGTTAGAGAAAAGTTAAATAAATCACTTCGAGAACAGATCATAGAAAAAGAATATGAGATCGAACAGATGGAACATGTGAATGAAGTAATAGAAGGGCGCATGTCTCTAAGAGATCGTATAAAAGCTATATTCAAAAAATATGGTTTTACAGTCATTGCTGTCCTAACAGCTGTTGGAGTTACTATTGGAGTAATCGTTAATAGCCTAACGAGTGGACTATCATCTGTTGCAAAAGGTATTGGAAATGGTTTGAAAACTATTGGAAAGAAATTAGGTGAATTATTACCTGGAATGATTGGAGCAATTGCATCCTTTATTTTTAGAACAGCTGGAGAAGTCGTTAGCTTTTTGACTAAGAACGCATGGCTTCTTATTGTAGCTGTAGTTGTTTATTTTGTAGAAAGATATAAAAATAAAAGATAGACTGTATAGTATAATGGTAGTATTATATATTGAAAAGACAAAATGTGATGAGACCACATATCTCAAGTATCCAATTGAAGTTAAGAGGTACATTTCTATTATTAGCTGTAATTTTAATAATCGTTTACATGATCTAATGAATGAAGGTACAGTTTCTGATACATACGGTAACATTAGACTTCGTATTCCCCAAGGAAATTATACTATAGAAAGTTTTAAGATTACCATAAATAAAGCCGTTTCCCTTGGTGATAAGCCAATCAGTATAGAAATTTCAAATGGTAAAGCCTACTTTATTCCTACAGTTGACGTCATACTAAATGAGAGTTTAGCTAAACTACTCACTATGAATAGGAGTCTAAAAGGGGGATCTCGAAATGAGATTAAGATTACAAAGAGCCCTAACGTTATATATATCCACTGCAATCTCATTGATCCAATGCAAGTAATAAAAGAAACCAAATATTCACAAATTCTAACATCCATAGAACTAATTAAAAAAGTAGAAAAGGTATCCCATACTCCTAATAATTCACTCAATATTAGAGAGGTTGATTATATTAATAGCATTCATTTATGGGTAACAGATAGTGATAATAACATGATTGATTCTGGAATATATCCAATGTTAATCAAACTAGAAATTATTTAAATGAGAGTGTATAGATCATACATATAATGGTAGTACTATATGTTGAAAAAACAATATGTGATGAGACGATATATCTAGAAAATCCTATTAAAGCTATGAACCAAGTTTCATTGATTAGCTGCAACTTTGACGACTATCTATACAATCTTACTAGTGATGGTTCAATTCTCGATAAAGAATTTAATATGATAGCTAGATTCACTAAGGGATACTATGATACACGTAAAATCATAACCACTATACACAAATCTGGAGCAATAAATAGTGGCTCACTATCATTGGAAGCCATAAAAGGTGTACCATACCTAATACCAAATAAGGACATCAAATTAAATGATAGCTTAGCTAAACTACTTGGACTTGATACGATCTTAAAAAGTGGATCAAGAAGTGTGATTGAGGTTGTAGAAGTATATGAAGCAATATATATCCACTGCAATCTCATTGATCCAACACAAGTAATAAAAGAAACCAAATATTCACAAATTCTAACATCCATAGAACTAACTAAAAAAGGAGAAAAGATAACCTACAATCCTAGTAACTTACTACGTGCTAGTATTATAGGAACCGATTATATTAATAGCATTCGTTTATGGGTAACAGATAGTGATAATAACATGATCAATTCTGGAATATATCCAATGCGAATTGTGTTAGAAATCGTTTAAACGAAAGATGCTACTATTAATCATATGGTTGACTACGATTCGATTTACCCAGATATACCGCTACAAGTCACTGGAGAAAACTTTAGACTTCATAAGGTAAATACGGTCCTATCGGAATTAGGAGCTGAAATAAAATATTATGAAAAGGTACGAAAGAAATACGTTAGAATACGAGGAATAACCCACAATCTTTCCGTAGGTGCTGGCTTACTTTCAGTTATCTTAACAAGTTCTGCAGTAGCGACTTCTTTGACAGGGTTTGGTGCTGTCATTGGACTCCCAGTAGGAGTAGTTGGCGGTTTGTGTGGTCTAGTTTCAGCTTCTTCTGCAACAGCTACTAAAGCTCTAACCAAGAAGGTGTCCAAACATGAAAAGACAGTAATGTTAGGAAAAGCAAAACTAAACACAATACGTGACCTAGTATCGAAAGCATTGAATGATAACAAGATCAGTGATACAGAATTCGAATTGATTATGGTTGAATTTAATAAGTATGAAGACTTGAAAGGTGAGATCCGACAAAATACCCGAAAAGAGGAATTAAAAAAAAGAACCAATACTATAGAGAAAACCGATACACAGAAGATACGAGAGGAAGTAAAACAGGAACTATTAAAACAACTAGAGAAATAACACACTCCTATGATGTAACACCTTATGGAGGTTTCATCCATAAATTTAGATATGAAAAATATTAAATGATATAAAACATTGTCTCATATCATAAGTATGACGAAATTGATTGAAGTATGGAATAGTTTCAAACAGCGCTATCCTAATGCTGACCTAAGCAAATTCTATAAGGAAGCCACTGAAGAATATGGTACTACTTATTATAATGTATACTTCAAAGGACCAATTATGGATCATGGTATGTGGGGTGATAAGAAATTCATTGATGATCCTAGTTCCTTAACGAATGCTGATAAGAAGGCTATGAGAATAGCTCTAGAACCACCAACATCATTTCCAGATTCCTTATTACCAACTACACACAAGTATCCAATCCCTGGAATCTCATTTACACAAACAGCTTTGGATATTGCACCATCATTGAAAGAAATGGAGATATACGTTTCCCCAACTCAGTACTTTATCATAAAGTTTAGAAACATCTTCAAAGATTGTACAGTGACTTTCAAATCTGCTAAACAGTCAAGACGTTGGTTGAGTAAACCCGACTTTGGATATTGGCCACAGCAATTAAACTTTGCTGTATGGTGTGCTACTTCTGGTTGTGGAATAAGTCTACAAGAACAGTATCCTTCAGTTGTTCAAGGATTTATCAAGTTTCACGTTTACTATACTATACGAAGAATCCTATATGAATTGGGAACACCATTACCAGATGATCATATTTTTAATCAAACGAGTAATCGCTATAGTAAAGTTACTTTCGAACGATTATGTAATGAATTCGATATTCCTTCCAATCCAGACTTCAGGTGGAAAGGAGGACGCAATAATGGACTTGGTGATATATTTCTATATTATTCAGGTGAGGGTTATGAAAATGTTCACGAAATTCGTGGATACGATGTAGATGCTAACTTATATCCCAGTCCAGATGGAGAACTATTCTCTGATGAGGGTGGTAAGGTTGACCAAGGAAATCTCATTTCATTTATCCGTAATGATGACCATGATGGTAAGCAATATTCTTGGTTTGTTCCAAATAAAGATAGTGGATTAACAATAGCTGGTATGGGTAGATTAAATAGATCAGCAGAGGCTTTCGTTTATTGTGTATTAGGTTCACAAGTGGACACACGATCAAGTATTATTGGTACTGGTGGAAGTGCTATTGAGACACAACAGGAAATGCTATCACTTTTTGAAAGCGCTGTAATTGAAGGTAGTATATCAATGAGTATACAACGATATCAATTAGCTGTTCAAGGAGCAAAATTGAGACTAGACTTAGCCATTGCTCCAGGAATATGGTTAATGCCATCTAATCTCATTATAAATACACGAAGTGTAGTAGGATATAATAACAAATTATTGAAAGCTACAAATGATATGACATTTGGAGCTAATGACTCAGTAAATAAAAAAGTAGAACCTATAGTATTAAAACATAATATAGGTAAAGTTAAACTGCCACACCAATATGGCAATAAACCAATAGTGAAGCCTATAGTGAAGAAACCACAAATAACACTCACATCATCCTCTCATGAAACTAATTTGATTGTACTAACAATAGCAGCAGCAGGAGTAGGTTGGTATCTATTTGCCTAAGTGCTTCTTCTTGTGAATGTACTTACTACCATTCTTTATTACTGCATTGCAATCAGGACAAATGTATTCTCTTTGTCGCCATTCCTTACTTATCACCTTCCGCATTTCCTTTAGTTCAGATTCTGGTAATTTCTCTTTCTTTCGTTCATAAGATGATTTCTTACAATCTTCTGGTAGTTCATCTCTTTCTACATATTCGAATGTATATCTACACTCATCTATCTTCGATATACCACTTTTACAATTATTTAATCCTTCACAAACCATCTTGACTATACCAGCATTGATTCCAAGATGTTGCTGAATAGCATACATACTATTGAAGTACGTTACTTTATCCGTATCACAATTGGTAGTTTTTACGCTCTTCTTATTCTTATGATTATCTTTAACGAATGAGTAATCTCTAATCTTTCCATTAATGATGTCTTCATTAATAGGAGGTATTTCTTTATTATCATTCATCTCAATAATACATTATGGTGTCATCCCTTTAAGTATCATACAAGATCATTTCCATATGGCTCTATTGCTTTATAAACTTTAGTTATAGTGGCTTCTGACACTTGTAACTTATCAGCTAACTCTTTCTTTGTAATTGCTAAATTATTTATGTTTATTGTTAATAGGACACATCCAACAGCTATAGAACGTGGTGCATGCATTATTGCAATATTTAGCTTTTGAACATTTCTTACAATTTTCACAGTTTGATCTATAAGTTTTTGTCCAAAGTTAAGGATTTTACAGAATCGTAGAATAAAGTCATCAGGAGAGTCATACTTTAATTTTCTCATGAATTTAATGTCCTTAGTTAATTTCATAAAGACCTTGCGTCCCTTTGTCATTTCTTTTTGATTAAGATTGAATAACGTAGCTATTTCTTTTGATGATCTAGTGTCATTATTCTTTTTGCATGCAAAGAGAACACAATTTGCAATGACGCTTCTCCTATTCGTTCCTCTTATAATGATGCTCTTTTTAACATTATCATCATTTAAATAATATTGTAAACTTATTTCTTTGAAGAGAAATTTAGCATCATCCACAATATATTTTAGAATACCAATGCTTCTACATTTCTCCCCAATATCTTTTAAAACCATATACAGACTCCTCTCTCTATATGGCATTTGTAACCATCTATTTAGTGTTTGTAGTTTACCATATCTATTACCACCAATACTTGTACCAAGGGATGATTGGGGTAAGAGTGGATTGATTGGACCACTGCTCCTATTTATACCTGAAGTTTCACCTCCTTCATATTTACTCCATTCAGGACTGTTATCTAGGATGTAATCTTGCACTTGACCACATTTGGTACAGACACTTATGCCTCTTTCCGTGTCCCTTATTATTGTGTGTTCATGTTTATTTGGCTCTTCTTCTTCTTCTTCCTCACATATGTCGAAGTAGTATAAGTCATCCAGTGTATAAATGGAATTAAATCTTTTCATTTCTAATCTTAGAAAATGAAAAGATTTAATTCCATTTATACTGCTCGATGATTCGTAGTAGTCTATCTTGGCCTTGCTTTAGTTGTTCAAGTCGTTCCAATTGTTCAGTTTGCTTTTGCTTTAGTTGATCAATTTGCTCTTGCCTAAATCGTTCGATTCGCCCTAACTGCTTAATTTGCTCTTGTTTAAATTGTTCAATTAGATCTTGTTTGGGTTGTTGCTCTAACTGTTCAATTTGCTCTAACTGTTCAATTGCCTCTTGATTAGATTGTTCAATTTGCTCTAACTGTTCAAATTTCTCTTGATTAGATTCTTCTTGTCTAAGTTGCTCTAACTGTTCAATTGCCTCTTGATTAGATTCTTCTTGTCTAAGTTGCTCTAACTGTTCAAATGTCTTTTGATTGGGCAGTGGGATTCCCTCTAACTGTCTTGGTTGCTTAATTTGCTCTTTCTCAAGTTTCTTCTCTTTCCTACGTTCTCTAACTCGCGCATTTCGTTTATCTTTCTTAAGCTGTTCATCAGATTTTTTAGGTTGCTCTTCCTTAATTTGTTCTATAAGCTCAATTTGATTCTCTTCTTCAGATTGATTGCCTTCTTCGGATTGCTCCAACTCTTCTTCAGATTGATTGCCTTCTTCAGATTGCTCCAACTCTTCTTCAGATTGATTGCCTTCTTCAGATTGCTCCAACTCTTCTTCATATCGTTCTTGTCTAAGTTGCTCTTCCTTGACTCGTTTCTCTTTCTTTACTTGTTGCTTTCGTGGTTTAGGTTGCTCTTCCTTATCCATTTCTTCTAAGCGTTCGAGTTGTTGCCTTTCTTCATTCCGCCTTTCACAATGTTCATTCATTTCTTTTTTCTTCTCCCTATTTAACTGTTTAGACTTTGCTTCTAATTGTTTTACTGATAGACCACTAGATACAGGGTCTAAACCAAATACATTAATATGCTCATTTATTAATTTATTGTTCATATCATAATCAGATTTAGTTTCATCATAAATGAATGCTAAATTGCTTACTTGTTTTGTCCCTTTTAATATATTTTCTAAATCTCTCTTATCTTCTTTTTTCTTCTTCTGATTCGATAAATATTTATTGAGCTTGTAAATATCACCTTCTAGTTTCAATAAATTATACTTGAGTTTATCCTTTGCTTCTATCATTTTATTGAACCCTTCCATGATTATCTTCACTATTCTCATTTCATTATCTTTTATTACTACTTTTTCTAAGGATGCAAGGGCACTCTCTGATAATGCATGCTTGTCATTTGGTTTTCTCTTTGGTGATGGACATTCACCTTTTGCTCCTCTCTTTGGTAGTATATGCTTATCTTTTGGTTTACTACTTTTATTAATTGGTATAGTATCTATACTAGGTTCTTCTATAGCATCCTTCAATCCTCTTTCGATATGCTCTAATTCTTCTTCCAGGATGCTTTTTTTGTCTAATTCCTTCTCTAAATCTTCATTGATTCGTTCCTTGATTGCTTTCCCTTTTGCTTTCTCCACAGATCTAGTCAATGAGTCGATCCTCTTCCTTACTTCTTTTAATTCGTCTTCTTTTTTAGATTCTATTTTTTTGATATCTCGGTATTCTTTTTCACTTCCCTCCATTTCAATATCATTATTAAACATCACCTACTTATATAGTAAATTTAAATAAGGTCAAGGTCAAGGTCACGTGATCGACTTCATCAAGAAAAAAAAAGATACTATGTGACCTTGGCATTCCATTTGTGGGCGTGGTCACATTCCTGGAATTCCATTCTAAACCGGTTTCTTGGAAATCCACTTTTAACTGCATTCCTGAATACCACTTTAAACCGGTTTCTTGGAATTGACATTACTGGCGCAGTTTGGGAATTGACATTACTGGCGCAGTTTGAGTCACGTGATCGAATTCCTGGAATCCAGTTTAAACCGGTTTTCTTGGAATCATTAAATAAACAGTAGGAGGAAAAGGCAGACTTCTGGCGAAGTGTTGTCATATTTTGTCATTTCTGGCGCTGCGCCAGTAATGTCACAATATGTCAAAAACTGCGCCAGAATCGGCCTTTTCCCCCTACTGCACTACCGACCCGGGACTGAGCTAAGGAGCATCTAGTTTCGAGCCCACAGAAATGTTTGGTTATCGGGTCACACGTCATTACGTGTGGCGAAAAGCCAAAGACCAAACAAATCTGAACCTAACATGTCAGTGCCTTGTGAGAAATAGTTATGCTGGCCAGACCAGCTTTATAAATGATGACAATAACAGGAATATTCGGATCCATATAAGACCTACGGTACAGAAAGCCATAATAGAAAAAATATAAGCAAATACCGTGAACAAACATCCTGTAAAAATACGTTGGATCCGAAGTGAGGACCTATGCAGCCAAACATATGAAAAATAACGAATGAAAAGTCCGAAGACTACAGCAAAGCTGATATACAACGTAAAATTCCAACACAAAGCACTACGGTTAGCTAGGCCTGACATGAAAAGCGCTCGGACTAGATTGCAGCCATAGACAGCTGTTTCGTTCTTATTAGAACTCGTCAGTATGGCATAGCAAACAGAACACAGGTTTCGGTGCCACTGCACTACCGACCCGGGACTGAGCTAAGGAGCATCTAGTTTCGAGCCCACAGAAATGTTTGGTTATCGGGTCACACGTCATTACGTGTGGCGAAAAGCCACAATAATTATAGATTAACTAGGATTTAAGTGTACCAACATCATTGTAAAAAGCATTGAGACTTTGATTTTATGCGTTCTCAAGAACTTATTATTATTATTATGCCAAGTATAGTGACCACACTTTCTGTTGGTAGAGGGTTCCTGGAAAAAAGTCCAAAAAAGGTCCTCACCCCTTCCAGACTCTAAGACCGATGTCGAGAAGCTCACCAAAATCTTCAAGATAATCTCAGTCAAGGAATATACCAAAAGTATCACCGTCAGCACAGTGTTTTAATGCTGGAAAAACAAGTCTGCGCCATCCACAGCCAACCCAGCTCAGCCAGTTTCCTCATAGTACCTGACAAACTAAAACTTGCCAAAGTCATACCTGTTTTCAAAAGTGAAGATTGTCATGTATTTTCCAACTTTAAACCAATCTCTATTTTACCTTGTCTATCAAAAATACTTGAAAAAAATATTATATAAGAGATTCCTTGATTTTCTAAATAAGCATAATATTTTGTTCAATCATCAATACGGATTTAGAAAAAATCATTCAACTTTTATGGCCATTCTAGAACTGGTTAAAAACATATCCCAAGCTTTTGAAAATAATAAATTTAGTATTGGTTTATTCATAGACCTCAAAAAAGCATTTGACACTCTTAATCATGCAATACTACTTGATAAATTAGCCTTTTATGGATTTCGAGGAATAGTTCATTTATGGCTCACAAGTTACCTAAAAAATAGATATCAATGTGTTCAAATTGATGGTACTCTATCTAATTGCAAACTAATTCAATGTGGTGTACCTCATAATCCATCTTAGGCCCGCTTCTTTTCCTTATTTATATCAATGATATTTGCTGTTCTTCAAGATTCTTATATCATTTATACTTTTTGCGGACGATATTAACATATTCTTCAGTGGCCATGATATTCAATCACTTTTCAATTATACGGAACCATGAACTTGAGAAAGTTCTTAAATGGTTTAATGCTAATAAACTCTCTCTTCACCCAGATAAAACTAAATATATATTCTTCCATCCTAGTAAAAAAAAGTTAATCTCGATGATCTTAATATTCAGATTGATGTGTTTTTTTTGTATTTTGTTTTTTTTCTTCTAATTTTTAACACATAATATACACATACATACTGATAAAAGGAAAACAAATTACAGCATAGAAAAAAATAAAAATGAAGTAAAAAAACAGGTGGATACATGTAAACAGTTTAATAAAAATGAAAAAAAAGGCTTTTTGGTGATGAGTGGTTTATCAATCGAAGAGTCATCCATTTATACTGACACAAGGAGAGGCATTAGAGACCCCCATTTTTCATAATGATAAGTTAAATTGTTTTTTTCTCTCGCTATATAATTATTGATAAAGGAACATTTTTAAGTTTACCAAGGTATAACAGATATTTGCTTTCTAATACTACATAATTTACCAGTAACTCGTTTTCGTCTAGGTTGGTGATTCCAAATAATATTTCTTTAATGCCGAGCGTCAAATTTATGTTCACATGTTCTCTCAGCATACATTGAATATCTTCCCAAACCGTTTCACCTTAGGGCAATAAAATATAAAATGTTCAAGCGATTCCATTTCCAATTCACATAGATAGCATAAGGGAGAATTAACAATTTTGAATTTGCAAAGCATATAATTTGTATATAAGATCCTATTGAGGATTTTGTATTGGAATTCTCTTAGCTTACTGTCTAGAGTTGTTCTAAAGGGAAGAGTGTATATTTGGTCCCATTTAAGTTTGGAGCTGTCATAATTAAAAATACTTTCATACTTTTTTGAGGCTGTTGACTTATTCGATATTCTAGAAATTAACTTCTCATACAAAACCTTTGACTGCACCTTTCCAATTTCTATACACTCATTTTCGCTTACATACAAGTAATAAGTATCTAAAACTAAAGGAAGAGTGGTTTCGATTATCACACTTTTATTTGTGTTTAACAATTTACGCCAGTCTTTTGGCAGAGCGTTAAACATACTAAATAATAAGAAAGTGTCCACGGGGGATAGCCTTGTTTCTGATTGACACTTTCTGAATTTGAGTTCTCCAAAGTGATCGTATAAATCACCAACTTTGTAAAAACCGATTTCCATTATTTTGTTATTAAAGACTGACTTGTTTCCAATACATATACACTTATTTTTCCACAGCACTTCATTAGTTACTTCTATAAGAGTTTTGAGATTTGGTTTATTTAGCGATTGCCATGTTCGGATACACTCTTTGTAATAGTCTGTAATTTCTAGCGTTATATTTGTATATTCAAAATTACAATGAAAAAGAAATTTCCATCCAACAGTTTTCAAGTAGTAATCCAAAAAATATTTCCATCCTGATGGATAATCGTTTCGATATTTCTTTATACACATTATTCTCTGTGCAGAGATCATTGACTCAATATCAGGAATTTTTAGACCGCCCTTTTCAATAGGATTAATTAATACCGTGCGCTTTATCTTGTCTTTATGACCTTTCGATACAAAAGAGTATAAAAGTTTTTTTATTTTTATGAAGTCCTTCCTAAAGAAGACTAAAGACATACGATATAAAAGTTTTGGTATTGCTAAGGATTTAATAACTTGAATTCTGCCCATCAATGAAAGTGATCTCCAATTCCATCCTTTCAAATACTCCTTCAAAGTTTTTTCAATTGATTCGAAATTTGCTTTATGGAATAAATAATAATCATGAGTGAAATAAACACCTAAAATTTTAACAATGGTACTTATCTTTTTGACCCTTAATTCTTCATAATTAGTAAGTTTCATATTTCCCAAAGGAAGAACTTCTGTCTTTTCCTTGCGGTTCACTTTTAAACCGGCTGAATAAGTATTTAAAAGAAGCAAGTACGATGCCTTATCTCTAACAAAGCTTGTCATATCACCTGCGAAAATTACTAATTTAATTTCTTTCCCACCAATTTGGATTCTCTTTATTTGATTATCATTTCTGATTTGGATTGCCAGCAATTCAAGAGCAATAATAAATAAAAATGGCGAAAGAGGGTCACCATGACGTACTCCGCGACTGAGAGTAAAGTAGGGAGTGGCGAATCCATTGTTAATCACACAACTAGATATGTTATTATAAAACGTGTTGATCCATTTTATAAACGATTAACCAAAACCAAAAGCCTCAAGTGATTTAATCAAGAATTTCCAGTTTAGAGAATCAAACGCTTTTTCGAAATCTATAGCAGTCAAGATACCCCCATAACCCTTTAATTTGATAAATTCTAACACATCCTCGATAGTGCGGACGGCATCGGAAATGGTACGCCCCTTCACAAACGCGTTTTGGTCAAAGTGAATTATACTGGGAAGGACTTTCTCTAACCTACTAGCTATAACTTTGGAACCGATTTTTAGATCGGCATTTAATAAGGATGTAGGCCTCCAGTTTTCAATCCAACGCCTATCTTTATTCTTCTTTTCTAGAAGCGTTATTATAGCTTGTTTTGGGGATGTTGATAGTTCACCATGGTTAATGGGTGTAAAATTAATAGGACTCCACAGACTAAAATCCTTGGTATTATCATTCACCAACACCTATCCTGGACTGCTCATATTAAAACTATTACCTCCAAAATTTTGAAAACAATTGGGATTATATCCAAATCTCGACATTTTTTTGGAAAAGCCACTCTCTGTTTTATATAGCTCGCTTGTTTTGCCATACTTACAATACTGCACTTTAATCTGGGCAGCAACCTATAAGTCACACCTACAACCATTATTACTTTGTCAAAAAAGGGTTGCTCGTAATTATAACTCACTCTCCTCCACTCGCACATTCTAATCCATTATTCAAACAGATAAATATTCTAACTATATTTGATATTTATAACTATCAAGTGTGTTGCTTTGTTTTTCAACATGTTAATAATGTTCTACCTCAACCTATATCCTTACTATTTGATCTAAATATTACAATTCACCATCATAATACCGGACAGAAATACGATCTTCATTTTACTTTTCATAAATACTCATTTTCAATTCGATCACAAGGTCCTAAAATATGGAATTCAATTCCATTAGCACTTCGTAACTCTAATGCTTGGTATTTCATACACAATGCCATATTGTAGACTTCTTGGGATTACAAGTGCCATTATAATTGACCACCCTATATGGGTTACAGAATGATCATATGACCTTTGGTGGTTGTTTGTCAATTGATTTCTCATTGAGAGAGGACGTGTGAAACTAATTTCCCACCTCCTCCCCATGCCGCCTTCCGTCCTTTGGTTTACACATATAGATTTATGATCATGTTCCGTTTTCCTTGCCCTCACCTTTACTGGGCAAAAAATTGATTAGATCAACATTTGTAAATAAGTAACTAATTACTATTAAAATGAATATTTTTTATTAAAAGCGGCTATGGGCTTTGGCTCATAGCCATATTTCTCCAAATCATGCCTGTATGTGAGTTATAGTATCTTGCCCAGCAAACAAGCTCAGTGAATGCAGCACTTTGGGTATTATGCCTTGAAGGAAGGGGGACGGCATAAAAAAATTATTACCAGACCTCAGAGGATACCGAGATTGTGTACAAACACTAAAGGGGGAAGAAGACCATGTAGAAAAGAAGGAGTTGAACCATTTACTATTTTGTAAAATAAAACGAATTTATGTTGATACCTTCTAGAGCTCAGGCTCTCTCAAGCAAGTTTTTACAATAGCCTTTGACGACTGGTTCCTTTCATTGCGCCTGTGACTATTTTTGCTGCTTCGTATTGAATATATTCTAACAACTGACAATCCGATTCAGGGCAACTGTTCCAAATCACGTCGGCATATTCCAAAATTGTCATTGCAATAGAACTGGAAACTTTAATTCCAAGAGCACGGGAAAGAGGTCAGTAAAATCACAGGGAGCACCTGCGTAAAATATCTCGAGATAAAGCCTTCGAACAACTGATTAAAGCGGAGAAGGGTAAAGCTACCGTGAGACAACGGAAAGCAACAAACGGCAGAAACAAGCGGAATCAGTGTCAAATGAGGCAGTGCTGACCACTGAAAAATCCAGTCTGTTTCTAAAAAAGGGCAAAGTGTATAACGTGAGGCGTATTAGCAGTTCCCCTTACACCTGCATGCTGCGGTGCACATTCTGTGGCGCTTTGAATGCACCTGCCCTGACTATACCATCAGAGGGGTAGTGTGGCGCTTGTTTGTTTGAATGCACCTGCCCTGACTATGCCATAAGAGGGGTAGTGTGGCGCTTGTGTGTTTGAATGCACCTGCCCTGACTATGCTATAAGAGGGGTAGTGTGGCGCTTGTATGTTTGAATGCACCTGCCCTGGCTATGCCATAAGATAGTGTGGCGCTTGTGTGTTTGAATGCACCTGCCCTGACTATGCCATAAGATAGTGTGGCGCTTGTGTGTTTGAATGCACCTGCCCTGACTATGCCATAATATAGTGTGGCGCTTGTGTGTTTGAATGCACCTGCCCTGACTATGCCATAAGAGGGGTAGTGTGGCGCTTGTGTGTTTGAATGCACCTGCCCTGACTATGCCATAAGAGGGGTAGTGTGGCGCTTGTGTGTTTGAATGCACCTGCCCTGACTATGCCATAAGAGGGGTAGTGTGGCGCTTGTGTGTTTGAATGCACCTGCCCTGACTATGCCATAAGAGGGGTAGTGTGGCGCTTGTGTGTTTGAATGCACCTGCCCTGACTATGCCATAAGAGGGATAGTGTGGCGCTTGTGTGTTTGAATGCACCTGCCTAGTTCATTGCGCATCCCCTTCTGCGCATAATTTTGTTTAGCAATTGGTGAAGCATAACACAATTGTCTACTTTATATATATTGTATAATCCAATATGGCGACTATCCCAATCGCGATGTAACGAACAACTTCAATTTATCAGCAAATTGAATAAGATTTATTCATTTCATACCAAAAATAAATATTATCTTACAATGAGAATTATGATACTGGACATATGTAATAATCCTATCGGCGTTTCGATCCCAACAGCACTGGGTGATATTGCCGGCAAGAGTTTGAATAGTCCGAAGTCGAAGACCAAACCATGTCGAGTGCTCAACTAGCAATACGAATTTCAGCTTCCAAACAACGAATTTCACCTTCAGAACTATTCTGTTGCGAGTACCAAATGACCTAGAAACACAAAGATGCGGCTCGATCGATGAACGGATTACCCTGTTCTAGGCTGTGAATCGATTATACAGCCCACTTCATTGCGCATACCCTACTGCGCATCGAAGTTTTAGCAATTGGTGACCGTGGCAAAATACGTGGCATTCTATTATCCAAGATGGCGGCAGTTTTGTTCGAGCCGTGAGAGTTTAACAATGACAGAGGAGCTAAGAAGTACTGGCTGGAATAACAATATCAATTATCAGCTAAATATCAAGCCTGAAACAATAATTATTACAAACTCCTGGGAGACTCGATCGAGGAAACACGCACGTTTTAAATCCGGTTTTAAATATAAATGTATAGCTCTTCCTTTATACTTTTGTATAAAGCAGCTAGTAGGGATACCAAATCAGCTTTGGACATTGGAATTGACACCTTCAGAAGTCTTATCTTGCGAGAATCAAATGGTCCCTAGACTCAGATGTGACTCCAACGAACTGGGCTGTAAATCAAACGTACAGCTCTTCTGCGCATTAGAAGATTTGAAAGACCTGTGGAGGACAACAACTTCAAAGGTGAGACATTTTAGTTTAGTTTACAGCATTATTGAAAACAATTGATACATCCAGAAGTCCTAATTTTATTTTTAAAACATGATGAAAATGTCCTCATTAACTCCTTATTATAACTTATTCTATAAACTACAGTGCTTTACAAGGATTTCCAGCTCTGAGAAACCCATGTATTATTCTCTATTTACACAGCTCATCCCCATAAAATATTTCTCATCACCCAACTAGCTGACCCATAATTATGTTACACGCAAATTGATGCTATCTTGAAATCATGCAGCATGCTAGTTGAAGGGCTAAATTCTCCTTCAAGATCTTTGTTTTTTAAGTGAGAATTTAGAATGTGATCAGGAGTCACTTACGCTCTTGTTGCACAAAGCCCTTCAGTTAGCAATCGGCAATATCTGTTGCAATCTTGAGATCACTGTATAACGAGCCAATAATTATTTTCTTTTTCTGGAAATGGAAAGATGATGTTAAATGCTCAAAATAGGTTCTCAATCGTCCTCAGTCCATAGTCGATTAAATGCAAGATGTAATCCAGCAGCAAAATTGGGAAACAAAATATTTTCTGGGATGGCCAACATTGTACATGTGAGCAGCTTAATATGTATAGTAAGTATCCCATGATTACTATAGCTGTTACAAGTACTTCTTTACAAAGTTCTAGGTTTTAACATTAGCAGCAACACCAAATACATGCACTCACTGTCACTGAATACCTATTTCACACTGAATACGTATACTTATAGGTAAAAATGTTTTTTACAACAATTGCTCAGTTTCTCATTTTCTGTTTGGCTTATTGCCATGGGAGATAAGGACATGCCACAGATTGTGTCATTGCTCCTGTCACAGCACAGGCTTCCCAGACTCGACGTATATTTCCCTCTTATTAGTCTATTGGGTTACCTGTGGTTTATCGATTAGTTTCATAACGATCTCAGAAGAGTTTAAATAATTGCTTCCTGTGAATTCTCTTTTCCGATTCCTACGAAATGAATCTTCAATAATAAAAGATTGATACTTAATGAAGTTGTGTGAGTGGTTTTTGGGCGATTTGGGGCTTTCTAAAGCAATTTATTAGGATTCGAAATGTTGACCGTTGGCCGTGGCTCTAACAAAATTTACAAGGTAGGCAAGTCGACCTCGCCAAAGCACACACTTACCTCAAAGATCACCCAAAAATCGGCACTTTTCTTCCTCGCTCGCTATTCAGCTTTCGGCACAGGAGGGAATAGTTATCAAGCAACATCTGACCAGAGATTTAGGAAAATCCATCAAATTTATCATCGCCAAACGGCCTCCTCGAAACCCAAAAAGCGCGACCTTGCAATGATATGTAAGAACCAGAATGACCAAAGCGGTCCAAAATTTTCCCGACCCTACCCAAAACGATGCAAATCGCCTTTCTTCATGGGGGGACCCCCAAGCGTGAAATTATACTTCCGCTCGAGGAACGGAAACAAATATATGGCCAATCAGAGAGACCATTACTTGGCCGTTTAACGAAACTGGCGGTTACAGACTAATTTTGAATTTGGAACTCGCGAAAATTTCTGAAATGGAACTGTCATAACACTCGGTGAAGACCCCAGCCCACTGTCTTGGTCCTCTGATTGGCGAGTTCCAAATTCAAAATTAGTCTGTAACCGCCAGTTTCGTATAATTTGGGATGCTTATTTTTTTCCCTTTTTGGCATAAGATATCCAGGCAGCTCTTAGCTGCACTTCTTAGTGCCTATTGCAGGACGACCCTGGGCAGCCTTTTTCATTCCCTTTGTTGGTCCCACAGATTGCAATTCTTTTCCCATACATGGATAAAAAGGTATCCTATGTAGTAGACCTAATTTGTGAATGTCCCATAGGGGCAACTGGCCAGCCATGTAAACATCAGGCTGCTGTTGTCATCAAATACAGGGTAGCATGCTTGAATTTTATTCCATCACTAAATGCATTTGGTAGGCAGCAGTATGCAAAACTTGCACTTGGAGAGAAAGCAAATGACTTAGCATTCTATGCTTGTCTTTTTCAAAAAGACCAAAGCTCTCCCCAGTCTAGCCAGCATGTACTTGAAAATACATGTGACACACATAATGACAGATTGTCCTGCTACAGAGTTTGTTACTGATAAAAGAACAGACATTAACAATATTAATGCTGTACTAGAAGAGAACCAAACCGATGATCCAAACAATATTGTTTCAGTTAAGGAAGACTTAAATGTATTTTAAAAGATCTCTCAAAAAACTTGAAACAAATGATATTAACTTACTAGTTTCAGGAGTAAATACATTGTAAGTTCTGTAACGCTATCAGAAAATGGCTAATGAGAAAACTAACATATGTCAAATAGCATCAGCTTTTCATCAGTTTGCCAGTGTTAGAGCACACTCAGTAAGTAAAAAAGAAAACACACCTCTGAGAAGGTATGGGAAAAGAATTGCAATCTGTGGGACCAACAAAGGGAATGAAAAAGGCTGCCCAGGGTTGTCCTGCAATAGGCACTAAGAAGTGCAGCCAAGAGCTACCTGGATATCTTATGCCAAAAAGGAAAAAAATTAAGCATCCCAAACGGCAGCATTCATTGTCAAAAAATGCCTCTTATTTACCAGCATAAATCCACAATAATTTGACCATGCAATGATGCAAAGCATGGTAAATAAGAGGATATACATGTATCAACTAAACTACCCTAAATTTGTTTTTACAACAACAACCAGAAATAGTGAAGCGGAAAACCTTTGAAAACAACGGAAATTGTGGGAGAAAGTTATTTTAGTATGCGCTATTATGTAATCTGTGACAGGAGCAAGACACAATCCGTGGTATGTCCTTATCTCCCATGGCAATAAGCCAAACAGAAAATGAGAAACTGAGCAATTGTTGTAAAAAAAAAAATTTACCTATAAGCATTCAGTGTGAAATAGGTATTCAGTGACAGTGAGTGCATGTATTTGGTGTTGCTGCTAATGTTAAAACCTAGAACTTTGTAAAGAAGTACTTGTAACAGCTATAGTAATCATGGGATACTTACTATACATATTAAGCTGCTCACATGTACAATGTTGGCCATCCCAGAAAATATTTTGTTTCCCAATTTTGCTGCTGGATTACATCTTGCATTTAATCGACTATGGACTGAGGACGATTGAGAACCTATTTTGAGCATTTAACATCATCTTTCCATTTCCAGAAAAAGAAAATAATTATTGGCTCGTTATACAGTGATCTCAAGATTGCAACAGATATTGCCGATTGCTAACTGAAGGGCTTTGTGCAACAAGAGCGTAAGTGACTCCTGATCACATTCTAAATTCTCACTTAAAAAACAAAGATCTTGAAGGAGAATTTAGAATTTGATTGGCAGTCACTTATGCCCTAGTGTCACACAGCCCTTCAACTAGCATGCTGCATGATTTCAAGATAGCATCAATTTGCGTGTAACATAATTATGGGTCAGCTAGTTGGGTGATGAGAAATATTTTATGGGGATGAGCTGTGTAAATAGAGAATAATACATGGGTTTCTCAGTGCTGGAAATCCTTGTAAAGCACTGTAGTTTATAGAATAAGTTATAATAAGGAGTTAATCAGGACATTTTCATCATGTTTTAAAAATAAAATTAGGACTTGTGGATGTATCAATTGTTTTCAATAATGCTGCAAACTAAACTAAAATGTCTCACCTTTGAAGTTGTTGTCCTCCACAGGTCTTTCAAATCTTCTAATGCGCAGAAGAGCATACGGACTAAACTAGGCTGTACGTTTGATTTACAGGCCAGTTCGTTGGAGTCACATCTGAGTCTAGGGACCATTTGATACTCGCAACATAATACTTCTGAAGGTGTCAATTCCAATGTCCAAAGCTGATTTGGTATCCCTACTAGCTGCTTTATACAAAAGTGTAAAGGAAGAGCTATACATTTATATTTAAAACCGGATGTAAAACGTGCGTGTTTCCTCGATCGAGTCTCCCAGGAGCCGGAGCGATTGCAGAATACAACGTCAATTTTCAACGTCTCCCAAAAAAAAACAGCTCCGCGGTTCCGCAGACCATAGCAAGCTAAAACGACACTGAGTAACACTTAACTTAAGTTAAACCAGCTTTAACGCTAGTATGAGACTTAGCCTACATGTATTATATTATTATTAAAAATCGTTATAGATTCCAAACACGATACCTGTATATACCCTACCAATGCAAGGTTATATTTGGAGTGGCTCCGCGGCTCCGTGGCTCCGTAGTGATACAATTATAGATTCCAAACACGATACCTGTCTATACCCTACCAATGCAAGGTTATATTTGGAGTGGCTCCACAGTGAATCTCATTATAGATTCCGAAACACGATGCCTTTATCGATTAATCCAAACCCTAATCCATCATTTAAAAACACCCTAACCATCAACAATGGGTGATCACTAATTTAGGGTTCTTTAGGGCTAAGTCACTAAACAACACAGAAACATAATGCTTCTTTAAGTAAATAAGTAAATTGACATAACTTTCTTGTGTTGTTGTTACTGTATTTTATTACACAGCCCAAATATACCGCGAAATGGGATCAATTGCAGAATACCCCCCCCCCCCCCCCCCCCCCGCTCAAGTACGTTAGGTGGAGCTGAGACGCCAACATGTTAACGCGTTAGTCCATATATGGTTATCTCTCTATAGAGATATGTTTGGGTGTGAACGAGTCTCTCTCTGTTCACAGTAGTAGAACGAAGCAACATGTATGATGTCATCGCGTTAGAGAGATATGTATGTGTGTGAACGAGTCTCTCTGTTCACAGTAGTAGAACGAAGCAACATGTATGATGTCAATGCGTCAACGCGCTAGAGATATGTCTGGGTGTGAACGAGTCTATCTGTTCACAGTAGTAGAACGAAGCAACATGTATGATGTTGACGCGTCAACGCGCTAGAGAGATGTCTGGGTGTGAACGAGTCTCTGTTTACAGTAGTAGAACGAAGCAACATGTATTATGTCAACGCGTCAAATAAATGTATAAAAGTTAGTATAAATAGTTATATAATGGCTATACAAACTGGGATGAATATTTATAAAGGTTTTATTTTCTAAACACATGGGTATATATATTTAAGTCATCAAGAAAAACGGAAAAAAAGAAAGAAAAACGTCTTGGGGAACGAAGTCACAATCAAGTGTGGGGTTATTTTAAGATTTGATTAAATTAAATTATGGAGAATAAACACTATATTATGGGATTCCTGTGTGTTTGTTCATCCACAGAGCCGCGGAGCCACGGAGCTATGATCTTTGCTCTCCTACTTTGTGATGATAATAAATTCAAAATGGAGGTTGTAAGACTTAGCTAATCCTAACCTCTTTGTCTAAGATTAGCTACAAAATGACTAATACAGTTAAGTACTACTTCAGTTCCTTAAAACGACTGCGCGGGCAACTACGGAGCCACGGAGCCAGATATTTCTAAAAAGCTTCAAAAGTGCCACTGTATTCTGCAATTTAGCCCAGGAGTTTGTAATAATTATTGTTTCAGGCTTGATATTTAGCTGATAATTGATATTGTTATTCCAGCCAGTACTTCTTAGCTCCTCTGTCATTGTTAAACTCTCACGGCTCGAACAAAACTGCCGCCATCTTGGATAATAGAATGCCACGTATTTTGCCACGGTCACCAATTGCTAAAACTTCGATGCGCAGTAGGGTATGCGCAATGAAGTGGGCTGTATAATCGATTCACAGCCTAGAACAGGGTAATCCGTTCATCGATCGAGCCGCATCTTTGTGTTTCTAGGTCATTTGGTACTCGCAACAGAATAGTTCTGAAGGTGAAATTCGTTGTTTGGAAGCTGAAATTCGTATTGCTAGTTGAGCACTCGACGTGGTTTGGTCTTCGACTTCGGACTATTCAAACTCTTGCCGGCAAAGAGTAGGTGTTATGATAGATGAACATTTAACATGGACTGAGCACATTAATTACATAACCAAAAAGATAATTTCTGGTCTAGGGGCTATGAAAAGGATAAGACCATATGTGTCCCAATAAATACTTATAAAGATTTACGACTCTCCCATTGAGTCGCACATTACCTATTGCTGCGAAGTTTGGGACACATTGGGTAAAGTCCTATCCGATAAATTGCAAGTTCTCCAAAATAGGGCCGCTAGGTTGATTTTATCAGCGGATTACAATACCAGCTCCAATGTACTCCTAGCATCTTTAGGGTGGGAAAGATTGGATGAAAAAAGGGCAAAGCGAAAGGCGACGCTCATGCATAAAATACATAATAATTGCGCGCCATGCAGCCTCGTCGACTTATTTAAAACAATGGGAAGCTCACTTCACTACAACTTAAGAGGTTGTGAGACAAAGTTTTGTCTCCCTCAAACAAAAACTGAGTTCCTGAAAAAGAGTTTGTCATACAGCGGAGCAAAGTTGTGGAATGAGCTTCCCACTGCGGTACGTGAAACAAAGTCTCTTATTTCGTTCAAAAAACAAATCGCAGAAATCACTCTGCTCAACAAATGACTTAGACCTATACATTTATTCCAATAATATATTAATAGAACAGTATTTTTATATTATAGTAGTTATTTTATTAAGATGTTTTTATGTATATTATAAATAAGTTTGAATTCGATGTAATTTTTAGGAGCATAATTAGCTTAGTATGGATAACACGGCTTCTGTGGAAATCAGATATAGTCTGTCAGGATATTTCCGTGTATAAATAAAGTTTGATTTGATTTGATTAAAATATCAGTGCTGTTGGGATCGAAACGCCGATAGGATTAATACATATGTCCAGTATCATAATTCTCATTGTAAGATAATATTTATTTTTGGTATGAAATGAATAAATCTTATTCAATTTGCTGATAAATTGAAGTTGTTCGTTACATCGCGATTGGGATAGTCGCCATATTGGATTATACAATATATATATATATAGTAGACAATTGTGTTATGCTTCACCAATTGCTAAACAAAATTATGCGCAGAAGGGGATGCGCAATGAACTAGGCTGGAAAAAAAATCGCCCTGCCCTGACTATGCCATAAGAGGGGTAGTGTGGCGCTTGTGTGTTTGAATGCACCTGCCCTGACTTAGCCTGCGTCGCATCCGAACTGAACCCCGGTTAAGTCCGTCTGCGAAACAGCGACAGAAAGCTTGTTCTAGACCCCCAGCAGCGTTCTGATTGGCTTTTAAATATGCTTTTTCTCACACGCCTTCTGACTGGCTATTTTGAAATGACTAGGATCGTCACGCCATGCGATAGCTCCAACAGCTGGTTACATCAGCACGACATTCCATTCCCCATTTGTCTAGACCAATTATAGCGTAAATGTACAAATTAAATAAGCAACGACTCGCTTTTGTCGGCATTTTACACGAGCTCACTAGTTCAGCCTCAAAATAAATGAGTTCTTCCAAAATATTTGTTATTTCTTGATAAAAGCTAAGAACAGAATATATACGAAGCTATTTGAACCCATTCTACATCCATATTTTTAAGTTTAGCCTCTATATTTCCACTAACGATTTCCTGCCAGACGAGTGTTCTGGCGCGAGTGGTTCTTGGATTCTGGGGAGACTAACAGGTGACAGGCTGGTGACAGTTGAATGGCAAGTCAGAAGGCGTGTGAGAAAAAGCATTTTTAAAAGCCAATCAGAACGCGTACTGAAATCACGGTACGCTGCTGGGGGTCTAGAACAAGCTTTCTGTCGCTGTTTCGCAGACGGACTTAACCGGGGTTCAGTTCGGATGCGACGCAGGCTAGCCCTGACTATGCCATGAGATAATGTGGCGCTTGTGTGTTTGAATGCACCTGCCCTGACTATGCCATAAGAGGGGTGAGTGTGGCGCTTGTGTGTTTGTATGCACCTGCCCTGACTATGCCATAAGATAGTGTGGCGCTTGTGTTTGAATGCACCTGCCCTGACTATGCCATAAGAGGGGTGAGTGTGGCGCTTGTGTGTTTGAATGCACCTGCCCTGACTATGCCATAAGAGGGGTAGTGTGGCGCTTGTGTGTTTGAATGCACCTGCCCTGACTATGCCATAAGATAGTGTGGCGCTTGTGTGTTTGAATGCACCTGCCCTGACTATGCCATAAGATAGTGTGGCGCTTGTGTGTTTGAATGCACCTGCCCTGACTATGCCATAAGATAGTGTGGCGCGCGTGTGTTTGAATGCACCTGCCCTGACTATGTCATAAGAGGGGTAGTGTAGCGCTTGTGTGTTTGAATGGACCTGCCCTGACTATGTCATAAGAGGGGCAGTGTGGCGCTTGTGTGTTTGAATGCACCTGCCCTCACTATGCCATAAGAGGGGTAGTGTGCATGGCGCTTGTGTGTTTGAATGCACCTGCCCTGACTATGCCATAAGAGGGGTAGTGTGGCGCTTGTGTGTTTGAATGCACCTGCCCTGACTATGCCATAAGAGGGGTAGTGTGGCGCTTGTGTGTTTGAATGCACCTGCCCTGACTATGCCATAAGATAGTGTGGCGCTTGTGTGTTTGAATGCACCTGCCCTGACTATGCCATAAGATAGTGTGGCGCTTGTGTGTTTGAATGCACCTGCCCTAACTATGCCATAAGATAGTGTGGCGCTTGTGTGTTTGAATGCACCTGCCCTGACTATGCCATAAGAGGGGTAGTGTGGCGCTTGTGTGTTCGAATGCACCTGCCCTGACTATGCCATAAGATAGTGTGGCGCGTGTGTGTTTGAATGCACCTGCCCTGACTATGTCATAAGAGGGGTAGTGTAGCGCTTGTGTGTTTGAATGCACCTGCCCTGACTATGCCATAAGAGGGGTAGTGTGGCGCTTGTGTGTTTGAATGCACCTGCCCTTACTATGCCATAAGAGGGGTAGTGTGCATGGCGCTTGTGTGTTTGAATGCACTTGCCCTGACTATGCCATAAGAGGGGTAGTGTGGCGCTTGTGTGTTTGAATGCACCTGCCCTGACTATGCCATAAGAGGGGTAGTGTGGCGCTTGTGTGTTTGAATGCACCTGCCCTGACTATGCCATAAGAGGGGTAGTGTGGCGCTTGTGTTTGAATGCACCTGCCCTGACTATGCCATAAGAGGGGTAGTGTGGCGCTTGTGTTTGAATGCACCTGCCCTGACTATGCCATAAGAGGGGTAGTGTGGCGCTTGTGTGTTTGTATGCACCTGCCCTGACTATGCCATAAGATAGTGTGGCGCTTGTGTGTTTGAATGCACCTGCCCTGACTATGCCATAAGAGGGGTGAGTGTGGCGCTTGTGTGTTTGTATGCACCTGCCCTGACTATGCCATAAGAGGGGTGAGTGTGGGGCTTGTGTGTTTGTATGCACGTGCCCTGACTATGCCATAAGATAGTGTGGCGCTTGTGTGTTTGAATGCACCTGCCCTGACTATGCCATAAGAGGGGTGAGTGTGGCGCTTGTGTGTTTGTATGCACCTGCCCTGACTATGCCATAAGATAGTGTGGCGCTTGTGTGTTTGTATGCACCTGCCCTGACTATGCCATAAGATAGTGTGGCGTTTGTGTGTTTGAATGCACCTGCCCTGACTATGCCATAAGATAGTGTGGCGCTTGTGTGTTTGAATGCACCTGCCCTGACTATGCCATAAGAGGGGTGAGTGTGGCGCTTGTGTGTTTGAATGCACCTGCCCTGACTATGCCATAAGATAGTGTGGCGCTTGTGTGTTTGTATGCACCTGCCCTGACTATGCCATAAGATAGTGTGGCGCTTGTGTGTTTGAATGCACCTGCCCTGACTATGCCATAAGATAGTGTGGCGCTTGTGTGTTTGAATGCACCTGCCCTGACTATGCCATAAGAGGGGTGAGTGTGGCGCTTGTGTGTTTGTATGCACTTGCCCTGACTATGCCATAAGATAGTGTGGCGCTTGTGTGTTTGAATGCACCTGCCCTTACTATGCCATAAGAGGGGTGAGTGTGGCGCTTGTGTGTTTGAATGCACCTGCCCTGACTATGCCATAAGATAGTGTGGCGCTTGTGTGTTTGTATGCACCTGCCCTGACTATGCCATAAGATAGTGTGGCGCTTGTGTGTTTGAATGCACCTGCCCTGACTATGCCATAAGATAGTGTGGCGCTTGTGTGTTTGAATGCACCTGCCCTGACTATGCCATAAGATAGTGTGGCGCTTGTGTGTTTGAATGCACCTGCCCTAACTATGCCATAAGATAGTGTGGCGTTCGTGTGTTTGAATGCACCTGCCCTGACTATGCCATAAGAGGGGTAGTGTGGCGCTTGTGTGTTCGAATGCACCTGCCCTGACTATGCCATAAGATAGTGTGGCGCGTGTGTGTTTGAATGCACCTGCCCTGACTATGTCATAAGAGGGGTAGTGTAGCGCTTGTGTGTTTGAATGCACCTGCCCTGACTATGCCATAAGAGGGGTAGTGTGGCGCTTGTGTGTTTGAATGCACCTGCCCTTACTATGCCATAAGAGGGGTAGTGTGCATGGCGCTTGTGTGTTTGAATGCACTTGCCCTGACTATGCCATAAGAGGGGTAGTGTGGCGCTTGTGTGTTTGAATGCACCTGCCCTGACTATGCCATAAGAGGGGTAGTGTGGCGCTTGTGTGTTTGAATGCACCTGCCCTGACTATGCCATAAGAGGGGTAGTGTGGCGCTTGTGTTTGAATGCACCTGCCCTGACTATGCCATAAGAGGGGTAGTGTGGCGCTTGTGTTTGAATGCACCTGCCCTGACTATGCCATAAGAGGGGTAGTGTGGCGCTTGTGTGTTGTATGCACCTGCCCTGACTATGCCATAAGATAGTGTGGCGCTTGTGTGTTTGAATGCACCTGCCCTGACTATGCCATAAGAGGGGTGAGTGTGGCGCTTGTGTGTTTGTATGCACCTGCCCTGACTATGCCATAAGATAGTGTGGCGCTTGTGTGTTTGAATGCACCTGCCCTGACTATGCCATAAGAGGGGTGAGTGTGGCGCTTGTGTGTTTGTATGCACCTGCCCTGACTATGCCATAAGATAGTGTGGCGCTTGTGTGTTTGTATGCACCTGCCCTGACTATGCCATAAGATAGTGTGGCGTTTGTGTGTTTGAATGCACCTGCCCTGACTATGCCATAAGATAGTGTGGCGCTTGTGTGTTTGAATGCACCTGCCCTGACTATGCCATAAGAGGGGTGAGTGTGGCGCTTGTGTGTTTGAATGCACCTGCCCTGACTATGCCATAAGATAGTGTGGCGCTTGTGTGTTTGTATGCACCTGCCCTGACTATGCCATAAGATAGTGTGGCGCTTGTGTGTTTGAATGCACCTGCCCTGACTATGCCATAAGATAGTGTGGCGCTTGTGTGTTTGAATGCACCTCCCCTGACTATGCCATAAGAGGGGTGAGTGTGGCGCTTGTGTGTTTGTATGCACTTGCCCTGACTATGCCATAAGATAGTGTGGCGCTTGTGTGTTTGAATGCACCTGCCCTTACTATGCCATAAGAGGGGTGAGTGTGGCGCTTGTGTGTTTGAATGCACCTGCCCTGACTATGCCATAAGATAGTGTGGCGCTTGTGTGTTTGTATGCACCTGCCCTGACTATGCCATAAGATAGTGTGGCGCTTGTGTGTTTGAATGCACCTGCCCTGACTATGCCATAAGATAGTGTGGCGCTTGTGTGTTTGAATGCACCTGCCCTGACTATGCCATAAGATAGTGTGGCGCTTGTGTGTTTGAATGCACCTGCCCTAACTATGCCATAAGATAGTGTGGCGCTTGTGTGTTTGAATGCACCTGCCCTGACTATGCCATAAGAGGGGTAGTGTGGCGCTTGTGTGTTCGAATGCACCTGCCCTGACTATGCCATAAGATAGTGTGGCGCTTGTGTGTTTGTATGCACCTGCCCTGACTATGCCATAAGATAGTGTGGCGCTTGTGTGTTTGAATGCACCTGCCCTGACTATGCCATAAGATAGTGTGGCGCTTGTGTGTTTGAATGCACCTCCCCTGACTATGCCATAAGAGGGGTGAGTGTGGCGCTTGTGTGTTTGTATGCACTTGCCCTGACTATGCCATAAGATAGTGTGGCGCTTGTGTGTTTGAATGCACCTGCCCTTACTATGCCATAAGAGGGGTGAGTGTGGCGCTTGTGTGTTTGAATGCACCTGCCCTGACTATGCCATAAGATAGTGTGGCGCTTGTGTGTTTGTATGCACCTGCCCTGACTATGCCATAAGATAGTGTGGCGCTTGTGTGTTTGAATGCACCTGCCCTGACTATGCCATAAGATAGTGTGGCGCTTGTGTGTTTGAATGCACCTGCCCTGACTATGCCATAAGATAGTGTGGCGCTTGTGTGTTTGAATGCACCTGCCCTAACTATGCCATAAGATAGTGTGGCGCTTGTGTGTTTGAATGCACCTGCCCTGACTATGCCATAAGAGGGGTAGTGTGGCGCTTGTGTGTTCGAATGCACCTGCCCTGACTATGCCATAAGATAGTGTGGCGCGTGTGTGTTTGAATGCACCTGCCCTGACTATGTCATAAGAGGGGTAGTGTAGCGCTTGTGTGTTTGAATGCACCTGCCCTGACTATGCCATAAGAGGGGTAGTGTGGCGCTTGTGTGTTTGAATGCACCTGCCCTTACTATGCCATAAGAGGGGTAGTGTGCATGGCGCTTGTGTGTTTGAATGCACTTGCCCTGACTATGCCATAAGAGGGGTAGTGTGGCGCTTGTGTGTTTGAATGCACCTGCCCTGACTATGCCATAAGAGGGGTAGTGTGGCGCTTGTGTGTTTGAATGCACCTGCCCTGACTATGCCATAAGAGGGGTAGTGTGGCGCTTGTGTTTGAATGCACCTGCCCTGACTATGCCATAAGAGGGGTAGTGTGGCGCTTGTGTTTGAATGCACCTGCCCTGACTATGCCATAAGAGGGGTAGTGTGGCGCTTGTGTGTTTGTATGCACCTGCCCTGACTATGCCATAAGATAGTGTGGCGCTTGTGTGTTTGAATGCACCTGCCCTGACTATGCCATAAGAGGGGTGAGTGTGGCGCTTGTGTGTTTGTATGCACCTGCCCTGACTATGCCATAAGAGGGGTGAGTGTGGGGCTTGTGTGTTTGTATGCACCTGCCCTGACTATGCCATAAGATAGTGTGGCGCTTGTGTGTTTGAATGCACCTGCCCTGACTATGCCATAAGAGGGGTGAGTGTGGCGCTTGTGTGTTTGTATGCACCTGCCCTGACTATGCCATAAGATAGTGTGGCGCTTGTGTGTTTGTATGCACCTGCCCTGACTATGCCATAAGATAGTGTGGCGTTTGTGTGTTTGAATGCACCTGCCCTGACTATGCCATAAGATAGTGTGGCGCTTGTGTGTTTGAATGCACCTGCCCTGACTATGCCATAAGAGGGGTGAGTGTGGCGCTTGTGTGTTTGAATGCACCTGCCCTGACTATGCCATAAGATAGTGTGGCGCTTGTGTGTTTGTATGCACCTGCCCTGACTATGCCATAAGATAGTGTGGCGCTTGTGTGTTTGAATGCACCTGCCCTGACTATGCCATAAGATAGTGTGGCGCTTGTGTGTTTGAATGCACCTGCCCTGACTATGCCATAAGAGGGGTGAGTGTGGCGCTTGTGTGTTTGTATGCACTTGCCCTGACTATGCCATAAGATAGTGTGGCGCTTGTGTGTTTGAATGCACCTGCCCTTACTATGCCATAAGAGGGGTGAGTGTGGCGCTTGTGTGTTTGAATGCACCTGCCCTGACTATGCCATAAGATAGTGTGGCGCTTGTGTGTTTGTATGCACCTGCCCTGACTATGCCATAAGATAGTGTGGCGCTTGTGTGTTTGAATGCACCTGCCCTGACTATGCCATAAGATAGTGTGGCGCTTGTGTTTGAATGCACCTGCCCTGACTATGCCATAAGAGGGGTGAGTGTGGCGCTTGTGTGTTTGAATGCACCTGCCCTGACTATGCCATAAGAGGGGTAGTGTGGCGCTTGTGTGTTTGAATGCACCTGCCCTGACTATGCCATAAGATAGTGTGGCGCTTGTGTGTTTGAATGCACCTGCCTGACTATGCCATAAGATAGTGTGGCGCGCGTGTGTTTGAATGCACCTGCCCTGACTATGTCATAAGAGGGGTAGTGTAGCGCTTGTGTGTTTGAATGGACCTGCCCTGACTATGCCATAAGAGGGGTAGTGTGGCGCTTGTGTGTTTGAATGCACCTGCCCTCACTATGCCATAAGAGGGGTAGTGTGCATGGCGCTTGTGTGTTTGAATGCACCTGCCCTGACTATGCCATAAGAGGGGTAGTGTGGCGCTTGTGTGTTTGAATGCACCTGCCCTGACTATGCCATAAGAGGGGTAGTGTGGCGCTTGTGTGTTTGAATGCACCTGCCCTGACTATGCCATAAGATAGTGTGGCGCTTGTGTGTTTGAATGCACCTGCCCTGACTATGCCATAAGATAGTGTGGCGCTTGTGTGTTTGAATGCACCTGCCCTAACTATGCCATAAGATAGTGTGGCGCTTGTGTGTTTGAATGCACCTGCCCTGACTATGCCATAAGAGGGGTAGTGTGGCGCTTGTGTGTTCGAATGCACCTGCCCTGACTATGCCATAAGATAGTGTGGCGCGTGTGTGTTTGAATGCACCTGCCCTGACTATGTCATAAGAGGGGTAGTGTAGCGCTTGTGTGTTTGAATGCACCTGCCCTGACTATGCCATAAGAGGGGTAGTGTGGCGCTTGTGTGTTTGAATGCACCTGCCCTTACTATGCCATAAGAGGGGTAGTGTGCATGGCGCTTGTGTGTTTGAATGCACTTGCCCTGACTATGCCATAAGAGGGGTAGTGTGGCGCTTGTGTGTTTGAATGCACCTGCCCTGACTATGCCATAAGAGGGGTAGTGTGGCGCTTGTGTGTTTGAATGCACCTGCCCTGACTATGCCATAAGAGGGGTAGTGTGGCGCTTGTGTTTGAATGCACCTGCCCTGACTATGCCATAAGAGGGGTAGTGTGGCGCTTGTGTTTGAATGCACCTGCCCTGACTATGCCATAAGAGGGGTAGTGTGGCGCTTGTGTGTTTGTATGCACCTGCCCTGACTATGCCATTAGAGGGGTGAGTGTGGGGCTTGTGTGTTTGTATGCACCTGCCCTGACTATGCCATAAGATAGTGTGGCGCTTGTGTGTTTGAATGCACCTGCCCTGACTATGCCATAAGAGGGGTGAGTGTGGCGCTTGTGTGTTTGTATGCACCTGCCCTGACTATGCCATAAGATAGTGTGGCGCTTGTGTGTTTGAATGCACCTGCCCTGACTATGCCATAAGAGGGGTGAGTGTGGCGCTTGTGTGTTTGAATGCACCTGCCCTGACTATGCCATAAGATAGTGTGGCGCTTGTGTGTTTGTATGCACCTGCCCTGACTATGCCATAAGATAGTGTGGCGCTTGTGTGTTTGAATGCACCTGCCCTGACTATGCCATAAGATAGTGTGGCGCTTGTGTGTTTGAATGCACCTGCCCTGACTATGCCATAAGAGGGGTGAGTGTGGCGCTTGTGTGTTTGTATGCACTTGCCCTGACTATGCCATAAGATAGTGTGGCGCTTGTGTGTTTGAATGCACCTGCCCTTACTATGCCATAAGAGGGGTGAGTGTGGCGCTTGTGTGTTTGAATGCACCTGCCCTGACTATGCCATAAGATAGTGTGGCGCTTGTGTGTTTGTATGCACCTGCCCTGACTATGCCATAAGATAGTGTGGCGCTTGTGTGTTTGAATGCACCTGCCCTGACTATGCCATAAGATAGTGTGGCGCTTGTGTGTTTGAATGCACCTGCCCTGACTATGCCATAAGAGGGGTGAGTGTGGCGCTTGTGTGTTTGTATGCACCTGCCCTGACTATGCCATAAGAGGGGTGAGTGTGGCGCTTGTGTGTTTGAATGCACCTGCCCTGACTATGCCATAAGATAGTGTGGCGCTTGTGTGTTTGTATGCACCTGCCCTGACTATGCCATAAGAGGGGTGAGTGTGGCGCTTGTGTGTTTGAATGCACCTGCCCTGACTATGCCATAAGAGGGGTGAGTGTGGCGCTTGTGTGTTTGTATGCACCTGCCCTGACTATGCCATGAGAGGGGTGAGTGTGGCGCTTGTGTGTTTGTATGCACTTGCCCTGACTATGCCATAAGATAGTGTGGCGCTTGTGTGTTTGTATGCACCTGCCCTGACTATGCCATAAGAGGGGTAGTGTGCATGGCGCTTGTGTGTTTGAATGCACCTGCCCTGACTATGCCATAAGATAGTGTGGCGCTTGTGTGTTTGAATGCACCTGCCCTGACTATGCCATAAGAGGGGTAGTGTGGCGCTTGTGTGTTTGAATGCACCTGCCCTGACTATGCCATAAGATAGTGTGGCGCTTGTGTGTTTGAATGCACCTGCCCTGACTATGCCATAAGATAGTGTGGCGCTTGTGTGTTTGAATGCACCTGCCCTAACTATGCCATAAGATAGTGTGGCGCTTGTGTGTTTGAATGCACCTGCCCTGACTATGCCATAAGAGGGGTAGTGTGGCGCTTGTGTGTTCGAATGCACCTGCCCTGACTATGCCATAAGATAGTGTGGCGCGTGTGTGTTTGAATGCACCTGCCCTGACTATGTCATAAGAGGGGTAGTGTAGCGCTTGTGTGTTTGAATGCACCTGCCCTGACTATGCCATAAGAGGGGTAGTGTGGCGCTTGTGTGTTTGAATGCACCTGCCCTTACTATGCCATAAGAGGGGTAGTGTGCATGGCGCTTGTGTGTTTGAATGCACTTGCCCTGACTATCTATGCCATAAGAGGGTAGTGTGGCGCTTGTGTGTTTGAATGCACCTGCCCTGACTATGCCATAAGAGGGGTAGTGTGGCGCTTGTGTGTTTGAATGCACCTGCCCTGACTATGCCATAAGAGGGGTAGTGTGGCGCTTGTGTTTGAATGCACCTGCCCTGACTATGCCATAAGAGGGGTAGTGTGGCGCTTGTGTTTGAATGCACCTGCCCTGACTATGCCATAAGAGGGTAGTGTGGCGCTTGTGTGTTTGTATGCACCTGCCCTGACTATGCCATTAGAGGGGTGAGTGTGGGGCTTGTGTGTTTGTATGCACCTGCCCTGACTATGCCATAAGATAGTGTGGCGCTTGTGTGTTTGAATGCACCTGCCCTGACTATGCCATAAGAGGGGTGAGTGTGGCGCTTGTGTGTTTGTATGCACCTGCCCTGACTATGCCATAAGATAGTGTGGCGCTTGTGTGTTTGAATGCACCTGCCCTGACTATGCCATAAGAGGGGTGAGTGTGGCGCTTGTGTGTTTGAATGCACCTGCCCTGACTATGCCATAAGATAGTGTGGCGCTTGTGTGTTTGTATGCACCTGCCCTGACTATGCCATAAGATAGTGTGGCGCTTGTGTGTTTGAATGCACCTGCCCTGACTATGCCATAAGATAGTGTGGCGCTTGTGTGTTTGAATGCACCTGCCCTGACTATGCCATAAGAGGGGTGAGTGTGGCGCTTGTGTGTTTGTATGCACTTGCCCTGACTATGCCATAAGATAGTGTGGCGCTGTGTGTTTGAATGCACCTGCCCTTACTATGCCATAAGAGGGTGAGTGTGGCGCTTGTGTGTTTGAATGCACCTGCCCTGACTATGCCATAAGATAGTGTGGCGCTTGTGTGTTTGTATGCACCTGCCCTGACTATGCCATAAGATAGTGTGGCGCTTGTGTGTTTGAATGCACCTGCCCTGACTATGCCATAAGATAGTGTGGCGCTTGTGTGTTTGAATGCACCTGCCCTGACTATGCCATAAGAGGGGTGAGTGTGGCGCTTGTGTGTTTGTATGCACCTGCCCTGACTATGCCATAAGAGGGGTGAGTGTGGCGCTTGTGTGTTTGAATGCACCTGCCCTGACTATGCCATAAGATAGTGTGGCGCTTGTGTGTTTGTATGCACCTGCCCTGACTATGCCATAAGAGGGGTGAGTGTGGCGCTTGTGTGTTTGAATGCACCTGCCCTGACTATGCCATAAGAGGGGTGAGTGTGGCGCTTGTGTGTTTGTATGCACCTGCCCTGACTATGCCATGAGAGGGGTGAGTGTGGCGCTTGTGTGTTTGTATGCACTTGCCCTGACTATGCCATAAGATAGTGTGGCGCTTGTGTGTTTGTATGCACCTGCCCTGACTATGCCATAAGAGGGGTGAGTGTGGCGCTTGTGTGTTTGTATGCACTTGCCCTGACTATGCCATAAGATAGTGTGGCGCTTGTGTGTTTGAATGCACCTGCCCTTACTATGCCATAAGAGGGGTGAGTGTGGCGCTTGTGTGTTTGAATGCACCTGCCCTGACTATGCCATAAGAGGGGTGAGTGTGGCGCTTGTGTGTTTGTATGCACCTGCCCTGACTATGCCATAAGATAGTGTGGCGCTTGTGTGTTTGAATGCACCTGCCCTGACTATGCCATAAGATAGTGTGGCGCTTGTGTGTTTGAATGCACCTGCCCTGACTATGCCATAAGAGGGGTGAGTGTGGCGCTTGTGTGTTTGTATGCACCTGCCCTGACTATGCCATAAGAGGGGTGAGTGTGGCGCTTGTGTGTTTGAATGCACCTGCCCTGACTATGCCATAAGATAGTGTGGCGCTTGTGTGTTTGTATGCACCTGCCCTGACTATGCCATAAGAGGGGTGAGTGTGGCGCTTGTGTGTTTGAATGCACCTGCCCTGACTATGCCATAAGAGGGGTGAGTGTGGCGCTTGTGTGTTTGTATGCACCTGCCCTGACTATGCCATGAGAGGGGTGAGTGTGGCGCTTGTGTGTTTGTATGCACTTGCCCTGACTATGCCATAAGATAGTGTGGCGCTTGTGTGTTTGTATGCACCTGCCCTGACTATGCCATAAGAGGGGTGAGTGTGGCGCTTGTGTGTTTGTATGCACTTGCCCTGACTATGCCATAAGATAGTGTGGCGCTTGTGTGTTTGAATGCACCTGCCCTGACTATGCCATAAGAGGGGTGAGTGTGGTGCTTGTGTGTTTGAATGCACCTGCCCTGACTATGCCATAAGAGGGGTGAGTGTGGCGCTTGTGTGTTTGTATGCACCTGCCCTGACTATGCCATAAGAGGGGTGAGTGTGGCGCTTGTGTGTTTGAATGCACCTGCCCTGACTATGCCATAAGAGGGGTGAGTGTGGCGCTTGTGTGTTTGAATGCACCTGCCCTGACTATGCCATAAGAGGGGTGAGTTTGGCGCTTGTGTGTTTGAATGCACCTGCCCTGACTATGCCATAAGAGGGTGAGTGTGGCGCTTGTGTGTTTGTATGCACCTGCCCTGACTATGCCATAAGATAGTGTGGCGCTTGTGTGTTTGTATGCACTTGCCCTGACTATGCCATAAGAGGGGTGAGTGTGGCGCTTGTGTGTTTGAATGCACCTGCCCTGACTATGCCATAAGAGGGGTGAGTGTGGCGCTTGTGTGTTTGTATGCACCTGCCCTGACTATGCCATAAGAGGGGTGAGTGTGGCGCTTGTGTGTTTGTATGCACCTGCCCTGACTATGCCATAAGAGGGGTGAGTGTGGCGCTTGTGTGTTTGTATGCACCTGCCCTTACTATGCCATAAGATAGTGTGGCGCTTGTGTGTTTGAATGCACCTGCCCTGACTATGCCATAAGAGGGGTGAGTGTGGCGCTTGTGTGTTTGTATGCACCTGCCCTGACTATGCCATAAGAGGGGTGAGTGTGGCGCTTGTGTGTTTGTATGCACCTGCCCTGACTATGCCATAAGAGGGGTGAGTGTGGCGCTTGTGTGTTTGTATGCACCTGCCCTGACTATGCCATAAGATAGTGTGGCGCTTGTGTGTTTGAATGCACCTGCCCTGACTATGCCATAAGAGGGGTGAGTGTGGCGCTTGTGTGTTTGTATGCACCTGCCCTGACTATGCCATAAGAGGGGTGAGTGTGGAGCTTGTGTGTTTGTATGCACCTGCCCTGACTATGCCATAAGATAGTGTGGCGCTTGTGTGTTTGAATGCACCTGCCCTGACTATGCCATAAGATAGTGTGGCGCTTGTGTGTTTGTATGCACCTGCCCTGACTATGCCATAAGATAGTGTGGCGCTTGTGTGTTTGAATGCACCTGCCCTGACTATGCGATAAGATAGTGTGGCGCTTGTGTGTTTGAATGCACCTGCCCTGACTATGCCATAAGAGGGGTAGTGTGGCGCTTGTGTGTTTGAATGCACCTGCCCTGACTATGCCATAAGAGGGGTAGTGTGTCGCTTGTGTGTTTGAATGTACCTGCCATGACTATGCCATAAGAGGGGTAGTGTGGCGCTTGTGTGTTTGAATGCACCTGCCCTGACTATGCCATAAGATAGTGTGGCGCTTGTGTGTTTGAATGCACCTGCCCTGACTATGCCATAAGAGGGGTGAGTGTGGCGCTTGTGTGTTTGAATGCACCTGCCCTGACTATGCCATAAGATAGTGTGGCGCTTGTGTGTTTGTATGCACCTGCCCTGACTATGCCATAAGATAGTGTGGCGCTTGTGTGTTTGAATGCACCTGCCCTGACTATGCCATAAGATAGTGTGGCGCTTGTGTGTTTGAATGCACCTGCCCTGACTATGCCATAAGAGGGGTGAGTGTGGCGCTTGTGTGTTTGTATGCACTTGCCCTGACTATGCCATAAGATAGAGTAGCGCTTGTGTGTTTGAATGCACCTACCCTGACTATGCCATAAGAGGGGTGAGTGTGGCGCTTGTGTGTTTGTATGCACCTGCCCTGACTATGCCATAAGAGGGGTGAGTGTGGCGCTTGTGTGTTTGAATGCACCTGCCCTGACTATGCCATAAGAGGGGTGAGTTTGGCGCTTGTGTGTTTGTATGCACCTGCCCTGACTATGCCATGAGAGGGGTGAGTGTCGCGCTTGTGTGTTTGTATGCACTTGCCCTGACTATGCCATAAGATAGTGTGGCGCTTGTGTGTTTGAATGCACCTGCCCTGACTATGCCATAAGAGGGGTGAGTGTGGCGCTTGTGTGTTTGAATGCACCTGCCCTGACTATGCCATAAGAGGGGTGAGTGTGGCGCTTGTGTGTTTGTATGCACCTGCCCTGACTATGCCATAAGAGGGGTGAGTGTGGCGCTTGTGTGTTTGAATGCACCTGCCCTGACTATGCCATAAGAGGGGTGAGTTTGGCGCTTGTGTGTTTGTATGCACCTGCCCTGACTATGCCATAAGAGGGGTGAGTGTGGCGCTTGTGTGTTTGAATGCACCTGCCCTGACTATGCCATAAGAGGGGTGAGTGTGGCGCTTGTGTGTTTGTATGCACCTGCCCTGACTATGCCATAAGAGGGGTGAGTGTGGAGCTTGTGTGTTTGTATGCACCTGCCCTGACTATGCCATAAGAGGGGTGAGTGTGGCGCTTGTGTGTTTGTATGCACCTGCCCTTACTATGCCATAAGATAGTGTGGCGCTTGTGTGTTTGAATGCACCTGCCCTGACTATGCCATAAGAGGGGTGAGTGTGGCGCTTGTGTGTTTGTATGCACCTGCCCTGACTATGCCATAAGAGGGGTGAGTGTGGCGCTTGTGTGTTTGTATGCACCTGCCCTGACTATGCCATAAGAGGGGTGAGTGTGGCGCTTGTGTGTTTGAATGGACCTGCCCTGACTATGCCATAAGATAGTGTGGCGCTTGTGTGTTTGTATGCACCTGCCCTGACTATGCCATAAGATAGTGTGGCGCTTGTGTGTTTGAATGCACCTGCCCTGACTATGCCATAAGATAGTGTGGCGCTTGTGTGTTTGAATGCACCTGCCCTGACTATGCCATAAGAGGGGTGAGTGTGGCGCTTGTGTGTTTGAATGCACCTGCCCTGACTATGCCATAAGATAGTGTGGCGCTTGTGTGTTTGTATGCACCTGCCCTGACTATGCCATAAGATAGTGTGGCGCTTGTGTGTTTGAATGCACCTGCCCTGACTATGCCATAAGATAGTGTGGCGCTTGTGTGTTTGAATGCACCTGCCCTGACTATGCCATAAGAGGGGTGAGTGTGGCGCTTGTGTGTTTGTATGCACTTGCCCTGACTATGCCATAAGAGGGGTGAGTGTCGCGCTTGTGTGTTTGTATGCACTTGCCCTGACTATGCCATAAGATAGTGTGGCGCTTGTGTGTTTGAATGCACCTGCCCTGACTATGCCATAAGAGGGGTGAGTGTGGCGCTTGTGTGTTTGAATGCACCTGCCCTGACTATGCCATAAGATAGTGTGGCGCTTGTGTGTTTGAATGCACCTGCCCTGACTATGCCATAAGAGGGGTGAGTGTGGCGCTTGTGTGTTTGAATGCACCTGCCCTGACTATGCCATAAGAGGGGTGAGTGTCGCGCTTGTGTGTTTGTATGCACTTGCCCTGACTATGCCATAAGATAGTGTGGCGCTTGTGTGTTTGAATGCACCTGCCCTGACTATGCCATAAGAGGGGTGAGTGTGGCGCTTGTGTGTTTGAATGCACCTGCCCTGACTATGCCATAAGATAGTGTGGCGCTTGTGTGTTTGAATGCACCTGCCCTGACTATGCCATAAGAGGGGTGAGTGTGGCGCTTGTGTGTTTGAATGCACCTGCCCTGACTATGCCATAAGAGGGGTGAGTGTCGCGCTTGTGTGTTTGTATGCACTTGCCCTGACTATGCCATAAGATAGTGTGGCGCTTGTGTGTTTGAATGCACCTGCCCTGACTATGCCATAAGAGGGGTGAGTGTGGCGCTTGTGTGTTTGAATGCACCTGCCCTGACTATGCCATAAGAGGGGTGAGTGTGGCGCTTGTGTGTTTGAATGCACCTGCCCTGACTATGCCATAAGAGGGGTGAGTGTGGCGCTTGTGTGTTTGTATGCACCTGCCCTGACTATGCCATAAGAGGGGTGAGTGTGGCGCTTGTGTGTTTGTATGCACTTGCCCTGACTATGCCATCAGATAGTGTGGCGCTTGTGTGTTTGTATGCACTTGCCCTGACTATGCCATAAGATAGTGTGGCGCTTGTGTGTTTGTATGCACCTGCCCTGACTATGCCATAAGAGGGGTGAGTGTGGCGCTTGTGTGTTTGAATGCACCTGCCCTGACTATGCCATAAGAGGGGTGAGTGTGGCGCTTGTGTGTTTGTATGCACCTGCCCTGACTATGCCATAAGAGGGGTGAGTGTGGCGCTTGTGTGTTTGTATGCACCTGCCCTGACTATGCCATAAGAGGGGTGAGTGTGGCGCTTGTGTGTTTGTATGCACCTGCCCTTACTATGCCATAAGATAGTGTGGCGCTTGTGTGTTTGAATGCACCTGCCCTGACTATGCCATAAGAGGGGTGAGTGTGGCGCTTGTGTGTTTGTATGCACCTGCCCTGACTATGCCATAAGAGGGGTGAGTGTGGCGCTTGTGTGTTTGTATGCACCTGCCCTGACTATGCCATAAGAGGGGTGAGTGTGGCGCTTGTGTGTTTGTATGCACCTGCCCTGACTATCCCATAAGATAGTGTGGCGCTTGTGTGTTTGAATGCACCTGCCCTGACTATGCCATAAGAGGGGTGAGTGTGGCGCTTGTGTGTTTGTATGCACCTGCCCTGACTATGCCATAAGAGGGGTGAGTGTGGAGCTTGTGTGTTTGTATGCACCTGCCCTGACTATGCCATAAGATAGTGTGGCGCTTGTGTGTTTGAATGCACCTGCCCTGACTATGCCATAAGATAGTGTGGCGCTTGTGTGTTTGTATGCACCTGCCCTGACTATGCCATAAGATAGTGTGGCGCTTGTGTGTTTGAATGCACCTGCCCTGACTATGCGATAAGATAGTGTGGCGCTTGTGTGTTTGAATGCACCTGCCCTGACTATGCCATAAGAGGGGTAGGGTGGCGCTTGTGTGTTTGAATGCACCTGCCCTGACTATGCCATAAGAGGGGTAGTGTGTCGCTTGTGTGTTTGAATGCACCTGCCCTGACTATGCCATAAGAGGGGTAGTGTGGCGCTTGTGTGTTTGAATGCACCTGCCCTGACTATGCCATAAGATAGTGTGGCGCTTGTGTGTTTGAATGCACCTGCCCTGACTATGCCATAAGAGGGGTGAGTGTGGCGCTTGTGTGTTTGAATGCACCTGCCCTGACTATGCCATAAGATAGTGTGGCGCTTGTGTGTTTGTATGCACCTGCCCTGACTATGCCATAAGATAGTGTGGCGCTTGTGTGTTTGAATGCACCTGCCCTGACTATGCCATAAGAGGGGTGAGTGTGGCGCTTGTGTGTTTGAATGCACCTGCCCTGACTATGCCATAAGAGGGGTGAGTTTGGCGCTTGTGTGTTTGTATGCACCTGCCCTGACTATGCCATAAGAGGGGTGAGTGTGGCGCTTGTGTGTTTGAATGCACCTGCCCTGACTATGCCATAAGAGGGGTGAGTGTGGCGCTTGTGTGTTTGTATGCACCTGCCCTGACTATGCCATAAGAGGGGTGAGTGTGGAGCTTGTGTGTTTGTATGCACCTGCCCTGACTATGCCATAAGAGGGGTGAGTGTGGCGCTTGTGTGTTTGTATGCACCTGCCCTTACTATGCCATAAGATAGTGTGGCGCTTGTGTGTTTGAATGCACCTGCCCTGACTATGCCATAAGAGGGGTGAGTGTGGCGCTTGTGTGTTTGTATGCACCTGCCCTGACTATGCCATAAGAGGGGTGAGTGTGGCGCTTGTGTGTTTGTATGCACCTGCCCTGACTATGCCATAAGAGGGGTGAGTGTGGCGCTTGTGTGTTTGAATGGACCTGCCCTGACTATGCCATAAGATAGTGTGGCGCTTGTGTGTTTGTATGCACCTGCCCTGACTATGCCATAAGATAGTGTGGCGCTTGTGTGTTTGAATGCACCTGCCCTGACTATGCCATAAGATAGTGTGGCGCTTGTGTGTTTGAATGCACCTGCCCTGACTATGCCATAAGAGGGGTGAGTGTGGCGCTTGTGTGTTTGAATGCACCTGCCCTGACTATGCCATAAGATAGTGTGGCGCTTGTGTGTTTGAATGCACCTGCCCTGACTATGCCATAAGATAGTGTGGCGCTTGTGTGTTTGTATGCACCTGCCCTGACTATGCCATAAGATAGTGTGGCGCTTGTGTGTTTGAATGCACCTGCCCTGACTATGCCATAAGATAGTGTGGCGCTTGTGTGTTTGAATGCACCTGCCCTGACTATGCCATAAGAGGGGTGAGTGTGGCGCTTGTGTGTTTGTATGCACTTGCCCTGACTATGCCATAAGATAGTGTGGCGCTTGTGTGTTTGAATGCACCTGCCCTTACTATGCCATAAGAGGGGTGAGTGTGGCGCTTGTGTGTTTGAATGCACCTGCCCTGACTATGCCATAAGATAGTGTGGCGCTTGTGTGTTTGTATGCACCTGCCCTGACTATGCCATAAGATAGTGTGGCGCTTGTGTGTTTGAATGCACCTGCCCTGACTATGCCATAAGATAGTGTGGCGCTTGTGTTTGAATGCACCTGCCCTGACTATGCCATAAGAGGGGTGAGTGTGGCGCTTGTGTGTTTGAATGCACCTGCCCTGACTATGCCATAAGAGGGGTAGTGTGGCGCTTGTGTGTTTGAATGCACCTGCCCTGACTATGCCATAAGATAGTGTGGCGCTTGTGTGTTTGAATGCACCTGCCCTGACTATGCCATAAGATAGTGTGGCGCGCGTGTGTTTGAATGCACCTGCCCTGACTATGTCATAAGAGGGGTAGTGTAGCGCTTGTGTGTTTGAATGGACCTGCCCTGACTATGCCATAAGAGGGGTAGTGTGGCGCTTGTGTGTTTGAATGCACCTGCCCTCACTATGCCATAAGAGGGGTAGTGTGCATGGCGCTTGTGTGTTTGAATGCACCTGCCCTGACTATGCCATAAGAGGGGTAGTGTGGCGCTTGTGTGTTTGAATGCACCTGCCCTGACTATGCCATAAGAGGGGTAGTGTGGCGCTTGTGTGTTTGAATGCACCTGCCCTGACTATGCCATAAGATAGTGTGGCGCTTGTGTGTTTGAATGCACCTGCCCTGACTATGCCATAAGATAGTGTGGCGCTTGTGTGTTTGAATGCACCTGCCCTAACTATGCCATAAGATAGTGTGGCGCTTGTGTGTTTGAATGCACCTGCCCTGACTATGCCATAAGAGGGGTAGTGTGGCGCTTGTGTGTTCGAATGCACCTGCCCTGACTATGCCATAAGATAGTGTGGCGCGTGTGTGTTTGAATGCACCTGCCCTGACTATGTCATAAGAGGGGTAGTGTAGCGCTTGTGTGTTTGAATGCACCTGCCCTGACTATGCCATAAGAGGGGTAGTGTGGCGCTTGTGTGTTTGAATGCACCTGCCCTTACTATGCCATAAGAGGGGTAGTGTGCATGGCGCTTGTGTGTTTGAATGCACTTGCCCTGACTATGCCATAAGAGGGGTAGTGTGGCGCTTGTGTGTTTGAATGCACCTGCCCTGACTATGCCATAAGAGGGGTAGTGTGGCGCTTGTGTGTTTGAATGCACCTGCCCTGACTATGCCATAAGAGGGGTAGTGTGGCGCTTGTGTTTGAATGCACCTGCCCTGACTATGCCATAAGAGGGGTAGTGTGGCGCTTGTGTTTGAATGCACCTGCCCTGACTATGCCATAAGAGGGGTAGTGTGGCGCTTGTGTGTTTGTATGCACCTGCCCTGACTATGCCATTAGAGGGGTGAGTGTGGGGCTTGTGTGTTTGTATGCACCTGCCCTGACTATGCCATAAGATAGTGTGGCGCTTGTGTGTTTGAATGCACCTGCCCTGACTATGCCATAAGAGGGGTGAGTGTGGCGCTTGTGTGTTTGTATGCACCTGCCCTGACTATGCCATAAGATAGTGTGGCGCTTGTGTGTTTGAATGCACCTGCCCTGACTATGCCATAAGAGGGGTGAGTGTGGCGCTTGTGTGTTTGAATGCACCTGCCCTGACTATGCCATAAGATAGTGTGGCGCTTGTGTGTTTGTATGCACCTGCCCTGACTATGCCATAAGATAGTGTGGCGCTTGTGTGTTTGAATGCACCTGCCCTGACTATGCCATAAGATAGTGTGGCGCTTGTGTGTTTGAATGCACCTGCCCTGACTATGCCATAAGAGGGGTGAGTGTGGCGCTTGTGTGTTTGTATGCACTTGCCCTGACTATGCCATAAGATAGTGTGGCGCTTGTGTGTTTGAATGCACCTGCCCTTACTATGCCATAAGAGGGGTGAGTGTGGCGCTTGTGTGTTTGAATGCACCTGCCCTGACTATGCCATAAGATAGTGTGGCGCTTGTGTGTTTGTATGCACCTGCCCTGACTATGCCATAAGATAGTGTGGCGCTTGTGTGTTTGAATGCACCTGCCCTGACTATGCCATAAGATAGTGTGGCGCTTGTGTGTTTGAATGCACCTGCCCTGACTATGCCATAAGAGGGGTGAGTGTGGCGCTTGTGTGTTTGTATGCACCTGCCCTGACTATGCCATAAGAGGGGTGAGTGTGGCGCTTGTGTGTTTGAATGCACCTGCCCTGACTATGCCATAAGATAGTGTGGCGCTTGTGTGTTTGTATGCACCTGCCCTGACTATGCCATAAGAGGGGTGAGTGTGGCGCTTGTGTGTTTGAATGCACCTGCCCTGACTATGCCATAAGAGGGGTGAGTGTGGCGCTTGTGTGTTTGTATGCACCTGCCCTGACTATGCCATGAGAGGGGTGAGTGTGGCGCTTGTGTGTTTGTATGCACTTGCCCTGACTATGCCATAAGATAGTGTGGCGCTTGTGTGTTTGTATGCACCTGCCCTGACTATGCCATAAGAGGGGTGAGTGTGGCGCTTGTGTGTTTGTATGCACTTGCCCTGACTATGCCATAAGATAGTGTGGCGCTTGTGTGTTTGAATGCACCTGCCCTGACTATGCCATAAGAGGGGTGAGTGTGGTGCTTGTGTGTTTGAATGCACCTGCCCTGACTATGCCATAAGAGGGGTGAGTGTGGCGCTTGTGTGTTTGTATGCACCTGCCCTGACTATGCCATAAGAGGGGTGAGTGTGGCGCTTGTGTGTTTGAATGCACCTGCCCTGACTATGCCATAAGAGGGGTGAGTGTGGCGCTTGTGTGTTTGAATGCACCTGCCCTGACTATGCCATAAGAGGGGTGAGTTTGGCGCTTGTGTGTTTGAATGCACCTGCCCTGACTATGCCATAAGAGGGGTGAGTGTGGCGCTTGTGTGTTTGTATGCACCTGCCCTGACTATGCCATAAGATAGTGTGGCGCTTGTGTGTTTGTATGCACTTGCCCTGACTATGCCATAAGAGGGGTGAGTGTGGCGCTTGTGTGTTTGAATGCACCTGCCCTGACTATGCCATAAGAGGGGTGAGTGTGGCGCTTGTGTGTTTGTATGCACCTGCCCTGACTATGCCATAAGAGGGGTGAGTGTGGCGCTTGTGTGTTTGTATGCACCTGCCCTGACTATGCCATAAGAGGGGTGAGTGTGGCGCTTGTGTGTTTGTATGCACCTGCCCTTACTATGCCATAAGATAGTGTGGCGCTTGTGTGTTTGAATGCACTGACTATGCCATAAGAGGGGTGAGTGTGGCGCTTGTGTGTTTGTATGCACCTGCCCTGACTATGCCATAAGAGGGGTGAGTGTGGCGCTTGTGTGTTTGTATGCACCTGCCCTGACTATGCCATAAGAGGGGTGAGTGTGGCGCTTGTGTGTTTGTATGCACCTGCCCTGACTATGCCATAAGATAGTGTGGCGCTTGTGTGTTTGAATGCACCTGCCCTGACTATGCCATAAGAGGGGTGAGTGTGGCGCTTGTGTGTTTGTATGCACCTGCCCTGACTATGCCATAAGAGGGGTGAGTGTGGAGCTTGTGTGTTTGTATGCACCTGCCCTGACTATGCCATAAGATAGTGTGGCGCTTGTGTGTTTGAATGCACCTGCCCTGACTATGCCATAAGATAGTGTGGCGCTTGTGTGTTTGTATGCACCTGCCCTGACTATGCCATAAGATAGTGTGGCGCTTGTGTGTTTGAATGCACCTGCCCTGACTATGCGATAAGATAGTGTGGCGCTTGTGTGTTTGAATGCACCTGCCCTGACTATGCCATAAGAGGGGTAGTGTGGCGCTTGTGTGTTTGAATGCACCTGCCCTGACTATGCCATAAGAGGGGTAGTGTGTCGCTTGTGTGTTTGAATGTACCTGCCCTGACTATGCCATAAGAGGGGTAGTGTGGCGCTTGTGTGTTTGTATGCACTTGCCCTGACTATGCCATAAGATAGTGTGGCGCTTGTGTGTTTGAATGCACCTGCCCTTACTATGCCATAAGAGGGGTGAGTGTGGCGCTTGTGTGTTTGAATGCACCTGCCCTGACTATGCCATAAGATAGTGTGGCGCTTGTGTGTTTGTATGCACCTGCCCTGACTATGCCATAAGATAGTGTGGCGCTTGTGTGTTTGAATGCACCTGCCCTGACTATGCCATAAGATAGTGTGGCGCTTGTGTTTGAATGCACCTGCCCTGACTATGCCATAAGAGGGGTGAGTGTGGCGCTTGTGTGTTTGAATGCACCTGCCCTGACTATGCCATAAGAGGGGTAGTGTGGCGCTTGTGTGTTTGAATGCACCTGCCCTGACTATGCCATAAGATAGTGTGGCGCTTGTGTGTTTGAATGCACCTGCCCTGACTATGCCATAAGATAGTGTGGCGCGCGTGTGTTTGAATGCACCTGCCCTGACTATGTCATAAGAGGGGTAGTGTAGCGCTTGTGTGTTTGAATGGACCTGCCCTGACTATGCCATAAGAGGGGTAGTGTGGCGCTTGTGTGTTTGAATGCACCTGCCCTCACTATGCCATAAGAGGGGTAGTGTGCATGGCGCTTGTGTGTTTGAATGCACCTGCCCTGACTATGCCATAAGAGGGGTAGTGTGGCGCTTGTGTGTTTGAATGCACCTGCCCTGACTATGCCATAAGAGGGGTAGTGTGGCGCTTGTGTGTTTGAATGCACCTGCCCTGACTATGCCATAAGATAGTGTGGCGCTTGTGTGTTTGAATGCACCTGCCCTGACTATGCCATAAGATAGTGTGGCGCTTGTGTGTTTGAATGCACCTGCCCTAACTATGCCATAAGATAGTGTGGCGCTTGTGTGTTTGAATGCACCTGCCCTGACTATGCCATAAGAGGGGTAGTGTGGCGCTTGTGTGTTCGAATGCACCTGCCCTGACTATGCCATAAGATAGTGTGGCGCGTGTGTGTTTGAATGCACCTGCCCTGACTATGTCATAAGAGGGGTAGTGTAGCGCTTGTGTGTTTGAATGCACCTGCCCTGACTATGCCATAAGAGGGGTAGTGTGGCGCTTGTGTGTTTGAATGCACCTGCCCTTACTATGCCATAAGAGGGGTAGTGTGCATGGCGCTTGTGTGTTTGAATGCACTTGCCCTGACTATGCCATAAGAGGGGTAGTGTGGCGCTTGTGTGTTTGAATGCACCTGCCCTGACTATGCCATAAGAGGGGTAGTGTGGCGCTTGTGTGTTTGAATGCACCTGCCCTGACTATGCCATAAGAGGGGTAGTGTGGCGCTTGTGTTTGAATGCACCTGCCCTGACTATGCCATAAGAGGGGTAGTGTGGCGCTTGTGTTTGAATGCACCTGCCCTGACTATGCCATAAGAGGGGTAGTGTGGCGCTTGTGTGTTTGTATGCACCTGCCCTGACTATGCCATTAGAGGGGTGAGTGTGGGGCTTGTGTGTTTGTATGCACCTGCCCTGACTATGCCATAAGATAGTGTGGCGCTTGTGTGTTTGAATGCACCTGCCCTGACTATGCCATAAGAGGGGTGAGTGTGGCGCTTGTGTGTTTGTATGCACCTGCCCTGACTATGCCATAAGATAGTGTGGCGCTTGTGTGTTTGAATGCACCTGCCCTGACTATGCCATAAGAGGGGTGAGTGTGGCGCTTGTGTGTTTGAATGCACCTGCCCTGACTATGCCATAAGATAGTGTGGCGCTTGTGTGTTTGTATGCACCTGCCCTGACTATGCCATAAGATAGTGTGGCGCTTGTGTGTTTGAATGCACCTGCCCTGACTATGCCATAAGATAGTGTGGCGCTTGTGTGTTTGAATGCACCTGCCCTGACTATGCCATAAGAGGGGTGAGTGTGGCGCTTGTGTGTTTGTATGCACTTGCCCTGACTATGCCATAAGATAGTGTGGCGCTTGTGTGTTTGAATGCACCTGCCCTTACTATGCCATAAGAGGGGTGAGTGTGGCGCTTGTGTGTTTGAATGCACCTGCCCTGACTATGCCATAAGATAGTGTGGCGCTTGTGTGTTTGTATGCACCTGCCCTGACTATGCCATAAGATAGTGTGGCGCTTGTGTGTTTGAATGCACCTGCCCTGACTATGCCATAAGATAGTGTGGCGCTTGTGTGTTTGAATGCACCTGCCCTGACTATGCCATAAGAGGGGTGAGTGTGGCGCTTGTGTGTTTGTATGCACCTGCCCTGACTATGCCATAAGAGGGGTGAGTGTGGCGCTTGTGTGTTTGAATGCACCTGCCCTGACTATGCCATAAGATAGTGTGGCGCTTGTGTGTTTGTATGCACCTGCCCTGACTATGCCATAAGAGGGGTGAGTGTGGCGCTTGTGTGTTTGAATGCACCTGCCCTGACTATGCCATAAGAGGGGTGAGTGTGGCGCTTGTGTGTTTGTATGCACCTGCCCTGACTATGCCATGAGAGGGGTGAGTGTGGCGCTTGTGTGTTTGTATGCACCTGCCCTGACTATGCCATAAGAGGGGTGAGTGTGGCGCTTGTGTGTTTGAATGCACCTGCCCTGACTATGCCATAAGATAGTGTGGCGCTTGTGTGTTTGAATGCACCTGCCCTGACTATGCCATAAGAGGGGTGAGTGTGGCGCTTGTGTGTTTGTATGCACCTGCCCTGACTATGCCATAAGAGGGGTGAGTGTGGCGCTTGTGTGTTTGAATGCACCTGCCCTGACTATGCCATAAGATAGTGTGGCGCTTGTGTGTTTGTATGCACCTGCCCTGACTATGCCATAAGAGGGGTGAGTGTGGCGCTTGTGTGTTTGAATGCACCTGCCCTGACTATGCCATAAGAGGGGTGAGTGTGGCGCTTGTGTGTTTGTATGCACCTGCCCTGACTATGCCATAAGATAGTGTGGCGCTTGTGTGTTTGTATGCACCTGCCCTGACTATGCCATAAGAGGGGTGAGTGTGGCGCTTGTGTGTTTGAATGCACCTGCCCTGACTATGCCATAAGAGGGGTGAGTGTGGCGCTTGTGTGTTTGTATGCACCTGCCCTGACTATGCCATGAGAGGGGTGAGTGTGGCGCTTGTGTGTTTGTATGCACTTGCCCTGACTATGCCATAAGATAGTGTGGCGCTTGTGTGTTTGTATGCACCTGCCCTGACTATGCCATAAGAGGGGTGAGTGTGGCGCTTGTGTGTTTGAATGCACCTGCCCTGACTATGCCATAAGAGGGGTGAGTGTGGCGCTTGTGTGTTTGTATGCACCTGCCCTGACTATGCCATGAGAGGGGTGAGTGTGGCGCTTGTGTGTTTGTATGCACTTGCCCTGACTATGCCATAAGATAGTGTGGCGCTTGTGTGTTTGTATGCACCTGCCCTGACTATGCCATAAGAGGGGTGAGTGTGGCGCTTGTGTGTTTGTATGCACTTGCCCTGACTATGCCATAAGATAGTGTGGCGCTTGTGTGTTTGAATGCACCTGCCCTGACTATGCCATAAGAGGGGTGAGTGTGGTGCTTGTGTGTTTGAATGCACCTGCCCTGACTATGCCATAAGAGGGGTGAGTGTGGCGCTTGTGTGTTTGTATGCACCTGCCCTGACTATGCCATAAGAGGGGTGAGTGTGGCGCTTGTGTGTTTGAATGCACCTGCCCTGACTATGCCATAAGAGGGGTGAGTGTGGCGCTTGTGTGTTTGAATGCACCTGCCCTGACTATGCCATAAGAGGGGTGAGTTTGGCGCTTGTGTGTTTGAATGCACCTGCCCTGACTATGCCATAAGAGGGGTGAGTGTGGCGCTTGTGTGTTTGTATGCACCTGCCCTGACTATGCCATAAGATAGTGTGGCGCTTGTGTGTTTGTATGCACTTGCCCTGACTATGCCATAAGAGGGGTGAGTGTGGCGCTTGTGTGTTTGAATGCACCTGCCCTGACTATGCCATAAGAGGGGTGAGTGTGGCGCTTGTGTGTTTGTATGCACCTGCCCTGACTATGCCATAAGAGGGGTGAGTGTGGCGCTTGTGTGTTTGTATGCACCTGCCCTGACTATGCCATAAGAGGGGTGAGTGTGGCGCTTGTGTGTTTGTATGCACCTGCCCTTACTATGCCATAAGATAGTGTGGCGCTTGTGTGTTTGAATGCACCTGCCCTGACTATGCCATAAGAGGGGTGAGTGTGGCGCTTGTGTGTTTGTATGCACCTGCCCTGACTATGCCATAAGAGGGGTGAGTGTGGCGCTTGTGTGTTTGTATGCACCTGCCCTGACTATGCCATAAGAGGGGTGAGTGTGGCGCTTGTGTGTTTGTATGCACCTGCCCTGACTATGCCATAAGATAGTGTGGCGCTTGTGTGTTTGAATGCACCTGCCCTGACTATGCCATAAGAGGGGTGAGTGTGGCGCTTGTGTGTTTGTATGCACCTGCCCTGACTATGCCATAAGAGGGGTGAGTGTGGAGCTTGTGTGTTTGTATGCACCTGCCCTGACTATGCCATAAGATAGTGTGGCGCTTGTGTGTTTGAATGCACCTGCCCTGACTATGCCATAAGATAGTGTGGCGCTTGTGTGTTTGTATGCACCTGCCCTGACTATGCCATAAGATAGTGTGGCGCTTGTGTGTTTGAATGCACCTGCCCTGACTATGCGATAAGATAGTGTGGCGCTTGTGTGTTTGAATGCACCTGCCCTGACTATGCCATAAGAGGGGTAGTGTGGCGCTTGTGTGTTTGAATGCACCTGCCCTGACTATGCCATAAGAGGGGTAGTGTGTCGCTTGTGTGTTTGAATGTACCTGCCCTGACTATGCCATAAGAGGGGTAGTGTGGCGCTTGTGTGTTTGAATGCACCTGCCCTGACTATGCCATAAGATAGTGTGGCGCTTGTGTGTTTGAATGCACCTGCCCTGACTATGCCATAAGAGGGGTGAGTGTGGCGCTTGTGTGTTTGAATGCACCTGCCCTGACTATGCCATAAGATAGTGTGGCGCTTGTGTGTTTGTATGCACCTGCCCTGACTATGCCATAAGATAGTGTGGCGCTTGTGTGTTTGAATGCACCTGCCCTGACTATGCCATAAGATAGTGTGGCGCTTGTGTGTTTGAATGCACCTGCCCTGACTATGCCATAAGAGGGGTGAGTGTGGCGCTTGTGTGTTTGTATGCACTTGCCCTGACTATGCCATAAGATAGAGTAGCGCTTGTGTGTTTGAATGCACCTACCCTGACTATGCCATAAGAGGGGTGAGTGTGGCGCTTGTGTGTTTGTATGCACCTGCCCTGACTATGCCATAAGAGGGGTGAGTGTGGCGCTTGTGTGTTTGAATGCACCTGCCCTGACTATGCCATAAGAGGGGTGAGTTTGGCGCTTGTGTGTTTGTATGCACCTGCCCTGACTATGCCATGAGAGGGGTGAGTGTCGCGCTTGTGTGTTTGTATGCACTTGCCCTGACTATGCCATAAGATAGTGTGGCGCTTGTGTGTTTGAATGCACCTGCCCTGACTATGCCATAAGAGGGGTGAGTGTGGCGCTTGTGTGTTTGAATGCACCTGCCCTGACTATGCCATAAGAGGGGTGAGTGTGGCGCTTGTGTGTTTGTATGCACCTGCCCTGACTATGCCATAAGAGGGGTGAGTGTGGCGCTTGTGTGTTTGAATGCACCTGCCCTGACTATGCCATAAGAGGGGTGAGTTTGGCGCTTGTGTGTTTGTATGCACCTGCCCTGACTATGCCATAAGAGGGGTGAGTGTGGCGCTTGTGTGTTTGAATGCACCTGCCCTGACTATGCCATAAGAGGGGTGAGTGTGGCGCTTGTGTGTTTGTATGCACCTGCCCTGACTATGCCATAAGAGGGGTGAGTGTGGAGCTTGTGTGTTTGTATGCACCTGCCCTGACTATGCCATAAGAGGGGTGAGTGTCGCGCTTGTGTGTTTGTATGCACTTGCCCTGACTATGCCATAAGATAGTGTGGCGCTTGTGTGTTTGAATGCACCTGCCCTGACTATGCCATAAGAGGGGTGAGTGTGGCGCTTGTGTGTTTGAATGCACCTGCCCTGACTATGCCATAAGAGGGGTGAGTGTCGCGCTTGTGTGTTTGTATGCACTTGCCCTGACTATGCCATAAGATAGTGTGGCGCTTGTGTGTTTGAATGCACCTGCCCTGACTATGCCATAAGAGGGGTGAGTGTGGCGCTTGTGTGTTTGAATGCACCTGCCCTGACTATGCCATAAGAGGGGTGAGTGTGGCGCTTGTGTGTTTGAATGCACCTGCCCTGACTATGCCATAAGAGGGGTGAGTGTGGCGCTTGTGTGTTTGTATGCACCTGCCCTGACTATGCCATAAGAGGGGTGAGTGTGGCGCTTGTGTGTTTGTATGCACTTGCCCTGACTATGCCATCAGATAGTGTGGCGCTTGTGTGTTTGTATGCACTTGCCCTGACTATGCCATAAGATAGTGTGGCGCTTGTGTGTTTGTATGCACCTGCCCTGACTATGCCATAAGAGGGGTGAGTGTGGCGCTTGTGTGTTTGAATGCACCTGCCCTGACTATGCCATAAGAGGGGTGAGTGTGGCGCTTGTGTGTTTGTATGCACCTGCCCTGACTATGCCATAAGAGGGGTGAGTGTGGCGCTTGTGTGTTTGTATGCACCTGCCCTGACTATGCCATAAGAGGGGTGAGTGTGGCGCTTGTGTGTTTGTATGCACCTGCCCTTACTATGCCATAAGATAGTGTGGCGCTTGTGTGTTTGAATGCACCTGCCCTGACTATGCCATAAGAGGGGTGAGTGTGGCGCTTGTGTGTTTGTATGCACCTGCCCTGACTATGCCATAAGAGGGGTGAGTGTGGCGCTTGTGTGTTTGTATGCACCTGCCCTGACTATGCCATAAGAGGGGTGAGTGTGGCGCTTGTGTGTTTGTATGCACCTGCCCTGACTATCCCATAAGATAGTGTGGCGCTTGTGTGTTTGAATGCACCTGCCCTGACTATGCCATAAGAGGGGTGAGTGTGGCGCTTGTGTGTTTGTATGCACCTGCCCTGACTATGCCATAAGAGGGGTGAGTGTGGAGCTTGTGTGTTTGTATGCACCTGCCCTGACTATGCCATAAGATAGTGTGGCGCTTGTGTGTTTGAATGCACCTGCCCTGACTATGCCATAAGATAGTGTGGCGCTTGTGTGTTTGTATGCACCTGCCCTGACTATGCGATAAGATAGTGTGGCGCTTGTGTGTTTGAATGCACCTGCCCTGACTATGCGATAAGATAGTGTGGCGCTTGTGTGTTTGAATGCACCTGCCCTGACTATGCCATAAGAGGGGTAGGGTGGCGCTTGTGTGTTTGAATGCACCTGCCCTGACTATGCCATAAGAGGGGTAGTGTGTCGCTTGTGTGTTTGAATGCACCTGCCCTGACTATGCCATAAGAGGGGTAGTGTGGCGCTTGTGTGTTTGAATGCACCTGCCCTGACTATGCCATAAGATAGTGTGGCGCTTGTGTGTTTGAATGCACCTGCCCTGACTATGCCATAAGAGGGGTGAGTGTGGCGCTTGTGTGTTTGAATGCACCTGCCCTGACTATGCCATAAGATAGTGTGGCGCTTGTGTGTTTGTATGCACCTGCCCTGACTATGCCATAAGATAGTGTGGCGCTTGTGTGTTTGAATGCACCTGCCCTGACTATGCCATAAGAGGGGTGAGTGTGGCGCTTGTGTGTTTGAATGCACCTGCCCTGACTATGCCATAAGAGGGGTGAGTTTGGCGCTTGTGTGTTTGTATGCACCTGCCCTGACTATGCCATAAGAGGGGTGAGTGTGGCGCTTGTGTGTTTGAATGCACCTGCCCTGACTATGCCATAAGAGGGGTGAGTGTGGCGCTTGTGTGTTTGTATGCACCTGCCCTGACTATGCCATAAGAGGGGTGAGTGTGGAGCTTGTGTGTTTGTATGCACCTGCCCTGACTATGCCATAAGAGGGGTGAGTGTGGCGCTTGTGTGTTTGTATGCACCTGCCCTTACTATGCCATAAGATAGTGTGGCGCTTGTGTGTTTGAATGCACCTGCCCTGACTATGCCATAAGAGGGGTGAGTGTGGCGCTTGTGTGTTTGTATGCACCTGCCCTGACTATGCCATAAGAGGGGTGAGTGTGGCGCTTGTGTGTTTGTATGCACCTGCCCTGACTATGCCATAAGAGGGGTGAGTGTGGCGCTTGTGTGTTTGAATGGACCTGCCCTGACTATGCCATAAGATAGTGTGGCGCTTGTGTGTTTGTATGCACCTGCCCTGACTATGCCATAAGATAGTGTGGCGCTTGTGTGTTTGAATGCACCTGCCCTGACTATGCCATAAGATAGTGTGGCGCTTGTGTGTTTGAATGCACCTGCCCTGACTATGCCATAAGAGGGGTGAGTGTGGCGCTTGTGTGTTTGAATGCACCTGCCCTGACTATGCCATAAGATAGTGTGGCGCTTGTGTGTTTGTATGCACCTGCCCTGACTATGCCATAAGATAGTGTGGCGCTTGTGTGTTTGAATGCACCTGCCCTGACTATGCCATAAGATAGTGTGGCGCTTGTGTGTTTGAATGCACCTGCCCTGACTATGCCATAAGAGGGGTGAGTGTGGCGCTTGTGTGTTTGTATGCACTTGCCCTGACTATGCCATAAGAGGGGTGAGTGTCGCGCTTGTGTGTTTGTATGCACTTGCCCTGACTATGCCATAAGATAGTGTGGCGCTTGTGTGTTTGAATGCACCTGCCCTGACTATGCCATAAGAGGGGTGAGTGTGGCGCTTGTGTGTTTGAATGCACCTGCCCTGACTATGCCATAAGATAGTGTGGCGCTTGTGTGTTTGAATGCACCTGCCCTGACTATGCCATAAGAGGGGTGAGTGTGGCGCTTGTGTGTTTGAATGCACCTGCCCTGACTATGCCATAAGAGGGGTGAGTGTCGCGCTTGTGTGTTTGTATGCACTTGCCCTGACTATGCCATAAGATAGTGTGGCGCTTGTGTGCTTGAATGCACCTGCCCTGACTATGCCATAAGAGGGGTGAGTGTGGCGCTTGTGTGTTTGAATGCACCTGCCCTGACTATGCCATAAGAGGGGTGAGTGTGGCGCTTGTGTGTTTGTATGCACCTGCCCTGACTATGCCATAAGAGGGGTGAGTGTGGCGCTTGTGTGTTTGAATGCACCTGCCCTGACTATGCCATAAGAGGGGTGAGTGTGGCGCTTGTGTGTTTGTATGCACCTGCCCTGACTATGCCATAAGAGGGGTGAGTGTGGCGCTTGTGTGTTTGTATGCACTTGCCCTGACTATGCCATAAGATAGTGTGGCGCTTGTGTGTTTGTATGCACTTGCCCTGACTATGCCATAAGATAGTGTGGCGCTTGTGTGTTTGTATGCACCTGCCCTGACTATGCCATAAGAGGGGTGAGTGTGGCGCTTGTGTGTTTGAATGCACCTGCCCTGACTATGCCATAAGAGGGGTGAGTGTGGCGCTTGTGTGTTTGTATGCACCTGCCCTGACTATGCCATAAGAGGGGTGAGTGTGGCGCTTGTGTGTTTGTATGCACCTGCCCTGACTATGCCATAAGAGGGGTGAGTGTGGCGCTTGTGTGTTTGTATGCACCTGCCCTTACTATGCCATAAGATAGTGTGGCGCTTGTGTGTTTGAATGCACCTGCCCTGACTATGCCATAAGAGGGGTGAGTGTGGCGCTTGTGTGTTTGTATGCACCTGCCCTGACTATGCCATAAGAGGGGTGAGTGTGGCGCTTGTGTGTTTGTATGCACCTGCCCTGACTATGCCATAAGAGGGGTGAGTGTGGCGCTTGTGTATTTGTATGCACCTGCCCTGACTATCCCATAAGATAGTGTGGCGCTTGTGTGTTTGAATGCACCTGCCCTGACTATGCCATAAGAGGGGTGAGTGTGGCGCTTGTGTGTTTGTATGCACCTGCCCTGACTATGCCATAAGAGGGGTGAGTGTGGAGCTTGTGTGTTTGTATGCACCTGCCCTGACTATGCCATAAGATAGTGTGGCGCTTGTGTGTTTGAATGCACCTGCCCTGACTATGCCATAAGATAGTGTGGCGCTTGTGTGTTTGTATGCACCTGCCCTGACTATGCCATAAGATAGTGTGGCGCTTGTGTGTTTGAATGCACCTGCCCTGACTATGCGATAAGATAGTGTGGCGCTTGTGTGTTTGAATGCACCTGCCCTGACTATGCCATAAGAGGGGTAGGGTGGCGCTTGTGTGTTTGAATGCACCTGCCCTGACTATGCCATAAGAGGGGTAGTGTGTCGCTTGTGTGTTTGAATGCACCTGCCCTGACTATGCCATAAGAGGGGTAGTGTGGCGCTTGTGTGTTTGAATGCACCTGCCCTGACTATGCCATAAGATAGTGTGGCGCTTGTGTGTTTGAATGCACCTGCCCTGACTATGCCATAAGAGGGGTGAGTGTGGCGCTTGTGTGTTTGTATGCACTTGCCCTGACTATGCCATAAGATAGAGTAGCGCTTGTGTGTTTGAATGCACCTACCCTGACTATGCCATAAGAGGGGTGAGTGTGGCGCTTGTGTGTTTGTATGCACCTGCCCTGACTATGCCATAAGAGGGGTGAGTGTGGCGCTTGTGTGTTTGAATGCACCTGCCCTGACTATGCCATAAGAGGGGTGAGTGTGGCGCTTGTGTGTTTGTATGCACCTGCCCTGACTATGCCATGAGAGGGGTGAGTGTCGCGCTTGTGTGTTTGTATGCACTTGCCCTGACTATGCCATAAGATAGTGTGGCGCTTGTGTGTTTGAATGCACCTGCCCTGACTATGCCATAAGAGGGGTGAGTGTGGCGCTTGTGTGTTTGAATGCACCTGCCCTGACTATGCCATAAGAGGGGTGAGTGTGGCGCTTGTGTGTTTGTATGCACCTGCCCTGACTATGCCATAAGAGGGGTGAGTGTGGCGCTTGTGTGTTTGAATGCACCTGCCCTGACTATGCCATAAGAGGGGTGAGTGTGGCGCTTGTGTGTTTGTATGCACCTGCCCTGACTATGCCATAAGAGGGGTGAGTGTGGCGCTTGTGTGTTTGTATGCACTTGCCCTGACTATGCCATAAGATAGTGTGGCGCTTGTGTGTTTGAATGCACCTGCCCTGACTATGCCATAAGAGGGGTGAGTGTGGCGCTTGTGTGTTTGTATGCACCTGCCCTGACTATGCCATAAGATAGTGTGGCGCTTGTGTGTTTGAATGCACCTGCCCTGACTATGCCATAAGATAGTGTGGCGCTTGTGTGTTTGAATGCACCTGCCCTGACTATGCCATAAGAGGGGTGAGTGTGGCGCTTGTGTGTTTGTATGCACTTGCCCTGACTATGCCATAAGATAGAGTAGCGCTTGTGTGTTTGAATGCACCTACCCTGACTATGCCATAAGAGGGGTGAGTGTGGCGCTTGTGTGTTTGTATGCACCTGCCCTGACTATGCCATAAGAGGGGTGAGTGTGGCGCTTGTGTGTTTGAATGCACCTGCCCTGACTATGCCATAAGAGGGGTGAGTGTGGCGCTTGTGTGTTTGTATGCACCTGCCCTGACTATGCCATGAGAGGGGTGAGTGTCGCGCTTGTGTGTTTGTATGCACTTGCCCTGACTATGCCATAAGATAGTGTGGCGCTTGTGTGTTTGAATGCACCTGCCCTGACTATGCCATAAGAGGGGTGAGTGTGGCGCTTGTGTGTTTGAATGCACCTGCCCTGACTATGCCATAAGAGGGGTGAGTGTGGCGCTTGTGTGTTTGTATGCACCTGCCCTGACTATGCCATAAGAGGGGTGAGTGTGGCGCTTGTGTGTTTGAATGCACCTGCCCTGACTATGCCATAAGAGGGGTGAGTGTGGCGCTTGTGTGTTTGTATGCACCTGCCCTGACTATGCCATAAGAGGGGTGAGTGTGGCGCTTGTGTGTTTGTATGCACTTGCCCTGACTATGCCATAAGATAGTGTGGCGCTTGTGTGTTTGAATGCACCTGCCCTGACTATGCCATAAGAGGGGTGAGTGTGGCGCTTGTGTGTTTGTATGCACCTGCCCTGACTATGCCATAAGAGGGGTGAGTGTGGCGCTTGTGTGTTTGAATGCACCTGCCCTTACTATGCCATAAGATAGTGTGGCGCTTGTGTGTATGAATGCACCTGCCCTGACTATGCCATAAGAGGGGTGAGTGTGGCGCTTGTGTGTTTGTATGCACCTGCCCTGACTATGCCATAAGAGGGGTGAGTGTGGCGCTTGTGTGTTTGTATGCACCTTCCCTGACTATGCCATAAGAGGGGTGAGTGTGGCGCTTGTGTGTTTGTATGCACCTGCCCTGACTATGCCATAAGATAGTGTGGCGCTTGTGTGTTTGAATGCAACTGCCCTGACTATGCCATAAGAGGGGTGAGTGTGGCGCTTGTGTGTTTGTATGCACCTGCCCTGACTATGCCATAAGAGGGGTGAGTGTGGCGCTTGTGTGTTTGAATGCACCTGCCCTGACTATGCCATAAGAGGGGTGAGTGTGGCGCTTGTGTGTTTGTATGCACCTGCCCTGACTATGCCATAAGAGGGGTGAGTGTGGTGCTTGTGTGTTTGAATGCACCTGCCCTGACTATGCCATAAGAGGGGTGAGTGTGGCGCTTGTGTGTTTGTATGCACCTGCCCTGACTATGCCATAAGAGGGGTGAGTGTGGAGCTTGTGTGTTTGTATGCACCTGCCCTGACTATGCCATAAGATAGTGTGGCGCTTGTGTGTTTGAATGCACCTGCCCTGACTATGCCATAAGGTAGTGTGGCGCTTGTGTGTTTGTATGCACCTGCCCTGACTATGCCATAAGATAGTGTGGCCCTTGTGTGTTTGAATGCACCTGCCCTGACTATGCCATAAGATAGTGTGGCGCTTGTGTGTTTGTATGCACCTGCCCTGACTATGCCATAAGAGGGGTGAGTGTGGCGCTTGTGTGTTGTTATGCACCTGCCCTGACTATGCCATGAGATAGTGTGGCGCTTGTGTGTTTGAATGCACCTGCCCTGACTATGCCATAAGAGGGGTGAGTGTGGCGCTTGTGTGTTTGTATGCACCTGCCCTGACTATGCCATAAGAGGGGTGAGTGTGGCGCTTGTGTGTTTGAATGCACCTGCCCTGACTATGCCATAAGAGGGGTGAGTGTGGCGCTTGTGTGTTTGTATGCACCTGCCCTGACTATGCCATAAGAGGGGTGAGTGTGGCGCTTGTGTGTTTGTATGCACCTGCCCTGACTATGCCATAAGAGGGGTGAGTGTGGTGCTTGTGTGTTTGAATGCACCTGCCCTGACTATACATACATACATATACATATAACTTTATTTCCGTACGCTAGCCACTACAACAGTAAGCTGGTTTCCACGTGGGGCGTAACAATAAATATATGTACAGATTAAAAACATATATTGATAAAAATCAGTAAAAAATCTGCTATCAGCATAACTCAGTAACAGGAACAGACACTCCTCTTGAATTGCCGTAAAGATTTGGCTCTTTTAGCCTCATCTGGCAGGTTATTCCAAAGCATAGCACCACTGTATTTGAAGCTTCGCTTGAGGAAATTTGTACGCGGTCTTGGAAGTGCTAGATCAGTTTCAGAGTTTCTTAGCTGATAGCGTTTATCGCAGTCACTTGTTTTAATAAAAGAGTTTCTCAAATATGGTGCGGATTGTTCATTTAAGATTTTATAGATTAAAATAGATTTCATTTGATTACGTCTGGCTTGGAGCGTTTTCCATTCTAATTTAGCAAGTATATCAACGGATCTTGTGTCGTAATTCGTGCCTGTAATTACCCTAGCGGCTCGAGATTGAACTCTTTGCAATTTGTCTTTTAGCGTCTTGCCGCAAGTATCCCATAGTGGGCAACAATAGTCGAAGTAAGGTTGTACAAGTGATTTGTAAATTACTTCGAGTGAATCGGTGGGGACAAATGGCTTAATACGCTTTATGGCACCTATACCAGCACTTGCCTTTTTACATATCTTATTTATTTGATTTTCAAAACTAAGTTTTTCATCGATTTCAATCCCTAGGCAGGTATGTGAGTCTACTCGCAATACCTTGTTATTGTCTATGGAGATATTGTTTGGCTGGCTTTTGGTTTTATTATTTAAGTTATAGGTCGATCCAATTATCATTAGTTTGGTTTTGGAGGGGTGATACTGGAGCTTATTCACTACAAGCCAGTCACATATGTTATCCAAGTCAGAATTAATATTCGATGTAAGTTTGTCCATATCAGGGGCTGATGCAAAAATCTGGGTATCATCTGCATATATACATGGGGTAGTAAAATTAAGGCAATTTGATAAATCATTGATATAAAGTAGAAATAACAAGGGTCCTAGGATCGAGCCTTGTGGGACACCACAAATTATCTCTTTCGTGGAGGATAAATGACCATTTACTAAACATTGCTGTTGTCTATTAGTTAAATAGGAATCGAACCATTTTTGGCCAAGGCCCGAAACACCATAAAATTCCAATTTGTCAAGTAAAATGGAATGGTTAATTGAATCAAATGCTTTTCGAATATCAATAAATACTACTCCCGTTAATAAACCATTATCCATACTTTCGTACAGTGTATCGCACATTTGGATCAGAGCTGTGACTGTTGAATGAAGTGGACGAAACCCAGATTGGAATTTAGAAAGCATGGAGTTATCAAGTAGATAGCCGTATAGCTGTCTGAAAACTTCTTTTTCAAACACTTTACTGATTATTGGTAAGATAGATATAGGGCGATAATTTCCAGTTTGACGCCGGTCGTCAGCTTTGAATATTGGATTCACGCGTGCTCTTTTCCATTCTTCAACAAAAAACCCAGTAGAGAGTGATAGATTAAATATAAACGTTAACGATGGTGCTATTGTTTCCGCGGCAATCTTGAGTACGTTGGCCGGAATGTTATCAAGGCCAGTACTTTTGGAAGTATTCAGCTGTTTCAACGTAAGCAAAACATTATCCACTGGTATTTCAGAAAACTTAAATGAGTGTGGCGCTTGTGTGTTTGTATGCACCTGCCCTGACTATGCCATAAGAGGGGTGAGTGTGGAGCTTGTGTGTTTGTATGCACCTGCCCTGACTATGCCATAAGATAGTGTGGCGCTTGTGTGTTTGAATGCACCTGCCCTGACTATGCCATAAGATAGTGTGGCGCTTGTGTGTTTGTATGCACCTGCCTTGACTATGCCATAAGATAGTGTGGCGCTTGTGTGTTTGAATGCACCTGCCCTGACTATGCCATAAGATAGTGTGGCGCTTGTGTGTTTGAATGCACCTGCCCTGACTATGCCATAAGAGGGGTAGTGTGGCGCTTGTGTGTTTGAATGCACCTGCCCTGACTATGCCATAAGAGGGGTAGTGTGTCGCTTGTGTGTTTGAATGCACCTGCCCTGACTATGCCATAAGAGGGGTAGTGTGGCGCTTGTGTGTTTGAATGCACCTGCCCTGACTATGCCATAAGATAGTGTGGCGCTTGTGTGTTTGAATGCACCTGCCCTGAGTATGCCATAATAGGGGTAGTGTGGCGCTTATGTGTTTGTATGCACCTGCCCTGACTATGCCATAAGATAGTGTGGCGCGTGTGTGTTTGAATGCACCTGCCCTGACTATGTCATAAGAGGGGTAGTGTAGCGCTTGTGTGTTTGAATGCACCTGCCCTGACTATGCCATAAGAGGGGTAGTGTGGCGCTTGTGTGTTTGAATGCACCTGCCCTTACTATGCCATAAGAGGGGTAGTGTGCATGGCGCTTGTGTGTTTGAATGCACTTGCCCTGACTATGCCATAAGAGGGGTAGTGTGGCGCTTGTGTGTTTGTATGCACCTGCCCTGACGATGCCATAAGATAGTGTACCGCTTGTGTGTTTGAATGCACCTGCCCTGACTATGCCATAAGAGGGGTGAGTGTGGGGCTTGTGTGTTTGTATGCACCTGCCCTGACTATGCCATAAGAGGGGTGAGTGTGGCGCTTGTGTGTTTGTATGCACCTGCCCTGACTATGCCATAAGAGGGGTGAGTGTGAGGCTTGTGTGTTTGTATGCACCTGCCCTGACTATGCCATAAGATAGTGTGGCGCTTGTGTGTTTGAATGCACCTGCCCTGACTATGCCATAAGAGGGGTGAGTGTGGCGCTTGTGTGTTTGAATGCACCTGCCCTGACTATGCCATAAGAGGGGTGAGTTTGGCGCTTGTGTGTTTGTATGCACCTGCCCTGACTATGCCATAAGAGGGGTGAGTGTGGCGCTTGTGTGTTTGAATGCACCTGCCCTGACTATGCCATAAGAGGGGTGAGTGTGGCGCTTGTGTGTTTGTATGCACCTGCCCTGACTATGCCATAAGAGGGGTGAGTGTGGAGCTTGTGTGTTTGTATGCACCTGCCCTGACTATGCCATAAGAGGGGTGAGTGTGGCGCTTGTGTGTTTGTATGCACCTGCCCTTACTATGCCATAAGATAGTGTGGCGCTTGTGTGTTTGAATGCACCTGCCCTGACTATGCCATAAGAGGGGTGAGTGTGGCGCTTGTGTGTTTGTATGCACCTGCCCTGACTATGCCATAAGAGGGGTGAGTGTGGCGCTTGTGTGTTTGTATGCACCTGCCCTGACTATGCCATAAGAGGGGTGAGTGTGGCGCTTGTGTGTTTGAATGGACCTGCCCTGACTATGCCATAAGATAGTGTGGCGCTTGTGTGTTTGTATGCACCTGCCCTGACTATGCCATAAGATAGTGTGGCGCTTGTGTGTTTGAATGCACCTGCCCTGACTATGCCATAAGATAGTGTGGCGCTTGTGTGTTTGAATGCACCTGCCCTGACTATGCCATAAGAGGGGTGAGTGTGGCGCTTGTGTGTTTGTATGCACTTGCCCTGACTATGCCATAAGAGGGGTGAGTGTCGCGCTTGTGTGTTTGTATGCACTTGCCCTGACTATGCCATAAGATAGTGTGGCGCTTGTGTGTTTGAATGCACCTGCCCTGACTATGCCATAAGAGGGGTGAGTGTGGCGCTTGTGTGTTTGAATGCACCTGCCCTGACTATGCCATAAGATAGTGTGGCGCTTGTGTGTTTGAATGCACCTGCCCTGACTATGCCATAAGAGGGGTGAGTGTGGCGCTTGTGTGTTTGAATGCACCTGCCCTGACTATGCCATAAGAGGGGTGAGTGTCGCGCTTGTGTGTTTGTATGCACTTGCCCTGACTATGCCATAAGATAGTGTGGCGCTTGTGTGTTTGAATGCACCTGCCCTGACTATGCCATAAGAGGGGTGAGTGTGGCGCTTGTGTGTTTGAATGCACCTGCCCTGACTATGCCATAAGAGGGGTGAGTGTGGCGCTTGTGTGTTTGTATGCACCTGCCCTGACTATGCCATAAGAGGGGTGAGTGTGGCGCTTGTGTGTTTGAATGCACCTGCCCTGACTATGCCATAAGAGGGGTGAGTGTGGCGCTTGTGTGTTTGTATGCACCTGCCCTGACTATGCCATAAGAGGGGTGAGTGTGGCGCTTGTGTGTTTGTATGCACTTGCCCTGACTATGCCATTAGATAGTGTGGCGCTTGTGTGTTTGTATGCACTTGCCCTGACTATGCCATAAGATAGTGTGGCGCTTGTGTGTTTGTATGCACCTGCCCTGACTATGCCATAAGAGGGGTGAGTGTGGCGCTTGTGTGTTTGAATGCACCTCCCCTGACTATGCCATAAGAGGGGTGAGTGTGGCGCTTGTGTGTTTGTATGCACCTGCCCTGACTATGCCATAAGAGGGGTGAGTGTGGCGCTTGTGTGTTTGTATGCACCTGCCCTGACTATGCCATAAGAGGGGTGAGTGTGGCGCTTGTGTGTTTGTATGCACCTGCCCTTACTATGCCATAAGATAGTGTGGCGCTTGTGTGTTTGAATGCACCTGCCCTGACTATGCCATAAGAGGGGTGAGTGTGGCGCTTGTGTGTTTGTATGCACCTGCCCTGACTATGCCATAAGATAGTGTGGCGCTTGTGTGTTTGAATGCACCTGCCCTGACTATGCCATAAGAGGGGTGAGTGTGGCGCTTGTGTGTTTGTATGCACCTGCCCTGACTATGCCATAAGAGGGGTGAGTGTGGAGCTTGTGTGTTTGTATGCACCTGCCCTGACTATGCCATAAGATAGTGTGGCGCTTGTGTGTTTGAATGCACCTGCCCTGACTATGCCATAAGATAGTGTGGCGCTTGTGTGTTTGTATGCACCTGCCCTGACTATGCCATAAGATAGTGTGGCGCTTGTGTGTTTGAATGCACCTGCCCTGACTATGCGATAAGATAGTGTGGCGCTTGTGTGTTTGAATGCACCTGCCCTGACTATGCCATAAGAGGGGTAGGGTGGCGCTTGTGTGTTTGAATGCACCTGCCCTGACTATGCCATAAGAGGGGTAGTGTGTCGCTTGTGTGTTTGAATGCACCTGCCCTGACTATGCCATAAGAGGGGTAATGTGGCGCTTGTGTGTTTGAATGCACCTGCCCTGACTATGCCATAAGATAGTGTGGCGCTTGTGTGTTTGAATGCACCTGCCCTGACTATGCCATAAGAGGGGTGAGTGTGGCGCTTGTGTGTTTGTATGCACTTGCCCTGACTATGCCATAAGATAGAGTAGCGCTTGTGTGTTTGAATGCACCTACCCTGACTATGCCATAAGAGGGGTGAGTGTGGCGCTTGTGTGTTTGTATGCACCTGCCCTGACTATGCCATAAGAGGGGTGAGTGTGGCGCTTGTGTGTTTGAATGCACCTGCCCTGACTATGCCATAAGAGGGGTGAGTGTGGCGCTTGTGTGTTTGTATGCACCTGCCCTGACTATGCCATGAGAGGGGTGAGTGTCGCGCTTGTGTGTTTGTATGCACTTGCCCTGACTATGCCATAAGATAGTGTGGCGCTTGTGTGTTTGAATGCACCTGCCCTGACTATGCCATAAGAGGGGTGAGTGTGGCGCTTGTGTGTTTGAATGCACCTGCCCTGACTATGCCATAAGAGGGGTGAGTGTGGCGCTTGTGTGTTTGTATGCACCTGCCCTGACTATGCCATAAGAGGGGTGAGTGTGGCGCTTGTGTGTTTGAATGCACCTGCCCTGACTATGCCATAAGAGGGGTGAGTGTGGCGCTTGTGTGTTTGTATGCACCTGCCCTGACTATGCCATAAGAGGGGTGAGTGTGGCGCTTGTGTGTTTGAATGCACCTGCCCTGACTATGCCATAAGAGGGGTGAGTGTGGCGCTTGTGTGTTTGTATGCACCTGCCCTGACTATGCCATGAGAGGGGTGAGTGTCGCGCTTGTGTGTTTGTATGCACTTGCCCTGACTATGCCATAAGATAGTGTGGCGCTTGTGTGTTTGAATGCACCTGCCCTGACTATGCCATAAGAGGGGTGAGTGTGGCGCTTGTGTGTTTGAATGCACCTGCCCTGACTATGCCATAAGAGGGGTGAGTGTGGCGCTTGTGTGTTTGTATGCACCTGCCCTGACTATGCCATAAGAGGGGTGAGTGTGGCGCTTGTGTGTTTGAATGCACCTGCCCTGACTATGCCATAAGAGGGGTGAGTGTGGCGCTTGTGTGTTTGTATGCACCTGCCCTGACTATGCCATAAGAGGGGTGAGTGTGGCGCTTGTGTGTTTGTATGCACTTGCCCTGACTATGCCATAAGATAGTGTGGCGCTTGTGTGTTTGAATGCACCTGCCCTGACTATGCCATAAGAGGGGTGAGTGTGGCGCTTGTGTGTTTGTATGCACCTGCCCTGACTATGCCATAAGAGGGGTGAGTGTGGCGCTTGTGTGTTTGAATGCACCTGCCCTTACTATGCCATAAGATAGTGTGGCGCTTGTGTGTATGAATGCACCTGCCCTGACTATGCCATAAGAGGGGTGAGTGTGGCGCTTGTGTGTTTGTATGCACCTGCCCTGACTATGCCATAAGAGGGGTGAGTGTGGCGCTTGTGTGTTTGTATGCACCTGCCCTGACTATGCCATAAGAGGGGTGAGTGTGGCGCTTGTGTGTTTGTATGCACCTGCCCTGACTATGCCATAAGATAGTGTGGCGCTTGTGTGTTTGAATGCAACTGCCCTGACTATGCCATAAGAGGGGTGAGTGTGGCGCTTGTGTGTTTGTATGCACCTGCCCTGACTATGCCATAAGAGGGGTGAGTGTGGCGCTTGTGTGTTTGAATGCACCTGCCCTGACTATGCCATAAGAGGGGTGAGTGTGGCGCTTGTGTGTTTGTATGCACCTGCCCTGACTATGCCATAAGAGGGGTGAGTGTGGTGCTTGTGTGTTTGAATGCACCTGCCCTGACTATGCCATAAGAGGGGTGAGTGTGGCGCTTGTGTGTTTGTATGCACCTGCCCTGACTATGCCATAAGAGGGGTGAGTGTGGAGCTTGTGTGTTTGTATGCACCTGCCCTGACTATGCCATAAGATAGTGTGGCGCTTGTGTGTTTGAATGCACCTGCCCTGACTATGCCATAAGGTAGTGTGGCGCTTGTGTGTTTGTATGCACCTGCCCTGACTATGCGATAAGATAGTGTGGCCCTTGTGTGTTTGAATGCACCTGCCCTGACTATGCCATAAGATAGTGTGGCGCTTGTGTGTTTGTATGCACCTGCCCTGACTATGCCATAAGAGGGGTGAGTGTGGCGCTTGTGTGTTGTTATGCACCTGCCCTGACTATGCCATGAGATAGTGTGGCGCTTGTGTGTTTGAATGCACCTGCCCTGACTATGCCATAAGAGGGGTGAGTGTGGCGCTTGTGTGTTTGTATGCACCTGCCCTGACTATGCCATAAGAGGGGTGAGTGTGGCGCTTGTGTGTTTGAATGCACCTGCCCTGACTATGCCATAAGAGGGGTGAGTGTGGCGCTTGTGTGTTTGTATGCACCTGCCCTGACTATGCCATAAGAGGGGTGAGTGTGGCGCTTGTGTGTTTGTATGCACCTGCCCTGACTATGCCATAAGAGGGGTGAGTGTGGTGCTTGTGTGTTTGAATGCACCTGCCCTGACTATGCCATAAGAGGGGTGAGTGTGGCGCTTGTGTGTTTGTATGCACCTGCCCTGACTATGCCATAAGAGGGGTGAGTGTGGAGCTTGTGTGTTTGTATGCACCTGCCCTGACTATGCCATAAGATAGTGTGGCGCTTGTGTGTTTGAATGCACCTGCCCTGACTATGCCATAAGATAGTGTGGCGCTTGTGTGTTTGTATGCACCTGCCTTGACTATGCCATAAGATAGTGTGGCGCTTGTGTGTTTGAATGCACCTGCCCTGACTATGCCATAAGATAGTGTGGCGCTTGTGTGTTTGAATGCACCTGCCCTGACTATGCCATAAGAGGGGTAGTGTGGCGCTTGTGTGTTTGAATGCACCTGCCCTGACTATGCCATAAGAGGGGTAGTGTGTCGCTTGTGTGTTTGAATGCACCTGCCCTGACTATGCCATAAGAGGGGTAGTGTGGCGCTTGTGTGTTTGAATGCACCTGCCCTGACTATGCCATAAGATAGTGTGGCGCTTGTGTGTTTGAATGCACCTGCCCTGAGTATGCCATAAGAGGGGTAGTGTGGCGCTTATGTGTTTGTATGCACCTGCCCTGACTATGCCATAAGATAGTGTGGCGCGTGTGTGTTTGAATGCACCTGCCCTGACTATGTCATAAGAGGGGTAGTGTAGCGCTTGTGTGTTTGAATGCACCTGCCCTGACTATGCCATAAGAGGGGTAGTGTGGCGCTTGTGTGTTTGAATGCACCTGCCCTTACTATGCCATAAGAGGGGTAGTGTGCATGGCGCTTGTGTGTTTGAATGCACTTGCCCTGACTATGCCATAAGAGGGGTAGTGTGGCGCTTGTGTGTTTGTATGCACCTGCCCTGACTATGCCATAAGATAGTGTAGCGCTTGTGTGTTTGAATGCACCTGCCCTGACTATGCCATAAGAGGGGTGAGTGTGGGGCTTGTGTGTTTGTATGCACCTGCCCTGACTATGCCATAAGAGGGGTGAGTGTGGCGCTTGCGTGTTTGTATGCACCTGCCCTGACTATGCCATAAGAGGGGTGAGTGTGAGGCTTGTGTGTTTGTATGCACCTGCCCTGACTATGCCATAAGATAGTGTGGCGCTTGTGTGTTTGAATGCACCTGCCCTGACTATGCCATAAGATAGTGTGGCGCTTGTGTGTTTGTATGCACCTGCCCTGACTATGCCATAAGATAGTGTGGCGCTTGTGTGTTTGAATGCACCTGCCCTGACTATGCCATAAGATAGTGTGGCGCTTGTGTGTTTGAATGCACCTGCCCTGACTATGCCATAAGAGGGGTAGTGTGGCGCTTGTGTATTTGAATGCACCCGCCCTGACTATGCCATAAGAGGGGTAGTGTGTCGCTTGTGTGTTTGAATGCACCTGCCCTGACTATGCCATAAGAGGGGTAGTGTGGCGCTTGTGTGTTTGAATGCACCTGCCCTGACTATGCCATAAGATAGTGTGGCGCTTATGTGTTTGTATGCACCTGCCCTGACTATCCCATAAGATAGTGTGGCGCGTGTGTGTTTGAATGCACCTGCCCTGACTATGTCATAAGAGGGGTAGTGTAGCGCTTGTGTGTTTGAATGCACCTGCCCTGACTATGCCATAAGAGGGGTAGTGTGGCGCTTGTGTGTTTGAATGCACCTGCCCTTACTATGCCATAAGAGGGGTAGTGTGCATGGCGCTTGTGTGTTTGAATGCACTTGCCCTGACTATGCCATAAGAGGGGTAGTGTGGCGCTTGTGTGTTTGAATGCACCTGCCCTGACTATGCCATAAGAGGGGTAGTGTGGCGCTTGTGTGTTTGAATGCACCTGCCCTGACTATGCCATAAGAGGGGTAGTGTGGCGCTTGTGTGTTTGAATGCACCTGCCCTGACTATGCCATAAGAGGGGTAGTGTGGCGCTTGTGTGTTTGTATGCACCTGCCCTGACTATGCCATAAGATAGTGTGGCGCTTGTGTGTTTGGATGCACCTGCCCTGACTATGCCATAAGATAGTGTGGCGCTTGTGTGTTTGAATGCACCTGCCCTGACTATGCCATAAGAGGGGTGAGTGTGGCGCTTGTGTGTTTGTATGCACCTGCCCTGACTATGCCATAAGATAGTGTGGCGCTTGTGTTTGAATGCACCTGCCCTGACTATGCCATAAGAGGGGTAGTGTGGCGCTTGTGTGTTTGAATGCACCTGCCCTGACTATGCCATAAGAGGGGTAGTGTGGCGCTTGTGTGTTTGAATGCACCTGCCCTGACTATGCCATAAGATAGTGTGGCGCTTGTGTGTTTGAATGCACCTGCCCTGACTCTGCCATAAGAGGGGTAGTGTGGTGCTTGTGTGTTTGAATGTACCTGCCCTGACTATGCCATAAGAGGGGTAGTGTGCACACATATTCATTCTGTGAACATTCTGAATCCTACGGCTCATGCTGATTTTGAGACACCCCCTCTGAAGAACCACACAAAATCGAGGAGAATGACATTGAAAAACAACGTGAAGACTTGAGCAACCTAATATATCAAGAGAAACGTCTTCAGAAAAATCATCAACTGGATGGTTAGTGAAAGCATATACACAAAGCACAAAGAGTTGAGTGACTTGGTTAAAAGTGCTGTTACCAAGGACACAAACAATACAACGTTGCAGCATATCCGGTCTGCAATATCAGTGGCGAAAGGTCTGAATGTCATTGGTCACGATCATCAATACTTGACAACAAAGTCATTCCCACCCAATAAACTATCTGAGAGACAAAAGCGCTTCTTCTCCACCAAAAAAAGAAAGAAAATAGAACGCTCACAACCCAAACTATCAGATGCTACGGCTAAGGAGCTTCATGGACATTGATGTCCAAATGCGTGCATACGCATTTGGTCTTAAGGAGAGCGCACCTGGCAAAGATGATGATGAATGTATTGAATGGCTTGAATGTGGTCAATGCAATGCTGTATGCATGGGTGCATGAGGTCTGTGATTATGTTGAAGTTGATAAGTCAACTTATATCTGTTGCATGTGCCATACCTGAAAAGCACCGAAGAGAAGAAGAATTTTAGCCACTAAACAAATTTTCCAACACAGTTTTGTTCATTGGCAACCTTGTTGTTATGCTCATTATATATGCTATTACCGTACAGACCAGTCCTTACATTATTGTTATTGCCTTACAGTCTAATTATTTAAAAAAATTGTTAATCCAGAAAGAAGTGATATACTAATGAAAAATTTAAATTCAAAACATATTGCTGATTGTAAGTGTAACATAGCATTATACATTATATTACATTATATTTACATGATTTGGCCAATCAACATACTGCCTAGAGGATTCTTGCCTCTATCAGGAAAAAAAGGCAATTAGTTGACTTTTCATGAAAAGTTAAGCCTGAATTGGTGAGATGTCCAATAAACTGAATTCCTGTGTAAAGTTTTGTTAGGTTTTTTTATTTTTTTTATTTAAGCATTGTAATCTCTAAAAGATTTACATTTTCATCTTTTATACTTCCAACTGGTATTTGTTATAAAAAAATATAGACAACTTACCATGGACCTACAGTCCTGCTTTCAATTATTAACTTTCCATGTTAACCATCTATAACTCTATCTACAGATAACGTAATGCCAAATCATAGTTAGGATCATGACATATCTGTACGTCATCCTTTTCAAATAAAATATTGTTAGAGTTTTCTAGATTTGGGCTAATTGACTAATTTAGGGGATTCGATCGAAGCCCCAGCCATCCACCAGCTAGATCCCCGCAACAATTGTTTCCAGTTGTGGCCCAAGTATAACTAATCCAAACTTGGCTGCAGTTTAATTGTCCAGTTCATTTTGACCGTGGATGACGCGCTGTGGCTAGTAACTCCCGTGTTGACTACTAAAGCAATCACATTTTTTACACGCGCGCCCGCGGTATTTATCGGACGCGATTGGAAAGGCGGGAAATTAACACGTCGATCACAGAAACGATCTGAAACAGGCACGAATGTTTGGATATGTTTTTTTTCTTTAAAATAACACATGGTTTAGTCAGTTTAAAGTCCTCCGTCATTCCTCTTACACGTATTATCAGACTAACTAGATCATCCAGTATTGTTGTAAAATTCTTTATCGGTAAATGTAAAACGACTACTTATCAGAGATCCTTCTTGGTCAGATCGTCTGGAATATAGAACGATGATCTAACTTTATTTAAACACGCTGGCTTCATTCAACTTAAAAGCTGGTTTCCAAGAGAGACGTGCATTAAAATTATAAACATCTCAATATCTGATTATTAATACTAATACTTATCCTATGCTAATATACATAATCTATACGGTAATATAAAAAATAAAATATAAAATATAATACACAATAAAAATAATAATAATATATTTCTATGCACAATAACTAGTTTACTAACTTCTAAAAGTAAAGCCTGAGGAGGATAGTTTGTTACAAAACGATTCATATGAGTTTGAACCCCTTATGCTCTCTGGTACCTTATTCCATATTTGAGCTCCGCTATAGCTAAAGCGCTTTAAAAAAAAAAAATTCTAGGTCTAGGAATAAAAAGCTTAGTTGAGGATCCCCTTAGATTGTAATCAGTTTTTGAGTTTACATTTTGAAAAATATTACACAGTCTTTGGGGCGCTAATTCGTGAATCGTTTTGTACATGAGTCTGGCCTTCATTTGTGCCCTACGCTCGTCTAAAGATGTCCACCCAAGCGCGTTTAGAGCCAAACTTGATTGGCCAGCTTCATTTCTGAAATTCATGATGACTCTGGCCGACCAGTTTCTGGAGACGTTCATTTAGACCTTTACCCAACGAAGCCCAAACCTCGTTACAATAGTCAAAACGAGGCTGAATTAGAGCATTGTAGACAAGAGTGTCTCGATCGACAAATTCTCTAAGTTTTCTAATAGCCCCAATTCCAGACGAAATTTTACTTGCAATGTACTCAGTGTGTTTCTCCCATGTTAGAGATTCGTCAATCTGTACTCCAAGTACTTTATAGTTCTTTACTCTATTAACAGATTGATTATGAATGGTAACTCTTGGTTGGACATCTATGTTATTTATCTTATGTTTTGAGGTAATCAAGACATACTCGGTTTTTGCTATATTTAAGCTGAGTTTGTTAGCAGACAGCCAATTTCTAACATTTATCAGGTCCTCGTTTATTCTCTCTTCTGTTTCATTTAGTGTTTCACCAAAAGCTGTCAAGCTATAGTGTCATCAGCGAACATTCTAGATGTTGTGTGCTTTAAACAAATCGTTTATATAAATAATAAATAGGAGAGGGCCAAGAATGGATCCTTGGGGAATACCACAAGTTATTTTTCTCTGATTTGAAAACATGCACTGCAACTGACACTTTTGTGTTCGGTCTGTCAGGTAACAACGTAAAAGGGTAAGTGCTTTTTCTCCAAAGCCATACATTTGAAGTTTTGGAATTATTATTCCATGATTTATGGTATCAAATGCTTTCTTTAAATCGAGGAAAACAACTAGATTATAAAATCCCCGGTCCATATTAATATACCATTCGTTAGTACAATCCAATAATGCGGCGGTTGTCGAATGGAAACGTCTAAAACCGAACTGATGTTCGGATAAAATATTTTTCTTCAAGAGATATTCATACATTTGTTCATACAAAATCTTTGCCATTAATTTGCTTACTAATTGGCCTATAGTTATCTAACATGGACCGTTGACCCTTCTTAAAAAGTGGAATTACTCTTGCCATTTTCCATTCCGATGGAAACTTTTCAGAAACGATTGACTTGTTTAAGATTTTTGTCAAAGATGGCGCAATAGCAGGAGCTGCCACCTTTAGAACTTTGGCTGAGATTTTGTCAATGCCAGTAGCTTTTGACTTTGACAATAGGTTTAGTAGTTTACAAACCTTAGCAACGCTTACAGGCCGGAAACAAAAATCAGCAACAGATGGCCTTTGTTCTATGAAATCTTGAAACTCGTATCCGTTTCTGTCAATCGTTTCTGCAAGCTTTGGACCTATGTTAGTAAAATGTTCATTGAAGACTTCTACCAATTTCTCGGTGGAGGTAATGGTTGTCTCTGACAATTTTATCTCATTAACAGAATTTTGTTTCCGCTTTCGTCCTAGAATGTCATTTATTGTTTTCCAGGCACGTTTTGGATCTTGTTTTTGATTTTCGATATGCGTAGTATAATATTCTGCTTTGGCATTGCGCAGAGCAATATTTGCGTCGTTTCTAGAAGACTTATATGACTTCCAGTCATTGCATTGCACTTGAGAGAATCTCTTTTGAATAGCTTTTTTAAAATTTCTTTAGATACCCATGGGAGACTGCCTTTTTTCTTTACTCTCTTTGATCTAATCGGAGCATGTCTGTCAAGTACTTGAACAAACAATAGAGAGCTTAAGCAACGACGACGGCAACGTCTGGTACGACGGCATGACACAATAGACTTAATTACAAAATACAATAACTTCACATGAAAATGCACGCAGTCAACTACATTTAACCGTTGTCTGCAAAAACACAACGTGAAAACTCCATATTCTACGTTGACAAGAGAACGCAAACGGTCGAAAGTAAATCACTCTGTTTTTCGTTCGACGTGAACGGAACTCTATGCTTATCATATTTTTCGAAGATATGGATGTGAACAGTAATTAAAGGCGAACGAAGGAAATAGTAAACATCATATTTCGGGAGAAAACACTTTTCTACGTCCCGTCGTCACTGCCGTCCCCGTCGTCGTTGCTTAAGCTCTCTAATGCCTTCCAACACCCCCACATTTCATCCACATTTTGCTTACTATCTAACTGTTCCATGGTAAAATATATATGTCATCAAGAAAGCTTTGAACATTAAACTTTTTAAAACCCTGTTGCCGATGAACTTAAACTCACTATGGACAGCCTTGACTCGATTAAATCCGTTATGTTAAAATATTATAACGTGCTATGACTGTGAGAATCCTCGAACTTTAAAACTATCTGCCCGAAATGTAACAGTTCCCGCAACCTTACGGGTCCTGTTTCCTGTTATTATTAGTATTTTTATTCTGATTGTAAGGTTTTTCTATAATTATTCTTTCACCACATATTTTTACTATTTAAAGCCCTGGGCCCTCAGTAATTGGTTCAGTGCTGTTGCGGATCCCCTGCCATATTTCTTGAGTTTGTTTACTAGTATTATGTTTTATTATGTTATTGTTCTATTCTTTCCTTGTACATCCTTTTTGACTTTGAAAATGGCAAAGCTAATAAAATAAAATAACAATAACAATAACTGGATCGAACAGGTTCTGCGTACGCGACGTTCGCGGCGCGCTAAAGGAACTCGTTTGGTATGTAATAACGCGGGGAAATTTACAGACAAATGTATGGAAAACTGCACGCTTCCCAGCACGGCTACATCCCTCAAATTTTGATCAGTTAATCTTTTACTTGGTATCTTAAGTTTGTTAAACAGTGAATATATTTCAGAAAATTATTTGGCATCGGATTCCCATACAAACACTGTATTTCGCGCCATGTTTGCACCCCTTTCAAAAGTGTATGCAGAAAACGTGGAGGTATGGGGCTAAAAATGCAGGACAGCTTTTTTTATATTAAAGCTGGAAAACGAAAGTACAAACTTTTGTTCCAATTTGACCAAATTTTGACTGTAATCCCTTAACCGCGAACTGGTCTATCCAATATTGATCTATGAAAAGTAAAGTCGCCTGTTCAATGATATAAAGTGGTAAGCTGTAGTGCTAAGTGTGCACGCCCTACAAGGGAAAGAGAAAACATCTCTGACCCAAGTGGGACTCGAACCCAACGACCTCCAGGTTACATGTCTGGCGCTCTACCAACTGAGCTATCAAGTCAGATGAGAGCAATCGTGGGTATTCGTGCGTTATATGGGGTCACGGCGATTATATATGTATATGTAGTTATGATATTGAATCATGTTTGCCGCGTAGCACTAGTAAGTGTAAAGAATGTGATATAAAGTGGTAAGCTGTAGTGCTAAGTGTGCACGCCCTACGGGACTCGAACCCAACGACCTCCAGGTTCAATGATAACTTGCGAATACAGCCGTCTCGCATCGGGAACCACAATCAAAACGTGGCCCCCGCCGGAGACGTCTGCGTCTTGAGACGGAAAATTCCATACTGATGACGTTTCGTGGACAGGATCTGGTCGCGTAATTCGATTGGCTAGTATGCCTAATTATCATATAAAAGTCAATTAATATAAATTACACGAAACGTAAATCAGTATGGAATTTTACGTCTCAAGACGCAGACGTCTCTCTCTCGGGGGCCACGTTTTGATTGTGGTTCCCGATGCGAGACGGCTGTATTCGCAGGCTAGTTCAATGACCCAATATCCCAACATTGTGTGGGGGAGGGGTGGGGGGCATATTGTGACAACGTAATTGTAGGCAATTGTTCATCACTACGTTAGAAGTGTGTCCCAAAGATTTTTGACTAGGATTGTAGGCACTGACTAGGTACAAAACAGATAAAGGCTAACATCCGGAAATAAGTGACAGGAATAACATTCTACAGGACACAAAGCGCAAGTACATGGTAACAACAAAATGAACACCTAGCCACTCCTCCACCAGCATAACGCCGTATGTTGTCAGTGCGAGGATATAGCCTTCCTAGCCACTCCTCCACCAGCATAACGCCGTATGTTGTCAGTGCGAGGATATAGCCTTCCTAGCCACTCCTCCACCAGCATAACGCCGTATGTTGTTAGTGCGAGGATAATCAGGATATAGCCTTCGTTAATAGAACAGAAAACCAGATCACAGCAATCAAATGTGGCAAAACTTTTGATGGCTGGGACCCGGATGTCTGGACTGTTCTGTAGGCCTGGCTTCTTACTATTCCTTGGTAACCATGATGTAGAAGGTGGATACTGCAAATCAATAGAACAGCATTAAAACCGTTATTACTATCATAATATATCATCATCATTATTGTTATTAAAAATATTATTATTATTATTATTATTATTAGGTGTGAGATATAACTTTACGTATCAACTAGATTACAATCTTTTTCAGGTCCCGTTAGAAATTCAGTATTCAGTGTCTTAATGCATACAGACCGTCTCTCCAATGTGGGACCTGTTTTTTTGCACACTGCCCCGACACTGCGCATGTCCCTGACGCCACTATTGTGCCAAACTAATAATAACGTTTTCATCAAATTTCACGCCAGGTTGTAAACACGTACTCCCACGAGAACAAGCGCATATTTGTTAACATTTCATCGTTTCTTTAACAATGTATGTTTGATTACTTAAGTCAAACAAAGCAACGATATCTAAATACGCAAGTACAACTTCAAGCCTGAAACATCGAAAAACTCTAAATGCATGAAGTTTTAAAATCGTTTTGTTGTTTATCCCACAACCACCAAACAAGAATGAAATTAATAAGTAGTGTTTGATATCGTTTCAAGGCCTCCAATTTGGACTGGACGTAATGTTTCAAAGCCGACAATGAAGACTGGACGGGATTTCAAAGTCCGCGCAAAAGCCCACTTCCGCGATATGCTTTACTTATCACGCACAAAGGTTTCAATACGAGGCTTCGTGCTAAATTAAATTTATTCTTCACTTTCACAGAGAAAAGAATAAATTTAATTTAGCACGGAGCCTCGTATTGAAACCTTTGTGCGTGACAAGTAAAGCATATCGCGGAAGTGGGCTATTAATTCCAGTCCGCGGCGCAGCCGAGGACTGGAACTAATTGCGAGGACTTCGAAACCCCGTCCAGTCCGAACTGGAGGCCTTCAAACGACATCAAACACTACTTAATGATTTCAAATTTTTCCCTTTGTTCAAGGTATTTGCCTACAGCACTCATATTCATAGCTAGTTCAAAATATTTGAACTTAGAAAAGGATTTCAAAGTACTGTAGAGAGGACTTTGGCGGGGTTTCAAAGTACTGCACGTGGTACAAATCGAGACCTCATGAAAATTTTAAGTAGTGTTTGATGGGGTTTCGAAGTTCTCGCAATTAGTGCCAGTCCTCGACTGCGCCTCGGACTGGAACTAATTGCGCGTTCTTTGAAATCCCGTACAGTGCTCATTGTCGGCCTTGAAACATTACCTAACCAATCGATTGAAACAACGGCAGTTGATGCAATTAATAACCGTCTGATTTTTATATGACGAAAGACAAAAAATAGATACTCAGATTATCAGAGTACATATGATTTACTAAAATAAAATGATTTGCTAAAGTAAATTTGAGACAATTTGATGAGGGATGGTGAAGATTCGATTGGATGAAAAATACTGCTTTTAAGAGAAATTTAGACTGAGCAGTTTGAAAAACCGTAATTGAAATCAAATTTATAGAATAAGCTTTTGTAATCCGGCAGCACTTTAATCTTTGCCACCATGTATCGAGAAAGTTTGAAAAGCATATCAGGACGTTCACATGGTATTTCTCTTATATCTCAGGGTGTTATTTTCGTAGTTTTGTGTAATGAAGCTTGAACGTTCAGTTCGATTGTCAGTGTCCCCCTAAGTACAATATATACAGGCAGAAGTAGCTCAGACGGGGATCAGAAAAATAAAGCCAGTATAGGAAGGTTAGAATAGCTTGATAAAATGAACGAAAGACTGATCTGCATGACAGAGCTGCAAAATCGGATTCTCATAGTATGAAGGGGACTGGTCACTTAAAATTGCAGCTCGACTGAACCGTTTCATGTTATCCTTGCAGTTAGAAACAAGTGTACTGCGGAAAGAAAACACAAAGCACATCGCTTTTCGAGAGTTTTTGTGCTTCTCAAACTTTCCCACCGACTTAATTGAGTCGTAAAAATAACGTTGACACAAGTTAAATCAACAAAGTGAGGCTTCAATAGAGTGATTACGGTGAACAGCAAATGCCATGCACGACACAATCAATTGATGCTTCCTGCGAAATTTATTTGCTTTGCATCAGACAGCTGCATAATGAGAGAGAACAGCGACTAACAGATTTCTACTTACTATATTGTAATAAGAGACGTAATGACTCCGCCGACATATTAATATTATTTAATTTCTTACCGGTAAAGTCATTTGTTAGGAAAACGATGACCATATGGCATATGCCGTTTTTGAATTCTGCATTTAGCAAACAGTATGTTTTGGTGGTAGGTTTAGTTCATTGATATGAAGCTACAGGTATTATAGTAGAGAGGTGTAATTTATGTGATGTTATTACATGTATGTTCTTCATGAATAGCACAAGTTTAGAATAACCAATTATAGACTATCTCGTTAACAGATGTTTGGAGACGAGAAGAACAGGGTAAAAAGAATACAAAGAAAATAACCGTAGAACAAATTGATTCACGATAAAGGCCGTTTGTACCAAACTGACGTCTTTCCTTCTCAAATTACTTACTTAACTCTTTTTCTTGGTCTGTGACTGTGATCTTCTGCGGGACGTTTTACTCGAAGATCCGGTTGAATTACACATATTGAACAGTAAAAAACGGTCCATTTGTAGATTAGCAACAATAAAGATTCTTTCTCATTGCCCTCTGAAGTGTTCTTTTATTGTACTGAAGCATTCGCAAATCACATGTATATTATAACGGCGCGATACTACTCTCGTACTGTATTGAACTCGTGGCTCACATCACCAAAACATTAGGCAGTGGTTAACTCGAAAGTTCTGTACTAGTTTAACCACTGTGCACAATCTCATTTTCTTCCTCTAAAGTTATCTGTACTTGTAACTTCTCTTTTACATATATAGTCATCATTTAAAAATGTCATTTGTAACTTTAAGAAATGTGCAATTAAAGCTAAAGTCCAAAATATCAAACTACCCTTTGCCCGACTCTTCCTAAAAAACACCGAAGCAGAAATACAACAAACCAGAAGACTTTCACTCGACTGCAGGAGCTTACTCTGGACTTCAACTGACTGCGCTTTTTCTTGAAGTCGGAAAGTTGTCTAGCTGGCCCTCTCCTATCACAGGGATCCAACAAGAAATGTTCGAGAAGGGATCACGTGATTTACGCAAATTATAGTGCTTAAAGCTAAAGACATCACATGACTAAAAGAAAAACATCAAAACGTGTGCGGACCAAGTGCTACCAACTTCCGGACAGAGCCGGCTGGCCATGAAGTGGTTCATTATGTTGACGGAAGAACAGAAAAGGTGTTTGTCTTAGAAATAGCAATCGCCGGGCCTATGTAAGCAATACTATCCAGGGCTTGATTAACTTACTAATCAGTGCACATAGCCTTTTCTTTGCTTTTATTTAGCGTGTGTTTCTCCCTAGGGGTACAGGTTAGATTATATTTTACTGCATGATAATTATGTGAATTGTTATAAATATTTTACATTTGATCTAGATTGTTCTCATTCTTTTTTCTCGATATATTAGCTGTAACTCTAGGGGACTAACAAGCCCCTACCATCGAGCATAAATAAAATATTGTATTCCTTTAGTTTGATGAAGAAGGTGCTGCCGATAACGCTCGAGGCTTTTTAAAACTAAGAAAGAGAGCAGGATTGCGGGGAATTAAGATGATTTAAAACATTATGTGTGCACGTTCGCAAAGACCTATTCCTAACTGAAAATAACCTGGCTAAATCAACACGTAATCTTGATTGACCTTCCAATCTCTTGGCCATGGGCATGGCCTTGTTGTCCCACGTAGTAAGAGAGAGAGAGGTGTGGCTTTTGATATTTCTTCTCTGTATAAAACTATTTTGTATGTTCAAAAGGAACACGTGAAAAGTAGGAAATAAAATTATCGGCAGCCTTAAATGCAATGTCAAAAATAAGCATATTTGTGTAGCCTTCATCTCATAATTACCGGTTGGTTGATAAAATGCAATAACACCATATTTACCCAAGGAAGGGCAAGTGTGTGCCTTCATTCTACTACCGGTTTTCACATCTGTTATAGGAGAATGCAGATAACTCTTGACTTGGGTAATAAACACCTTATTTGCCTAAAGGGATCCATAAAAACCTACCCCCTTTATTGGCAACTTTCACACCTGCCCGTTTTGTTATTTTTTCTTCCCTGCGGAGTTTTCTCTTGAAAGTTTTCAGTACGTGCATATGATGCAGTTCATGCAATAAAGAACTGACGCCGGATGAACAACAATATCTCGTGTTGGTCAGTTTTCTGTTCCAAGACTAATTTACAAAAAGTTGGAGAATGAAAAGGGAGTTGAATTTGCTGGAAAAAAGAGGCTGCTTTTAGTGCAAAACGTTCACAAAATAAGAAATTCCGTCTACGTTGAAATGGAAAGGCAGTTTCTTTTCATCATTCCGACAATAAAAATGAAATCAACACCAAGACCCGGTTGTTCGAAGCAATGATAACTTTATCCCTAGGGTAGCGCTAAACCTGTAACTCGTAATCTGTACATAAGTTTACCTTCGGGTTAGCGATTTAACTAAGACACTGGACTAGGTTGCTCGAAGCAATGATAACTTTAACCCTAACTTTAACCGTCTGCTGATTCACGACGAATAATTGATTGGTTATAAATCAGTTAGTATCCGACCAACAACCTCAGTAAGATATAAAGCTTCAGTATTGTAGAATATCCTCCTTTGACTGAATGGTTCCCATTTCACCTTCAGCCAAATATTCTACCACTGTTGGGGCAGTAGAGAGAGAGCTGGCCATTTTTATCAGATGTTCTTTCTCTGAATTTCTAACGAGACATGAAACAGCCATGGGGGCTGTCAAGACCCGGCTAATCCACAGATCGAATTGGAATTTAGCTACACTCATTCACTCATAAAACTGACAAAATTGGCTTCAAGTCGTTGTAATGTTGGTTAGGGAGACTATCGAGAACTCATAGTCACTAACTAATGTAATTTAGTTTTTGTAAAAGTGTTGTTCGTATAAAATTATGTGAAAGTTGTGTTTTTGAGAAAAAAGAAATAGTCCTCTTCGCGATCTGTTTTTAATTTCAGATAGAGCAGTGGAATAGAAGATGCTTATTTTGTTTCACATCACCCATTTCTTCTCAGATTTTTCATCTGTAAATCAATCAAAACTTGCCTTTCTAAGGGAGCTTAGAACGTCCTCAAGAAAACTATTGACTTGACAAAGAAAGTAGCAGTGTACTTCAAGGTCATATATTATCATAGTGGAACACACGCCGACATACCGCAATTGGATTGGTGTATACCGATTAAGAGTCGATAAGAGTCTCAAGAGTTTTCCCTCTGCCAAAGAATTGAAAATAGGCTACATAATGGCGTCGCCAGTAACATTACTCTGCAAGCAGAATACTGATAAGATCGTCGAGTACTTAACCGGCTGAGAATGAAGGATCATCTATTAACGGATAAGAAATAAAAACCTACGAAGACATCGAAATTGATAATACCATCGGCTCACATGGTAGGAAGTCACAATGTTGGTCTGTCTGAAATAGATTGTAATCAACCAAGTCTCTTACCTCTCTCTGCGACCTCTCTCTGCAAGTGATTCTACTCCTCTATCCGCCCTATTAGAGGCACAAGTGAAAACAGTAAAGACAAGAGAAGACGCCCCTCTAATTAACAGACATCTTGAGCCTTGCGATTTTCAAGTGGGTATATAAATATTCAGTGACGCTTGCGGATGCAATTTAAAAGGCTTCTACTCAGCCTGCAATAAATGCTTTACCAGTTACTTAGGCCAGATCCGATCCACACTGAGGTAGCCTGAAATCTGATCTTTGTGAACGTTCAAAACATAACTTTGTATAAATTGATGCGATAAATAATATCCCCTCGGTACTATCGTATCTGAGCTAGTGTGTGAAATTGTGTTCTTCATTTCATGTATTCTCTCGGCGGTTTACTGGAGGATAAAGACACATGCTACACAACCTTACACGCGCCACAATTTACTATCTTTATTTTCACACTGCGCCAGAAACCGGAAAAGAAAAACGGTTTATGAACCTCATTAGATACAATTAAAAGCTTTCATTGCACACCTGCCACAAGTTTTGTTTTTCAAAACAAAACTAAAACCGCTCGTTGAACTCAGCCAGACTACTGAGAACGAGACGGGGTTGGGTCTGGCACGACACTACATAACATTTTAAAAAGAGCTAATTTGAGCCGGTTAATTATTTCACTCGTACCAAACTGATATCACTTCTTTGGACAAATGCATTATGTTATATATTAAAAACGAGAGCGAGTTATTGATCAGGGGTCCAAAATCCGAGAAGCAATGAAGCGGCCGAGTGCTTTTATTGTTTCGAGGTGTTTGGAATCCCTGATCAACAACGAAGCTCGAGTTTTTGATGTAACTTCTCACACGAATACAATACCTGCATTCATAAATCATTAGGAAGTATTGTTTGCCGGTATTTTGTTGCAACATTATAGACTACAAGGTTGTGATTGTTATTTTATCACGGTTATTTCATCAAATTAAATGGCTTGATAGCGTAGTGATCGCAGTGGACAAAATAGCGGACTAGTTAGCCTGCGAAACAGGCCCTCAGTGTTATTTCAACGCAAAGGAAGTGATAAAATGATTTGGCCGCGTGAAAATGGAAAAAGGAGACTGGCACGAGAGAGGAGAGGGAGGGCCTGCAGCCCAGCGTATCCTCGCTCTACAATTACCAATAATCAATAAATGGCAAACACGCTTGAAATACCGATTATTGGTAATTCTACGACAAATCCTAACCCGAACCCTAACCATCGGACGAGTTCACGGGTAAACGACGGGTTCTCACTCACCTAGAGCTAGGGTTCACAGGTAAACAAGTAGAGAATGTAAACGAGATAAAAAAAAATTTTGAGCGCTCCTGCTCGGACTCGAATTCGTAATCGTAATCGTTTGCGTGCTGTGCTTGGTAGTGCCCACTACACTAAGCGCGCCTACCGCCGTTTTGATTTGGAGAATTGTTTATCTTTATCCTTGACTGGTTTTAAGAATGTCATTGTTTAATTTGCGTTCCAGAATTAGCGATTATTGATAATTGAAGAGCAAAAGCCAATTACTGATTATTGGTAATTGTAGAGCGAGGATATGTTGTGCAGCCATCCCTTATACATTTTCATTTCCCGTACCATTCTCGTTCCCAGTGCCTCCTCAACTAACTGAAAAATCGGAGGCTCTGGTAAGACACAGGTAAGGCTCTAATTTGATTGGCTAACCAAATCGGCTGCGCGATGAAGAAAAATAAAACATTTGCTGCGCACAGCGCTTTCTTCCGGTTTTACGAAAACAAATATCTTCCAGTATAAACCGATTCTCCGGCATGAGAACGAGTATTTTGTCGTAGTAGAAGTTATGTGTTTAAAAATATGACTGAACAGAAGAACGATTTTATTCAAAAGTCAAGAGATAAGTTTTTCTTTGCCTACTAGCCGAACAAAACTGATAACACACACATTCGTGGAGCCAAGGTACGTTGCCTTTGATGCATATGGCCAACCGAACGTTTGCTGATCAAGAACTCTCCCGAGACAGCAAATCAATTTGCAAACGATCCATTGCAAAAAGCAAAGGGAACTAGGAGTTGAATTGCTAACACGTAAGTGCTAGCCAACGTAAAAACTCGACTTACAATTCGAACATAACCGCTAATATTAAATGTGCAGTTCTGTAAATATTTTTAATCATCATCATCATCATAATAATAATAATCTTTATTTTAACACGGAGTCACTTCACAAATATGGTCTTCCAGAGAGCCGTGAGTTAAGCTTAATTACAATACTAAATGAAATAAAAAGTAAAATTTATATAAGAATCATTATAATTATTACTATGTATACATTCAAAAACCTACTACTATTAGTCCTACAATAAATTTCCTACAATAAATTTCCTAGAATAACTTAATTTACAGTAATTTATCAAATATTGTCTTATTTAATAGGCGTGATTTAAAACCATTTAGACTAGTTTGATCTCTTGCTTCCACAGGGATTTTATTCCAGAGGACAGACCCCCTGTAGTGAAGGCCACATTTTGCTGCTTCTGACTTAGGTCTTGGAATATGCAAGTTAATTTCAGAATTTCTCAGATTGTAGGAGTGGACATTAGAAGTATTATTAAAAATCTTTCTCAGATATAATGGAGAAAGATTGTTGTGGATTTTATACATTAATATAGCAAGTTGTCTAGTTCTCCTATGTTCCAGTTTTTCCCAGCCTAGCTCATCCAATAAGTCACTAGATCGTGTTTCGTAATTTGAGAGCGTAATAATCCTTGCTGCTCTGTTATGTAGTTGTTGGAGTCTATTAGATAGTCCTTTGCCAATATTTCCCCAAACAGAGCTACAATGATCGAAGTATGGTAAAATTAATGCCTTGTACATGCTTAATCGAGTTTCAAAAGGTATAGTAGGACCTATACGCTTTAAAACTGCAAGACCCGCAGATATTTTCTTTGAAACTGCATCAATATGCGAGTCCCAGATTAGGTTTTCATCCATAAGGAGTCCAAGGGATTTATAGACTACCTCCCTCTTTAGCGGAATATTGTTTATCTCAACTTTAAAGTTATTTTGTACTTGAGAAAGTTTAGAATGACTCCCTATTAGCATGTATTTAGTTTTCTTAATATTTAGTGTTAATTTATTTGCTTGTAACCATGATTGAATAATGTTCATATCATGATTCATTTGAAGTTGGAGGAGATTTGGATCCTCAGCTGTGGTGGTTAAGGTGGTATCATCAGCATACATTCTTGTTTTAGAGAACAAATTACAAGACGGGAGATCATTAATATATAGGATAAATAATAGAGGACCTAATATTGATCTCTGTGGGATTCCATAGCTCAAGGTACAATAATCTGATAACACTCCATCAACTAAGGTTTTCTGCTTGCGTTCAGTGAGATAGGATCTAAACCAACCTAAAGATGTAGAATTGACACCATAAAGCTCAAGTTTTTGTAGTAGAATAGAGTGATTCATGGTGTCGAAAGCCTTCTTTAGGTCTAGGAATATTACACCATTTAAGAGATTATTATCAATATTTCTAAACCAATCATTTGTGGCTTCCAATAAAGTAGTTTCTGTAGAGAACAGGGGTCTGAAGCCTGATTGTGATTCAGTTAATAGATTGTTATCATTTAAGTATGTATAAAATTGATTAAGGACAATTCTTTCAATTAGTTTACTCACGATAGGTAAAACCGAAATTGGTCTATAATTGTTAGGGTCGGTCTTACTATCATCTTTGAATATTGGGGAAACTCTGGCAAGCTTCCATTCATTTGGAAAAATTCCACTAATGATTGAAGAATTGATTATAAAAGTTAAAGAGTGGGTAACTACCGGCGCAGCCTCCTTCAGAAGACGTGATAATATATCGTCAAGCCCGCTGGCTTTGTTAGATGCTAGTTTATTAATTAATCTCAATATTTCATCACTCGAAATATGTTCTAAATTGAAAGTATGTTCTGTAGGAGTGATATAATCTGTAAACTTGGAAGGCGTGTCTGGGATCTCTGGCCCTTACAAAAACAAACTATAGTTTTTAATTACAAAAACTATAGTGTTAGAAAACTAAAGTATTTTGGAACACAGTGGAAACTATAGTTTAGTAAAACTATAGTTTTGATAACAATTTTACTGTAGTTTTCATAGTACAGTTTCCTACCAAACTTCAAAACTATAGTTTTTAATTATTATAGTTTGCTAACTTTAAAACTATAGTGTTTTAATTATAGTTCACACTTCTGTGAACATGGTCATGGTAATAATCCATGGTCAAATAATGTGTGCTGCAGTTGATAAATACAGGTGTTGACCATGGAGAAACATGGTCTTCCATGTCTCAAACATGGAATACCATGTTTACAGGTTAGGGGTTCAACATGGTATACCATGGTCAACCATGGTCCAACAGTGAAAGATTGAACATGGAGAAACATGATCAACCATGTCCCATACTTCAGATCAGTCAATTATGGAATACCATAGTCAGCTGTGTTTCACCAATATTACTGCTCCCTGTACATATAAAAGTGATCATGTGTAATTAAGTTACAGCTTCCCATTCTGTTATCCCAAAGAAAAAGGTAATGTCCATTGATAGTTAGAAAATTAGAGAGATTATCTGAGAATAAAAATTAACCCTTTCACTACATGTAGATGTAAAGACCACATTTATGAAACTACTATAGTCACTCACAACAACAAATGTATTAATGATTGCAATTAACAGAACAGTGCATACATGTACGTACATGTAAAAGACAGTGTCGGATAATTTTATAAGTCTCATTAGAAAAACTGCACTTATATATTAGGGAGTGAAATATACATGTATTGTGTATTAGTCTTAGCACTAAAAACTGTGGCCAAAAAAGCCTTTCCTATTACACAGAGCAGCTCAGCTGTGTAAACCGCCCAGTTCCTGTACATGCACACCACATCTTTACAGGGTATTCTGTTTTGAAATTTTCTGTTTCTACATAAATTCTACAGGTAGCTTAGTAAACTCCCTTACAAAGTCAGCTAAAGCCAGATGAAAAGGTGAGACAAAAATACTACAAGCCAAAGTTATTGGAGTGCTGCTCGCTAGTCTAGTAAAAAAAAAACAGTTTTACATAAGTGTTTACTTTTTCGATAATTATAATAATATGGGGTTATTATTTAAACTAAAAGTTTATATATCCAGGATTATAGCACTTAAATCAAGCTTTGAGCTGGGCCCTGAGGTACCAAAATTTCTTTTGTTTCTGTTTTCCCCTTTTCTTTCAACATTTGTTCAAATAGCTAGGAATATATCATTTATAATTATGTTACAGTATTTTATACATGTGTGTATTTTGGTTATCCCTAATTGCTGTTCATTTTTATGATTGTAGGGGAATCCATAGTTATATATTTATTTAAATATAGAATAAACTATATTACTTCATTATTAAAAGGATTAACTATATGCTGCAAAACAATGTTTTCTTGGAAAAAGAAATACCATGCCTCTGACTATATCCTTTGGGTACATAAAAAGTATAGTTAACATATTAGATAACTATAGTTACTTTGAAGAAACTTAGTTATATTTGCAATAAGTACACTTTCATAGAAAAAAATACATATTTTACATAAAATTTAGAGTTTCATGTTTGCACTAACCTCACTTTCTGTCCCCCAACACCTAAACTGGCCCAGAACCAAGCCATTCTGTCCACAAGCACTTCACAACAAGATAAATCCATCCATAATGACCGCAAAGCATGCCGGGAAATCCTACCAAACAGCGACATGGCCCTTCCCCCATCTTCATTCTTCAAAATATAGAAGAAGTCTAAAGCCATTTCGACCTAATACCTTCATATTGGAATCAATGGCAAGTAAATATTGTCCAATATTCCAAAAAAGCTATGATAGGTGGCTCCAGACTCCCATTTATAAAGCCCACGCTAAAGTGACGGAAGACGTCCTGGCCCATTCACGAGTGGGAAATAAGGCTCTTTCTCTGTCACAATAAACTGGCACAAACTCGGTTCTTTGAGAAAGTGCTGATTGAAGCTCTCATCAGACTTAATGATGTCCTCCAGCACTCTATAAATGGTGAAAAAGGCTTTAAAAAGCCTTAAATTCTGTTTTCCCCCAAACAAACTTCCCTCCAGCTCCATAGCAATGCGACGTCAACGTATCCAAAATGGCCGACAAAAAACTTTGAGCCCCCAGTATTGTTGGTCAGATGAAAATTCCATGGTAACAGTGGCTACAGCTTTCTTAGGGGGGGGAGGGTTTGTTGCAGTCTAGAATGAGCCAAAAATCAGTTAAAAGACCACAGGGCTCAAAGGGTTAATAGAAAAACTATACTTTTTATGGAAAACTATAGTTAATTCAACATACAACTATACTTAATCATGTGAAAAAGTATAGTTATAGATAACTAGAAAACTATAGTTAATTATGGCAATAACTACATTTATTTTAGGAAACTATAGTTTATTAGGATAAACTATAGTTTTTACACTGAAAACTATAGTTTGTTTTTGTAAGGGCTGAAGCTAGAGATGGCCCGATTTCTGAGAAATGTTTATTTAAGGTAGCACTGATATCCCTGGGGGTATTATATGTGCTATCCCCTACCTCAAGTTTATTTATTATCGTGGTTTTAGATTCATTCCCCAAAATCTTGTTTATTCCTTTCCAAGTATTTTTGATATTGCCATAGTTTTCTTTAAAATAGCTGTTATAGTATTCTATTTTAGCTGCTTTGAATGCATAATTTACATTGTTTTTTAAAAACTTATAATTAGTCCAGTTGGCATCAGTTGGAAATTTTGAAGCAATTTTCTTATATTTATCCCTTTCAAACATTAGCTTTTTAAGTTCTGGTGTGATCCAGGGGGCCGAGTTACCCCTTACTCTCTTTTTCTTTAGGGGAGCATGAATATTAGCAATGTGTAGAAACATTGGTTGCCATATTTCCCATGCCCTGTTTGGTTCATTTTCAGTTTCAACAAGATGCCATGGGGCCATCAAAAGATCGTTTCTGAAACTGACCGGATCAAAGTTTTTGAAGCATCTGCTTGTTACTACCTTAGGGCTGGACTTAGGTGTACAAATTTTCCTTATAGCATATACAAGGCAGTGATCACTCAAACCAATATCCGAAACACCAACATGAGAAAATTTTAAGGGATCATTTGTTAAGAACAAATCAATCGTAGAGGATGTATCCCGTGTTACACGTGTAGGCTGGTTAATTAATTGGTCATATTGGTACACATTGCACATATCTAATAATTTTAGAGTTTTATGGTCTGGTGGCGTGGCTCCTACATCACAGTTTAAATCTCCAATAATATTAACATCCATATTATAGGTTTCCAGATCTTCCAGAGTTAATTCGAATTTGTTCATGATTTCAATGGCAGACCCCGGAGGTCTATACCAAGTTCCTACAATAAAGGGCTTGGTCTTGGGTTTGGTTATTTGAATGCAAATTATCTCAAGATTATCTTCTCGGAGGTTTGTCAGGCGTTTATAGTTAATTGTATTCCTAATGCAGAGAGCCACACCACCTCCAGATCTATTTCGATCCTTCCTCTCAATGACGTATCCAGGAATATTAACTTCACCGTTTGAAATAGTATGGTCAAGTCGTGTCTCATTTATAGCCAAAATATCAACAGATTTAGACAACATATAGATCCTAAGCTGATCAATATGTTTATATAAACTAGCTAGATTAATAGAAGCTATCTTAAAACCTCTGGTGCTAGGAATGCCAAAGGTACATGTAGGTGGCTTCTGGCTTTGAGAATAAGATTCACTTACATTAGGAATGCAAGTGTCCGAAGTATAAGAGCAATTTGGTTGGATAATTGGATGACCTAGGCTGTTGTGTCCTTCCCCCCTGTTCAGGTTAGCAAGAGATCAAGTAAAGCAACCGTCTAGACATTTTACGAGATTATTATAAATTGTATCATTACCTGCTTCGTTTAAGTGCAATCCGCTGTTATTTAGATCTTTTGTGCTGATATTCTTGTGTTCGATTAACTTCCAGACTTCCAGTTTAATGTGAAATAAATTGAAATTATTATCTTTTTCAAGCACTAGCCCACTCTGTAATTCATCCAAGTCTTGTGCTCTTCATGATCAGGTGTAACTTTATAGGGATATAACGATCAGTTAAACAGTATAAATAATTTTAAAAGTGTTTGAAAAGTCTGTGAAACATCAAGGGATTCAAAGTTGTGTAGCTGGATGACATTGAAAGGCACAACAAAACAGGTACATCCAGTGTTTAAAAAAAAATATATTAAACTATAAAATTGTCTTGTAATCTGTGCCAATTAATCTGTGCTTCATACCTCATCGCAGCCAATGATCAACCCAACCTCTCCTTTTTACTGATGGATTTTATGTACCAGTGATTTATAGTACAAAGCAAGTCTTATAGCAATATTGAGGACCAGTAGTAAATATATATATCTTAGTGTGACAAATAAGCCAGTTGAATTAATACATGAAATTGGCCAAATATGAGACAGTTTCCCTTAAATGCTCTGGCCTACATCAAGCACAGGTTGGGAGCCTACATTGAATCAGGGATGGCAGAGCAAAATTTCAAGTTTCGGGAGGGGGGGGGGGGGGGGTGTGATCAAGTTATAGTCTTAAACTGACTGAGAAGTAACTAGGCAACATATTATTTTAGCCCAACATCCCCTGTGGCTATGCCATTCCTGTGAACCTAGGACAAATGCATTATCAGTGCAGAAAACTTTGCAGGAAATAAAGCATGGGTAACTTGAAAGGCTGGTACAAATCTATCAAATAGAAAATCAAATCATGAATTTCCCATATGAGCAAGACGTTTTTATATCCCTTTTGAAGCTAACGAAAGTTTATTTTTATGACATGGGGAGGGGGGAGGAAGGGAGGAGGAAGAGAGGGTGATGAAGTTATTGACATTGGAAGTGTACAATTGTTGTATCCCCTTTCTATCTCTTCAGCTTTTTAAGCACCCCCACCCCTGAACAATCCCAAGCCCCTCTTATAACTCCAGTTACTTTCAATAGCTCCCCTATTAACTGACCAAACTATTTATTATAAAGAGCCCACTCAATATATTCACCCACCCCCCATAAAGTTTCCCTCGTTATGCTTATTTAAGGAAGAAGAATTCCCAAGATAGTTTAAGTTCACACAGGGTATATTCAGTTGTGTTCATACAATAATCCTATTTATAGTTCTGGAACCACCATTTTGAAAGGCAACCAAGCCTTTTGTGATATTGAGGCTGGAGTGGAGTCAGCTTAGTTAGAGCTTTGTATCTAGTTAGCATGATCATCAAAAGCTGTCCATATTCATAGAAAGAGGGTTTGTATCAGTGCAGGCCGGTCAAGTCCATTCACCATACCATAAAATGTCTATGTCTATACTAAATAGCAGATCTACCAGATTTACTGCAAAGTATCCTTTTCTTATAAATGCTGTCACTTTTTATATATATAGAAGTTATGGGCAGTGAACTTAATGTAATTATAATGGCACTTAAAAGCCTGTTGATGATGAAAAACCTGATAGTCAGAATCTATTTGTCAAAATTAAAACAATGCAATTTAGTCCTATTTTCTTTGTAAAAATAGTTATGTAGAGGCCATCATTAATAAACAAGTGGACTAAAATTGTATATGGCCACCACAAGTTTACTAGTATATATGCCAGAACACACTTAGGAACCGGTCATTATTTATGAAGGAGGGGGGGGATTATTATTAAAGACAAAATTCACTAAAGCCCACCCTTCCTCAGGCCTGAAAATGACAAGCGACCACACTCTCAAAGTCCATGAGAGGGGGGATCCCCCAGCACACACACATCGTTTCTGAGAACCATTCTAATAGGTATTGGGCGTGTGGAGCAGGGCTGGCACTAAGAGACCATGTCGTAAGCGATAGTACGTAGTGATCTTACCTGTGGAACACTGTTGGAAGATGTAAATCTACGATAGTGTTGATAGTCAACTAAGTTTAGTACTGCACATAACCTGTGTATCGTGTGAACCAGTCATTGGACCAGTGTCCCGTTCTGCGTCCACTTCGGGTTGTTTTCTCTGTTGGTGGTAATAACATTTTGCATCACTCAACCCCCCCCCCCCCCTTCTTTACTACTCAGAATAACATGACCCACCCCTTATTGACTAAAGAAAATGCACATGACCCACCCCTATCCTCCCCCCAACCTCCTTCATAAATAATGACCGGTCCCTTACTTTGATTTCTGAACCCATACTTCAAATGTCTTGATAACATTCAACCACCGAGTACCAGCAGGAGAGACTCCTATTTGGAGCACGTATACTTTAAGTAGTTATTCAAAATCTTGTTCACAAATTGCGTTTAACGTTTGATCGAATTTGTACAATGTAGCCTGACCATCACTGGAAAAACTATTTTTATCTACACAAACCTCTGGCTTTACTTGTTGTATAAAGTAGAAAAATAAGACAATGGTAATTATACAAAATCGCAAATCGCAAATCGCAAATCGCAAAGATTAGTTGCCGCAGTAATTTCTACTCGCAAAATTTACCCTGTTTTGCAGTTTAAGCAATAAAGAAACGGTTATTGTTTTGTTGTAAATGTGGCACGTTTTGTTGTTTAATACTACCATTTGCAAGCTACCGTTAAGCGTGAACCTTTTTCCGCGTTCGTTTATATGATTTAGCGCGTAGCGCGAAGGAAAATCTAGCTGAAAAGTAGTACTCCTTAGGCTTAACTTGTCTTTACTCAGGACTGATATTTATTTGCCATTTTTTCCTTTGCAAAATCGCAAAATTAAAACACTCGCGAAATACGCAGTTTCCTAAATCGCAAAATTTAAGTGTCGCAATAAATAGTAGCCTTAAGGTATTCGTTTAACACACTGCATTTGAGCAGGCATATATTCATTGTTTTGAACCCGAGAATTAACCGTACTACCGTAATTCATGGTCCCTTTCTTTAGTAGTGGGTTGTCGGTCAGGTGATTGTAAACTCTCGTCATTTAGCACAGAAAATGTATTCTGATGAATAGGGATCGGGTTGTCATGTAAGAAAGATGGCTCTTGAACAAACTGATAAGCTTCAGTAGGTTGGGTAGTCTCGGAACACTGGAGACCTTGGTCTTTCATTGTCTTCTTTTTTGTATTCTTGATTTATTTTTTAAAGTTTGAAAGTCGGATCTAAGCTTTATTATATCCGCTTTCAACTCGCCATTTTCAACTTCTAGGTCAATATATTCGTGATGACAGCATCTTGATTTCGGTCTTGTATATATTATCTTGCTGCACTAATTTGTCTTCCAAATGACTGAGTTTGGTTTCTTGATTCGTGTTTTGATGTGACGAGAGTAAGAATTCATTACGCATATCAGTTAGGTCAGCCTCCATGTTACAAATCAAGGTCGTTAAAGCAGCGAGAGAGTTCTTATTGCGGGCTAACAATCCTCGTGAAGAATCTAAAGAATTCCGTCTCTTCCGGTTTGAATTTGACTCATGTGTATGTTGCTTTAGGAGTTTCAAGGATATGTTGATCCAAAACTACAGGCTCTTGGGGTTTTTCATTGACTTGTGAACTTGCAGGCTCTGTAACTTGTTTTGTTTTCTTAATATAACATAAAGTGTTGAACATGTTCATGTTCTCAAGCATGTCGCGCGTGACCTCTGTTTCTTCATTCATTAAGTTCTCTACTTTCATCTGTAATCTGGGAAACTCAATCTTTGCCCATGCCTTGGCACATAACTATTCCTGTTGTTAAGTAGACGTGGATGATTATAAGTAAAATCCTTCGACAGCTTGTACCGTTTCCGCTAGGTCAATATCCTCGCTGGAACGAAATAACTTGATCTCAATACTCTCTGATCCAACTTACGGTAAATTTAAATCTCTGACAGTTTTTAAGAGACTCCTAATATTGGTCTTGAAGTGCCTTCACCCAAAATAAGATGTTCTCCTCGGATGTTTTAAATGCAGCACAGCGAGCCGATGGCTTATAGATTCCAATATCTATTTCTTCGAATTTTAGCTTTCCGGATCCTGGCCCCTTCACTGGCTTCAGGTCGTCGTACGTGTCGTATATAAAATCACTGGCCATCTGGGTAAAAAACGCGGTCCTTCGGCTCCGACAATAGCGCCAGTTGCAATTGAAATATCCTGAGCCTGTTGGAAGGCTTTTGCACGAGTGAAGTTAAATAAAACATTAAACTGGCTTACATTTGAGAGATGAGACTCCAAGTTAGAGAGAAAGTTGCTCGCGGGTCCTCTGCCATCTTGCTTTACTGTATTAAATTATGTAAATAAATTAACCTGGCGATTGTTGCGTGACCAGCACAGTGCAATCTGATTGGTGTGAATTTGACCTTCAACGCATGTGCAGAAATATTGCTACACGGAATAAAAAAATAAAAAATAAAAAAAATAAAAAAGCATTTTAAGACTCGGTGCTGCCACAGGCAGCCCGAGTAATAAACGACTTCCCATAACTGGTCTGAAGGACACAGAATCAGTCCTTATCTAAACTAATTATACGAATAGCTTCCAACTGCATACTTTTTAAAGAAAACTGTATTTAGCTTTGTAAGTGCGAACTGAATAGCTTCGATGAAGTCCGCCATTACTGAGAATGCTAAGAGCATGCGCAGTTTCAATGTCCTAGAATCTAGGACATCCGGTTTCGTGTCTTACCAGAGCCTCCGATTTTTCAGTTAGTTGAGGAGGCACTGGGAATGAGAATGTTCCCGTACAGATTCTGGACGGGAAATACTGATTGGGCAATTAGCTGTCATCGCTGTCATGTGTCACGAAATGTCACACATTCCTCCTGCGAACTGACTGGAATGGCGGCGACAAGAGAGAAGTGATCGAGCGGTTGAGCGTTAATCCAGGAAAGTATTTAGAAAAACAAAGCAGGCAGTGAATAGTTTACATTTGTAGTTTCTAGGCGAGATATTTTGGAGGTTTTACCAACAGGTAAAAGCCTTATTTTCCAACTGTTTGCCGTGGAAGTCGAGTCAGACAGGACTTAGCGCTTCGGCATTGTCCTATTTGCAAAGCATTGTGAAGGATCAGTTAATCGAAACTAAATACACTGGGACTTAAAAGCCATCTCCCTCTACGATCTAGACGTAGAACTTAAGGAAATTACGAAGTTCCCTAAAGTAATTTTCGCTCCTGCTGTCAGAGACTGTTCACCCCTCCGCCCAATACCAGAAGGAAGAGTAACAGAAGTCATCAATGCCCCCCCCCCCCAATTTTTAGGACCTCCCTACACCCCTAGGGCTCTGTGTGCAGTTTCAGAGAATTCTGTTGAAGTTTAACTCCAGGACCTCTCCACCTCAAAACAACAGACTTCGGTGAAAGTGCATACAGAGCCCAATCAGTGAGAGAAAGACCTCGGGTAAGTTTTCCTTGGTTGTATTTCTATTCGGGCCTGCTGTGGACATAACCAAATACTCGTTCAAGATCTCGTACAAAACCTTAGCTTATAATTTAAAACACAACCAGAGCTTGGGTTTCCTAAGTCCTATACTGTAATTTCAAAGATCGCTGTGTAATATCGGCTATCACCTTTTGATTACTTAACAAGATGTACATTTTTCACGACAAAAACGAAAAAATAATAAACAATAAAGCTCATCGTAACAACGGTGTTAAAAGGAATTCCATATATAAAAAAGTCATTTGATTCCAGGTCCTCTCGTCAAAAGCACGAGATTGAGGCAAACTATTGCACAAACAAATTAACAATTAAGCACAAAATACTGTCGCCTCCGGGATAGCTCAGTGGGTAAGCGCCGGTCTGACGAGCGGGAGGTCGCGGGTTCAAACCCCGGCCGGACCAACACTACCCTGGATGCCAGAGGTTCTACTGGCCTCTCTAAGTCAAAGTTTAGGCGCGCCTTTCGCGTTAGAGAGGGCAGTAGAACCTCTGGCATCCGGGGTAGACCAACACTCAGGGTCTTAAATAACTGAGTAGAAGGTGCTGCCTTTGTAAAAAAAAAACTCGTTCTCGAACTGCAAATGGTTATATCTTCACGTCTTCTCGGATAAGGACGTAAAAACGTAGGTCCCACGTCGGCCTGAAGTTTATCAGTCTCACTATAGACTGTCACGAGTTACCGACCTTAAATAAAGTTATACTTTACTTAATTTTACTGTACCATGTTCATGTGCAGTGTTTAACGTTAAAGTGAACCCAATCATTTTACCATTAAAATCGATTCTACATCAAGTCAATAGTAAAATATTTCTTAATTTGAGTGTTACGTCTATGAGTTTATATTTCGAAACATTTATTATTATTGAAACATTTTATGTGTACACGTGGATGCTTTGAGAACTCGTCAGTGATTTCTTATAGTCGATCGAGTTCTGCATACTCTCGAAAATTCATCGTATTCAGAAGTATTGTTGTACCGTATACTCTATATCTCCCTGTATTTCGAGTTTACCCTTCGAAAACCCTAGAATACTAGTATATAGTATATTCTTCACATAATCACATAAGCTGAAAATTCGTCGTATTCAGAAGTATCGGGGGAAAATGGCGGGGTACGCCCCAGGTAATGTTTAGTTTGCTAGACGTGCTTCTTGCTTCAGTGCACATGGCGGCCAGGGGTGGATCCAGGGTTTGGTTTGAGTAGTTTACTCTGACAGACCAATCAACTCATACCCCACCAACCCCACCCCTCCTAGTAATAAACTACCTAAAATTTAGAGGTTTGAAAAAAGTTGAGTAGTTTACGGAAATCACATAAACTACCCTGGATCCACCCCTGGCGGCGGCGTGGAAATAGCAAAATCTCTCCACTCTCAAAACGCTGTCGTGGGTATTTTTGAGTGTCACCAAAGTTCCCGAATAATTGCTTAATATACCCCGTGTAATTAATTGGAAAACTATTTAACAAAACCTCGCGAGTAGCGAGTATAGTAGGAGCTCCAGGCAGCTGAGGAGGTTCAAGCTTAAATTCTCCACTGGGGAAAGCGGGAGTTTAAACCCTAATAAACCCTCTAACGACAAACCTGTAAAATTGTGAATGAGTATATATAACTAAGTGCAAAGTTTACGCGAAATCCAGAACGACCATTAAAGTGGGTCTATACTAGTAGGTTTAACCAAAGGTTATGTGAATGCTGCCAAAGGGAATATAACCTGCAAAACAGGCGCTTCGAAGGGAGACTTGAGCATCTGGTACAAGAAAAGTTCTTTGGTGATCTTGCCTTTGGACTAATCAGTGGCCATGCTTCATTTTACAGATTATACATTGATAGGCCTACTCCAGGTCCTAAAATCGCTTAAAGTAGCCTTAAATCGCATTAAGTCGCCAGGGGCGTTCCCAGACAGTTTATCCCAGTACGCACAAAGTGTTTGATAGAAACATTTCATGGTAAAGCTAGTAAAGTGTGCTTAACAGTAATTGTCACCAGTTTCTAAAATATGACTGTATTATCTTTAAAATGCTCATCACGTTCACCATGTTCTGACTGTGTTCTTAGAGGCCTCTTAATTTGATACTTTTTTCTGGCATGAATGTGGCGATTTTGCGATTACGATGCGTTCGATAACAGTCACAGGCAATGTCCGACCCGTTCTTAGCGTTTCACTTATCGGCGCGAGATTTTTGGAGAGTGATAAGGCATGATCATCGAAAAATGTTTTTTTTTCACTGCCTGGGCAGAAGCAATCACTATTCCTTGTCTTCCTTGACAAACAGTGCCACAAGCGTCCGTTGATATGATCTGACCGTTTTCTTCCGAGTCATGAAAATTTCTAGTACGCAAGTGCGTACTTTGCGTAACTTGGGTACGCCCCTGGTCGCTTTAAGAGAGTATTCAGCAGTTGCTCCTTATCATCAGGTTTGCTTAAGTCTCCTTAAGTTGCCCAGTTGCAACAAGCAATTCTTCAATGTTTCTTGAGTTGCCTGAAGTCGCCTAAAATTTCCCCAATTTTTCCCCGAAATTCCTTAAGTCGCCTTAAGTTGCTATTCATCGCCTTAAATTACAGCGTCTTTAGGACCCGGAGTAGGCCTATTGATAAATCCATATATTTGTGAAATAGACCAGTTCGCGGTAAATTCCGATATTTTGAAAGGGTGCAAACATGGCGTGAAATACAGTGTTTGTATGGGAATCGATGGGAATCCGATGCCAAATAAAATCCGTAAAATCGAATTTCTGAAATATTCTTCAGATACAAACTTAAGATACCAGGAAAAAGAGTAACATATCGAAATTTGAGGGATGTAGCTGTGCTGGGAAGCGTGCAGTCGTGTTTTTAATTTTCCATACATTGTCTGTACATTTTCACGCGGAATTTGACTCGTTTTTACAGACAATGTATGGAAAACTGAAAACACGATTGCACGCTTCCCAGCACAGCTACATCCCTCAAATTTCGATATGTTACTCTTTTTCCTGGTATCTTAAGTTTGTATCTGAAGAATATTTCAGAAATTCGATTTTACGGATTTTAATTGGCATCGGATTCCCATACAAACACTGTATTTCGCGCCATGTTTGCACCCTTTCAAAATGTCGGAATTTACCGCGAACTGGTCTATTGTGCTATGTTTCCTTTTGCCCATTCCTGTTCATCAATTGTACCATTGTCAGTGTCAAAAGCTTGTAAATAAGAGTGCTGATCTAATATCCCAGTCCTATTACCAGGAGTTTCTACACCATTCCTTGGATTTGATTTAATGTGTTCTTTATTTGTGACAAGATCAGTTTTGGTTTGTTCAGCCGTTTTTTCAAATCTCTTTTTTTATATATCTCTATTTATAGCAAGACGTCTGTCTTTGTGTTCAGCAGTTTCTGACAGCCACAGGTAGTAACTGAATGCGTAAAGCAATGATTACCATGCACAACACAATTCAACGAAGCTCTCATGGTTCATGAACACTCATACGATGAAATTGTATAATAATATTAGTAGTACGTATATCTCTTTCCTCTTACCTTCGTCTCCGGGTTGTATCTGGCGTTATATTTACTGACTGCGTCATTACCTCGGTTAAGCCAGTTTAAACCAGTTTTCCGTAAAACACTGCGACGTTGCTTATTGGCTCATGTGCAAAACTGGTTTGTACGAATTACATTCATGATTGGTTGAATTACAAAAGCTAGGCAAACCGGTAGGATAATCCGCGATTCTCAAAGCTAAGCTGCCTTCGCTCGTTCGCTAATGCTCACTCGCTTGGCAGCAATAAAGCATCAGGCTCGATTACCAGCCGTTTGTGAGCCTGCGTTCCTCCCCCACACCACACCAATCCCGGTCTCGGCTATACTCATTAGTATGCGTAAACAATGGTTGTCCAGTTGTCCCGGGACAGTGGGACAACGACTAGAGACTTGGAATTATTTCGTCGAAGTGGTTGTCTCGTTGTCCCTGGACAGTGGGACAACGACTAGAGACTTAGAAGAGTACATTATCCTTCCTGCTTACTCATTAGCATTAGTTAAGGTATGGAGAGTCACCCCTGTCCTCGCAACTCCCCGGAACTAACACCTATTGGTGCATTAGCATTACCACAATAATCTGATCTCCCCAACCTTATCACCCCAACCTTATCATCCTATTCCCAACCTTATATTTCCTTATTTATAATGTTCAAAATCCTTCCACATCTTATCTAATGTCCTCATGAGTTCAATCATGAAAAACTTTGTCAATGTAGGGATTTGTTTCTTATTGGAAAGCTTGTGAAAAACCGCACAGAACGTTTTGTTTCCGATAAGCGTCGCCGAGTTCCAAGGGCAAGCTGGCCCAAAGATCACTAGCTCCGTTTGGAGCCATGACCTGATGTAGTTTTATATAATATTGGGCCGAGGATGCCGTCTTCCAACCCACATGGTTCATTATTGAATTCATCTCTGCACCCGCTAAGGCCAACGAGATGGCACATCCACTCCGTAAACCGTATAGTGTTATTCGTCTATGCTTGAACCTCTGCGGTAACTCTTGGGCGTAGGGCGAAAGCCTGGCTTGAGCAGCAGACGAGTCAAATGGCCCAAGGAGAATGTCCCCACATGGACTGGTAGGCCTAAAAAGAAATCCTTGTCTGACGGAAACGCCAAGGAGATCACACATGCGTACATAAACCTCAACGGCCGCCACTGGACAAAGGGATGGGTCCTTATACCGCTTTAAGGCGAACATATTGGTCGTTCCATCGCGCAATGACTTAGTGAGCGTGTGATTAAAAAGGAGGGTTCCTTTGTTGGGAAAAAAAGAGAATTTCAGCTGTTTCTGTTCGTCCTAAATCCCCCGCTCTGTTACCGGCAAAGAATTGAATTTCAAAGAACGCTTGATCTCTCGTGAGAATAAATAACTGGGTTGACGAATTCGTCGTACGCTTCAGGCGTTTTAGTATTTCCCCAGAAATCGCAGCTAAATCCACAATAAACAACGGCTCAGCTTGAGTGGGGAGTGTTTTGGAATGCAATTGCTCTTCTCGAATCGTTGATAAGTAATTATTTACTTTCACAGAAGCTGCCGGGTTTCCATAACCCGGCAGTGAGGCGTCATCGAGTGTTCTACCCCACCTAGAAAAAATAGCTCTTAACTTTCCTAATGTTGAATCAACCGTACCAAAGGCTAGACGTTTTGGGCAAAAACAGGAAGAATTCTTCTTATCCCCGAAGTACGGGCAGTCATTTTTATGAACAATAGTTTTCCCAAATCTGTCTTTCCAGATAAGGAAATTAATCACGTCATCTGGAGTTGCTGATGTGACATCCCTGGGAGGGGATGATCTCGACAAGAAGGCATACAATTCATTCTCTAAAGACGACTTTTGTTTTGAATACGGAGTAGAACTTGCTCGCCTATTCAAAACTTGTCTTCGCTCCATAATATCGTTCCAGTTGTTAGTGGCTTTCAGGGATGGTGGAGATACTGGAGACTCTGCCCGCCGTCTGTATCCACAACGCTGGCAATAGTGGAAATCCCTGTCGTTGGGGTAGGTACATTCTGGGCAAGACACCGAGGCAACGAACATCCTTGGAACCAGAGGTAACGGATATGAGGCAAATTACATGAACTTAGTCTCACCCATTAATAGTTGAAATATCACCCACGCGGAAAGCCCACAACTCGAACTGGGTCTTGCCAGGCTGAAATCCTTGTCTAGTAGGAAATAACAATGCGTCAGAACTGTCTTGTTCTGCCACCAGGATCTTATGCTTTGCCACCAAATAGGTAGAGGAGATAATTTCGGAACCACTACCATTACCACTGCGTGTTGTGACCAGAGGAATCGTAGCATGGGGTCAATCAAGGTGAAAGGAGGAAAAACATAAGCATTGATCAAGCTTCCATCGCATACCGTCAGGTCTTGATTAAAAACGTTCACCCCGGCAGAATGCGGTGTAACAAACGGAGAAAAATGGCGCAGAGGGATCCCATTCCGATCACACTGGGCATTCGAATCTAGCGCCATTAAGTCTAAGTTGTGGCCCTCAGGACCACCGAAGGCTGCGTTGACAATATTCCAGCAACGGCGAGACAACATCGCATCGGCTGACCTTGACAACTGGCGGGAGAATCCATCAGCAGGGTTGTACTCTGACAGGATGTATGTCAATTGTAACATAAGTTTCCTGTTAGTGACTTAAAGGAACAGAAGCCGGGCAACCTTTGTTAACTGAAGAGACCGAGGCCCACGCCCTTGCCAGGCATTGAGGGTTACTTGGTTGTCAACTTGAATATCTACTCTGCAATCCCTTACAGTCACAGGGAGAGCTTCCAGAGCTCTCAGTACGGCATACATTTCCTTCACATTTATATGTTTATTCAGTAAGTCGTCAGTCCAGTAATCACGCATCTCTAGGTATCCTGACTCTAAATGGACGGTAGCTGCCCATCGGAACGCCGAAGCGTCAGTCGACATACGGAGAATATTCATGAATAGGCCCTTTGCAGGACCTGATTAGGTGATCTTTTCAGCCTGCCAATCAAAACAAATTGGCGCTAGAACAACATGGATGCCAGAAATGGAAAGAGCAAGCCAACATTAGTAAAAAGCCCAAGTTTTAGGCTCATATCTTTAAAACTGAAGGAATTGCAAATTTTTGAAAACTCTATCAGAGTAGTGTGATCCTTTTTTTACTGACTGCATGGCACGCAAAAAAAAGCCTCACAAACTGTTAAATTAAGCTAAATTATAGAGTTTTCCAAAATTTGCCATTCCTTCAGTTTTAAAGATATGAGCCTAAAACTTGGGATTTTTACTAATTTTGGCTTGCTCTTTCCATTTCTGGCATCCATGTTGTTCTAGCGCCAATTTGTTTTGATTGACAGGCTAAAAAGGTCACGTGACCAGGTCCTGCAAAGGGCCTATCATTTGGAAAGACTCAAGAGAGGGAAGGAATGACGTCATGTGGTGCACGCACCATCCCGGTAACTCGTTCCTGTGCTTGCGCGCATCCACGAGTTAAAAACGAGAAAAAAGAGGAGGGGGAGGGGAGGGGGAGGGGAGTGAAGGAGAAGGGGAGGACGGGGAGGGGAGGGGGAGGGGGAGGGGAGGGGAGAAAAAAAAAGAGAGCGTGTGTTCCATGAGGTGAAAAGTGTTAATGCTGAGCAGCTAAAAGTAATTTACTGTAAATTTCAAAGGTACAGCAAGAAGAAGCATTTAATTATCTATTTCGGAGTACGGTTGTTTTGAACGGTACCGGATTCGGCAAGATTAAATTAAAGAGTTTTTAATATTAGATTGCCTTTTCTTGTTTTCAAAAGTTTCAATTTCAGACAGAACTGATCAACACGGAAAAGCCAAAAGGTCATATAGAAAACATATCAATAATAGACCAATCGAAGGTCGCTATTACGATATCTACTTAAACAAGAGCCCATCTGGGCTTTCACTCGGGCCACATGAGATTGAAGATGAAATACACTTTCATTTGAGATCCTTTTAGTAATAACCGAAGGGAAGAATTATTAGCTGAATTTAGCAGTCTTTAGGAGTGGCCGGTAGCGCGGTGACATGCATTCTCTGCTCCCCTAGTATATATATTTCTCGTGTATGCAAATTAAAGAAGTTGACCTCTACTTATTCATGTACCGCACGCTTACATGAGTGTCTCAAATATATGTTTATATTTGTCCCATATTATAAGTCGTATTCCTGTCCACCTATGATGGAGCTATCAAACGATATATTTCTCTACTGTTCATTCTACCCTGCGGCTCTTTATCGCAGCTCGCGTCCATATCAGGTATTTATTAACTGAAATGCCTGTTGGTTATATACCCTCATTCCCAAAACTGATCTGCTCATTATATTACAGAACTATAAAGGGAACTGTTGGAAGCCTTTAATTTCTCGAACCAAAACCTCGGCCGTGAGAGGATTCTTGTTTAAGTTGATATTGCTTCGCTCATCATAAATTATTCTGTTCTCCGGGGTATTTCTGACAGCCAAAAACACGCTCAAAATTATTTTAGTGCATGTTGGCCTACAGTTCACGGTGTTTGAGCTGGTATGTATTATGACCGAGAGGCATAAAACCTACGAAATGTACCTCAAACAAGAATACCGTCCGATGGCAAAATCTATCAGCGCCACGAGGTCAACAAATCGACAAAGAAATGCATATCTATATAAACACGCAATGATTTCAACCTCACCGTACCTTAATTCATGACCTGACAAGACACTGTTCAGTTTCACTTTCACTCTCAGCTTTGCTCTTGAGTTTGAGTTCGGCTTTGTTAAAGACTTCTTATTCAGTTGTATGGTATTGTGCAGTATATTTGAGTATACCAATCCACAGAGATTCCAATAACAAAGCCGTGGCGAAAGAGAAGCTTAAACGAGAAATATTTTGTCCTCCTAGAAAAACACAACATATTGCCCTTTCTATCGAAGAAGCCTTGGTTTCAGCAGAAAGGAAAACGCTAAATTCCAATTCGATATGTGTGGATCTTTGAGTCCGGCGTTGTGTCGTACATCTATATAAAATCACAGGCCATCTGGGTAAAAAACGCGGTCCTTCGGCTCCGACAAGAGCGCCAGTTGCAATATCCTGAGCCTGTTGGAAGGCTTTCGCACGTGTGAAGTTAAATAAAACATTAAACTGCTTACATTTGAGAGATGGGACTCCAAATTTGAGAGAGATTTGCTCGCGGATCCACCATTTTGATTTACTGTATTAAATTATGTAAATAAATTAACCTGGCGAGTGTTACGTGACCAGCACAGTGCGATCTGATTGGTTTGAATTTGACCTTTAACGCATGCGCAGAAGCCGTCTGACATGAAATAAAAAATAATAAAAAATAATAACGACTTGCATTTTAAGGCTCGGTGCTGCCACAGGCAGCCCGAGTAATTAGTGATAATATAGCACAAATACTCTAAGATAAGTACCTCAAAATCCCAATTTGAGAGTTATACTTCTAGTGTTAGTATTATTTTGAGATTAGCTCATATTATACTGTTGTAATTAAACATTCCGACACTTTTATATATTTATTTTTTTAGTCTTAGTACCAGTTTAATAGTATACACTGACAACATCAGGTTTTAACTCACGGCATACGAACATTTATAATTCTAGTTTTAGTGTCATTTCACGATTAGTCTATATTATTATTGTTTTTACTTCTTAGTCTTTATAGTGTAAACACGACCCCACCAGCTCTGCTGCGTTCACTCGTCGTGTATAGATAAAGTATCATTCATTACTCGGGCCAGGCCTTTGGCCGGCTCGAGTCAGAAATCGCAAGTGTTATTTTTTTTATTTTCCAAGTCGAGGTATTTCGCCCCCAACCAATCAGATGCCTCTTATTGTTTTCTGTGTCGGGAGAAAAACTCAACACGTGATAAGATCAACCAATCAGATTCGATATCGCTCGGGACACTTCGGGACATTGCGGGTCGGTTAACTTATTTACATAACTACACAGTGAAAACAAGATGGCCACGGTGACCAGGAGAGATATGACTTTAGGGGAGAGAAAGTCCGCCGCGGAGGAAATTTCTCTCAAATGTGGAGTGCCATCTCTCAAATGTAAACAGTTTCATGTTTTATTTAACTTCATTCGTTGGAAAGCCTTCCCAACAGGCTCAGGATATTTCAACTATATAGTACTGGTGCCGGCCTTGTCGGAGCCGAAGCCGAAGAACCTCCACTGCCGGGCACTGGCTCGAGTCTGCGATTCATTCGACACGATGAACACCACACGAGAACACTGGCCAAAACGGAAGCGAAGTTTTGCTGAAACCCAACGTTTCTTCGATGGGAATGGCAAGATGTTGAGTTTTTCTAGGACTTACTTACTTACTTACTTACTTACTTAGTAAATGGCCCGATTCCTGTTGTTCTAGGCCAGCATCGGCATTTTCACTCGGTCGCTTCATGACATGTAGAATTAATGAACACTAGAGTGCTGCCTTTTCAAATATTAGTGCTACACGATCGAGAATAAAACTGCATGCAGAATCATCTAGATAGATGACTTTATTTCACATTTTGAACGACACATCCTAAATATTCACAAGGGATATAGCTATTAGCTAAAGGAAAAGTTACATGTATGCTACAATATAATAGCACCTGTGCTTGGACAGTGAAGTTAGAAATAATATTATCAGTCTCCATGAATCCTACTGAAATGCATTGATTTCTAAAAAAAAAAAAAGGTATGGGTTGGTAAATCCTGCTTAAAAAGAATCGTTTTCTAAAATATAAAAAAAAAATCAAATTAAGTAAATAAAAAAAAAAATCAAATAAAGCAAATTAAGTTCAGGGACAGTGTTATGTGAAGTTTATTTATTTTAATTACTGAGAGCAGTTGTAATAGGGCTTTTGCAGAAAACAGTCATGTGCTGGTATGAACGAATGAACTGAACTTGTGATCTCCATGGGAACAATGTTGCCATGGATGCTGGATGGCAAGGTATCTTTAAAAATGCTGTTTTAATTAGAAAGATTGACTGGAGGTGGAAAATAGCATTTACAAACAGGTTTGGCTATAACACTACCGATTTCGTGCAAGTGCAGTAGTACTATAAGTGGGGATCCTGGGCCACATCCTTATATAAGCCCCCGTTAGTCATACGGATATCCCTACCCCATGAAAATCGTTGAAAATTGTGCCTTATATAAGCCCCCATTATTCCCCCAGTAAGAACTACCGCCAACATAAATTTGATGTGCCGATCCTGGTGCAACATCAACGTCATTTTAACGTTTTTGACACAAGAAAAACAACATATGACACAACAAAAACAACATGTGACACAACGAAAACCAACATGTCAACACTCAGACATCACCAGTACCACCCATCCTCACTGCTGCTATTGCTATTACATTTGTTGGGGACTGGTGCAACATCCGATGGCACAGATGTTGTAATTTGGCCATAAATACGTTGGACACCCTCTTTTACTCCACATGATATACCATTTAAACAAATAGCTATACTTAAGATATAATGCCACCCTAGGAGATGGAGTGTGAAAAGTGTGGGAGAGTGTTTCAGAGGAGTTGGAATCTGAAACGCCACCGAGAGAATCGTATAAAACTAATAACTTTATTTATTTACCCACGGAATATCTCATCAGGATTTAAAAATAAATAAATAAATAAGTAATGATAATGTAAATAAAAATAAATAATAATATCTAATCATAACTACTATAATAATAATAATCTAATTTTAAATAATGCTAAGTTTAGTACCTGCTTTCCATGAGAGCCGTGCATTACATATAATATATTATAAAAATTAAGAATAAAAATAAGACTTTAGAATAACAGTTAGACTTGTTCAAAACAGCCCGCTCGAAAACTGCTAAGATTATTTGCTTGCCGCAACCCGACTGGGAGGCTATCCCACAGCACCGCACCCTTATAACCAAAGCTATCCTTAAGATAATTTGTGCGGGGCATAGGAATAGCCAGTTTGCCCTCGGTGTCTCTCAAAGAATAAGAGGTAACATTACGATATGTAAACATGGACCGCATATAGTCTGGGGCAAGACCATTCATTGATTTGTAGACCATGACTGCGGTTTGAAATTTTCGTTGCGAAGCGAGTTTTTTCCAACCAAACCTCTCAATCAGAATATCGGCATCAGCGTCATAGTTGGAGAACGATAAGACCCTTGCAGCTCGATTTTGCAACTTTTGAAGCTTAGTAGCACAAGTTATGCTACAACTATCCCAGACAATGCAACAATAATTGAAATGTGGTTGAACAAGGGAATTGTAGATTGAATGCATGGTTTTATCAGGAACACAATTTCTTACACGTTTCAGGGCTCCAATTCCAGAAGCAATCTTTTTAGTCAACCCCTTGATGTGCACATTCCATGATAGATTTTGGTCAATATGCACACCAAGTGATTTTGTATGAGGCACCTGCTTTATAGGGACGCCATCGATTGCCAGGATTGGAGCTGATTGAAACGTGGATAATCTTTGTCGTGACCCGATAACCATAAACTCTGTTTTTGATTGGTTTAAGGAAAGCTTGTTAGCGACAAGCCAATGATTAACGCTTGCAAGGTCTTGATTGACATAATAATTAATGTCATCTACATTATTACTTGCAAATGTTAAATGAGTATCATCCGCATACATACGGGGCTGGGAGTGTGCAAGACAATTTGGTAAGTCATTTATGTAGATGAGGAAAAGCAAAGGACCTAAAATTGTCCCTTGTGGAATTCCACAGCGCAGAGAACGGGTACTAGAAAGTTGCCCATTCACAAAACACTTTTGATTGCGCTCATAAAGGTATGACTTAAACCAATTACTTGCTTTCCCCCCAAACCCGTATGCATTAAGCTTTGATAGCAAAATCCCATGGTCTACTGTATCGAATGCTTTTTTAAGATCTAGAAATACGACGGCATTCACATTGCCACGATCGATATTGTAGGCCCAGTTGTTGGTGGCCTCAAGAAGGGCAGTCACCGTAGAGTGAAGACTCCGAAAACCCGATTGACTGTCAGATAGCAATTTGTTTTCGATTAGAAAATCATGAACTTGATTATAAACAATCCTCTCGAAAACTTTTGCTATTACTGGAATTATTGATATGGGACGATAATTGTCCAAATCTCTACGCTGTCCCTGTTTGAACAATGGAATTACCTTAGCACATTTCCATTCATCTGGAAATATACCTGTAGTAATTGAGCAGTTGAAAATGGTACAAAGGGATTCCGCTATCAAGTCGGGACATATACGGAAAAGTCTAGCAGAGATTTTATCCAAACCCGTCGCTTTAGATTTGCAAAGTTTAGATAAAAGAGAGAAAACAACTGCAGGATTTGTCTGTTTGATTTGAAAATTACCACCATCAAGACAATCATTGCTATTTCGAGGTGCGAGATAGTCTAGGTGTGAAATTGGGGTCTTGCAAGACCCCATGGGTTAAGACTCCAAAGCGCTTTATATGTGAGAATTGTGGAGGAGAGCTAAGCTGCTATTTTGCTTTGTGGAGACATAAGAAGAATAACTGCCCCAATCCTACCATTAACAAAATTAGATACGCGCCGTTACTCAACATTATATATACTATTTAAGCAAATGACTCCACTATAATATACGTGGACCGAAAACTCATTCTGACCGACGAGATGTGAATAAAATTGAAGTTCGCCCGTAACATTCCTAAACGCCCCTAAAATTCCTGAGCGTCCCTAAAATTCCTGAGCGACCCAAATTTGTTTGAACGAGTAGAATCGGGGCGCTAAGGCATGCGAAAAAGTTGGCGACCGAAATTCGAGACTGAATTTTGCGTACGACTTAGAAACTTTATTTCACCAAGTTGACGATTGCCCACGCGGTGTCTCGAAATTTGCATACGAACCAGACATACGAATTAAGTTCAGCTGCTCTTAGCAAAGTGGAAATATCGATTTTTATCCCAATTTTGCTCTCATTTCTTCTAGCATTTTTTGCTTGACTTCGGATCGAATTTGTTCCACGCTTTTTTCACTCATTCGTCCTAAATTAGCTGAAGTTTTATGGCGAATTTCGATCTTCATAGTCTCGAATTTATCTGCCTCAGCAAGGATGAGATTGTATTCGGCGTCAGACACATTTTCATCACGTAGGGCTTTTGACACAAGATCACGAATCGTATTAATTTTCGCTTTCGCCAACATAGCGGTTTTTTCATGTTTAGAAACTTTTATGCCAAGCTTTTTAGCTTCAATAGTCGTAACGGCTGAAATCACTCCACAGACCCCACCAATAACACCGAGTGGTAGACCGATTATTACACCAAGACCGGTTAGAGCGATTGCCAAGCCAGAACTTGATAAAAGTACGGATAGGCCGCCCGTTACCACGGAGACGCCATGAACAATTCCTTGCACACGAGCATATTTCTTACGTACCACTTCGTAGTGTTGTTCTTGGGCTTTGATGGTCTCAAGTGTATCGCGGATATCTCGCCGACGAAAATTATCTCCATCGAGCAACGGATAGTTATATCATAACTTACTCAATCTTCAATACGTATTGTATAGGTCGCACACGAAAGTCTACGATATTTCCTTTTTCGTTTCTAATTGTCAGGCGAAGGCTGTTTCGTCTTGTCCCATGAGCTCGCATGGCTTGGGGATTCGTTAGAGAGTAAGTATTTTTTGTAAACCTTCCACCTCGGATCACTAAGTTAGCCAGCACGTTTGATTGCTTTCCATCGAGAATTGAGAAAGTAGAATCAATCACATCGCAGTGGACATATGCTGTGTAGATATTTTGTAGCGTAATTGTGTGGGCACCAAATCTTAGGAATGCATCACTTCTATCGTCGGTTCTTTTGACATCTAACAGTGTTCATAGATTTTCACTAAGATGGGTTTGTTTTTTGACATTTAGAAGCCAACTTCCAATTTTTGATAAGTACGTGAATTCCAAGGCGCCAGCAATGACTGCAGGTTTAAAGTATTTTTTAATGCTTGCTACATCATACTGCCCCGTTTCGATAGCGTATGCAAACCCCACGCCACCGGTATCCCACTTGAATGAACCATTCTCTTCTAGGTTCCACCAACTGTTCTCAAAAGTGATCTCAATTAGCGAAATATTATGGATGTAAATAGGTTCTTGAAAATAGACCGTATGGTCAGCCGAGGTAGTGGTAACATTTAAGATTACCATATTAAAGCCAGAAGTTCTTACTTCGATACTATGGTACTAACATATATTCTTTACTTCACAATATTAACGTATGTTGTAACTTTAGTACGTATTAATATCAAACAGATGAGTCGAGAGCATGAGTCGAACGGATTGATTGAAGAAGTTCCAATTTGCAGCAGACGTCAAGGATAAGAAACTAGCCAATACTATGTCGCATAAAGTTCATTTCAAAGGTGATTGGGGTGACTATATCGCACCTCGCAATGCGAAAGCCTTTGCAGTCTTTGAGGAAAAACATCCCTATGCCGACTTTGAGAAATTCTCAGCTAGGACAACGGCGTCTGACATACATGATGAGTCAACATACGAGACTAGGATCATGTTTTATGATGGTGGACAACATTGGGATATGGGTGGTCTCATACCAGTAGATGTACGAAATCATCTAAACGAAGCGTTACGAGGGATAGTTGTGGGTTTTCCACTTCCCTTCAGAAGGACCGATGTTAAGTATCCAGTTCCAGCTGTACCATGGTCACACGTTGCTAAGGACATATACCCCCTTGTACAAACTTTAAAGATCAACGTAGCGAAGGACCAGCTATTTACGTATGAGCCACGACATATATTTCAAGATCTGGGGCTCGATCTTAGTGAAAAACAATCAAAAGATCCGCAACATGCCATAGAAGATAAGCTTGCTAGTGTTGCCGTGAGAATGGTAAAAACGAAAGAGTGGGGCGATGCTGAACCAATGAAACTTTGGCAGCAACAATTCTGCTTTGCAGTTTGGTGCGCAACGTCGGGATGTGGGGTGTCATTCGATGACCATCTTTCAGACGACGCACCAATCATTGATAATGTTCGGAGCTTTTACTGCCTTCATGTATACTATACGATAAGGCGAATACTATTTGAATTAGGAGTACCTCTCCCCAGAGAAAACGTCTTTGATAAGTTTAACAATGTTCCATGGAATTACGTTAAATATGATAAGATCAGGAGAGAGTTCGGAGCCCATAAAATCAATTTTGCCTCACATCGAAATGATATGAATGAGAAGCACTACAATTGGTTCGTTCCACAGAATGGAAAAGGATTGACAAAGGCCGGGATAGCCCGAATTAATACATCAATAATGGTATATTTGTTTTGCGTCTTGACATCCCAGGCTTCGACCAGCTCCCCAATCGTAGGTCCATCATCCGCAGCGGCCCAACATAACTTCGATACAAAGTTGGAAGATGCAATCGGGGAATCGGATAACGACACTCTTGCGCAATATCTAGAAGCCGTTAAGGATCTAGCAGTTGCAAAGGATTGCTTGTTAATACCCAGCTATATGATTATTTTAAAGGGTGTTAAATATACGAACGGGCTACGAATGGCAAATAAACCTGGCATCAATTTAGGAATAAATGATGATATCAATCTTAATGAAAAACCACCACCACCAGATCTCATGGAAGGCTCAACGTCAAAGACACATAAACCTGTTACGATGGATACGCATGTTACTAAGCCACACAAGAATGCGTCACCAACGAGTCACGAAACCAATTTGGCAATCGTGGGTATTGTGGCCGGCGTAGCCTCATGGATGATATTTCGTTAGCGTCGCCGTTTCGACGATTTATACTGCTCTACTAAGAATATGACCACCGCTACGCTAAGTAACCATGCATTCTTGGCAAGGAAGGGAATAACTTGACTTGCTATCTTGAATATGTAACTCACAATAGCACCTATCGCGGTAGGTAACATGTTAGCTATCTTCTTTCCAAGATCCTTCAAAGCCTTACCAACTCCCTTAGCGATGGCAGCCAAGCCTTTTGTCAATATACCAACGACGGTACCAATCACGACACCTGCGACAGCTAACACTCCAATCACTGTAAATCCATGCTTTTTGAAGAGGGCTTTTATGCGGTCTCGTAGCGACATACGATCTTTGATGGCATCGACTTGTTGCTGGCTCTCCTGTATATCATCCTCTAGATCTATTACTTTATCTTGTTTTGCTTTATATTTTGGTGACCCCTTCTCTAAGGACTCCATATTTTTTACCGCCTCAGCTTTTTGTTTCTCTTTTTCATTGATCTCAGCATTCTTTGCTTCCAGAACCTCTTCAGCAGTTGGGCGAAGAGCCTTTAAAATCTCCTTAGTCAAACCTGCCCTGAGGCTACCATCGCCCTTGAATAAAGTGTAGAGCGCTTTACCCGTAACTCGCACTAAAACTTTCTCTTCATTCGTGGCTACTTCTAGCTTACTTTGATCGACATTCGGAAACTTAGCACGTATTGTTTCCCAGGCCTCATCAAATCGATCAGCGTTTTCGAAGGCTGCTAAGTCTGACTCAGCACCATCTCGATTGATCAATTCTATATACTCAGCTGAGCTGCTTCCCCAGTTACTCCGATTTCTCCACAACTTATCGCGTATGTATTTCGTCGCATTTTTGAATTTATGCTTAGTTCTACTCCACCAATCCATTTCTAACTCGTCATCTTTAGGTCGAATCTCAGCCCATTCTTCAGCAGTAAGATTATTCACATCAGTGCTACCTTCTTCGGTTGTAGGAGCAAAGTCTATCGCTTCTGCCATATTGAACAGTTAATGTAACATGTATTATTAGTATTGACTATACATTCAAGTGGAACAAACATGATATCAACAAATCTCCATCCCGACTATGTTCCTAGAGAAGGTAGATCACTCAAAGCCAGTCGTGTGTTCCATCGTGTAACTTTCACTCCTTCATCAGCCAATCCAGGGGAAACTTTAATTGTTAATGTTCCTACGTTGGGCGAAAATAGACTTCTAGTACCTGGTAGTTTAGCCCTCAGTGCCAATATCACTCTATCCAATGGTCATGCCGACAACTATTTGGTGGCCAATGTTGGACGTTGCCTAGTCTCAAAGCGAGTCGTATGGATGGGAACTACTAGATTAGAAGATTTAAGTCGACCCGATCTACTGCAGGCATATAGCGATCTATACCTATCTGACGTAGAACGAGAGAATCGCATAGAGCAGGGTATTCAATCTATTAATGTGAACAAACTTCGTTCGAAGGCCAGCAACGCAGTTAAGTCTAATGCGGCTGATAATGCGACACTTCTCGCATATAGTAGCGTGTATAAGATACCTATTGATCATGAAGTTATCACAACCCACGGAGTCTTTTATCCACATGCGGTTCGAGATAAGATGTCATTCATTTGACTATGGCACCATCCACCGATGTCATAGTCGGATCCGACAGTACGAAAGTAGGTACATACAAATTATCAAACATTGAACTAGAATACGAAGTCATCGAAAGTCTCGATCTCGCGGCGCAGGCCAATAGTACCTATGACAGTGGTAAAGCCTTTCTGTATATCCATGCTGAGTACTTCAAAACCGTCTCAATCAATCTAGGAACCGACACACTCGTATTTGAAAGCATAAACGTACTTCGTCTCTCTCTCAATGGTATCCTTCTTCTCTTTGTGGATCCCCATGTGGCAGGCGCCAGAGATAGTGAGAAGTTTGTAAATCCAGGAATCACCAAGGTCGAGGTACACGTCAATGGCATTCCCAACGCTCTATATTCTTTTGGGATGCTACCAAATGATTTATGGAAGTCGGCAAATAATTGGTTTTGTGGATTGTCGTCCCGACAAGACGGAGAAGCCATTACATCCATGACACATAAGAAGTTCTTTGAGAACAAGTTTGCCGTACTAATCGATTGTCGCACCTCGAAAACCAGTGTAGTTCATGGAGATGGTCTAGCCCAACAAGATGCTGGAGCATCCATTCGCCTAAGGATCCCTCGCACTGGAGGCTCAGGTACTGTGAACATGCACATGTTCGTGCTTTCTGATGCACAGGCAACTATTGAACAGGGGATGCTACAAAATGTTTATAATTAACGTACTTGTTGACATGGATACATTGGCAGAACAAATTCCCTTTAATGCACTCATAATTAGCCCCACAAACTGTGGAAAGACTCAGTTTATAGTCAATCAGTTGAGGGGTCCATTTCGTTTTAAGTTCGAATATATCGTATTGATTTGTCCCACCTATGCTAACAATAAAACCTATAAAGGCTTTGGTAATGGAGATCCCCGCTTCATTGTCCTAGCGCCTTCTCAGAATGATATTGATGCCACCCTGGCTGACTGTGCATGTTTTTTCGAAGGAACAAATACACTTATTATCCTTGATGATTGTGCGGTAAGCAAGGATGTTAAGGGAAGGACCAATAAGATATCAGAATTAGCTTTTTCTGCACGCCACGGTGGTATTTCAATTTGGGCATCGTCACAAACGCAAAAAAGTATATGCAAGAACTTTCGTGAAAACTGTGCGATCATTGTGGCATTTCGCATCGCAAGTGCACCGGGATTAAAGGATCTATTTGATGACTACGGTTCTGGAATATCCTTAGATGATAAAAAGATATTCTTTTCAGAACTTGAGACTAAGTTCGCACACATATGCTTCTGTTTGCGATATCCATTTTCCACCGTGTTGGAGATACCTTCACCTATAGTATGTCACGGTACATTGAAGTAAGATGGATAAAAATTTGGATGATGAATTAATGAATATACTAACCGAATCCTGCAAAACAGATGTGGCAGGTCGCTCGTCGGACGCATCCACGGATACGTTGAACGCCCATCGGGAAGCCCTTGCTATTTTGGCTGCTACTGGTACGACAAAGGAATATCTTGGAAAATCGTACTCTCTAGGAGATATACATAGAATATCTGAGAAAGATGTAGAACTACTACATAGAAGGTATCAGGCCGTTGTGGCTCAACAAATAACAGGTTGTTTAGTCGATAATACTATGAACCTAGCTACTCGCGTAATCGCGCACTTTTTATCTATAGATTCCCAACCAGCACTACTAAAGGACTTAAGAGAAGATCGTATCATTCGTAATGAAATATCTTCTTTGGCTGGTTTGTTGTCTATTACCGCAGGTCGTTTCGTAGCCCTAGCTAGCGCCATGCTCCATGTAGTTAACCATATAGAAGTTGATAAGGTGTCGTATTTAGCAAGTTTCTCATCTTCCGACACACCAATTGAAGTCATGCCGCCTATCAACATACGGCAAGATGTCGAAGTCCCACAATGAAAGCACTGATTCGCGCAACATAAAAGAAAAGTTAGATCGCATAGACAAAAACAAGGTACCCTCTTGCTCCGCAAAGGTTTTAAAGTGACTGAAAATGAGTGTTTGTCGTTCTCATCGATGGAGTACATGGATCTGGTTATCAGTCAAAGCTCTTCTTCGGTCAGACTTTTCATTATTTATAGACCGCCACTATCAAAAAAGAATCGAGCGACGCCAGCTGTGTTTTTCAAAGAATTTTCGTCACTTCTAGAGACGGCAATGTTATCATCTAGTTATCTCATGTTTGTGGGGGATTTTAACTTCCATATGGAATCTCCATCGGATCCCTTGGCCGCTAATTTCAGGGACATGCTTGAGTCTTCTGGTTTAAGACAGCATGTGGTGGGATCTACCCATCGCAGTGGCCATACATTAGATCTCATTATTGACCGTCATGACGATAACATGCTCTCTGGTTTCTCGACTTTATCTGACCTACCATCTGATCACAGTGCTGTTATTTGCTCTATTGCCCTTGCTAGGCCGCGATCGACAAAGGCCCGTTACAACCAACGGCGACTGCGGGACATGGACACTGAGGCCTTTACGTCTGATCTTGCGAACTCGGCTCTGATGTCACGTGATCGGTTGGACTGCGCTGATCCAGACGGGTTGGTTCGTCTCTATAATTCTGTTCTGCAGGATGCGCTAGACAAGCATGCGCCAGTTATATCACGCGCCATCACGCTTCGCCCGCATGCGCCATGGTACACTGATGAGCTGCGTGCGGCCAAGCGTGAAAAGCGTCGATGCGAACAAATCAAATCAAATCAAATCAAACTTTATTTATACACGGAAATATCCTGACAGACTATATCTGATTTCCACAGAAGCCGTGTTATCTATACTAAGCTAATTATGCTCCTAAAAATTACATCGAATTCAAACTTATTTATAATATACATAAAAACATCTTAATAAAATAACTACTATAATATAAAAATACTGTTCTATTAATATATTATTGGAATAAAAGTATAGGTCTAAGTCATTTGTTGAGCAGAGTGATTTCTGCGATTTGTTTTTTGAACGAAATAAGAGACTTTGTTTCACGTACCGCAGTGGGAAGCTCATTCCACAACTTTGCTCCGCTGTATGACAAACGTAACGAGCGTACTTTGCCTCCCAACTAACAGTACACAAAGAGATCTATCGTGATCAGTGTCGTAGCTACAATGCATTGCTGGAACAAAGCAATGGCGAAAATAGAAAACACTGATCAAAAGAGACTGTTCCGGTTGATTCACGGGATGTTCCACGTAAAGCCTGTGTCTCCACTCCCTTCTCACGACTCGCTTGAACAACTTACGGAGCGTTTCAGTAGCTATTTCACAGAAAAAATACAAACTCTGCGTCATGGTCTGTCCCTTGTACAAGTGCCTGAAATGTCTGTCAATGTCAGTGCTGTGTGCTCTAGTTCCCTCTCAGAATTCAATGTTGTATCCATGGAAACCGTACGTGAATTTATCCAGGATGCGCCTTCTAAGTCTTGTGCCCTTGACCCCGTACCGACTCGTACTCTGAAGGATTGTCTTGATGTTGTGCTTCCTGCCATCACTGCTATTGTAAACTCGTCCCTACAGACTGGAGTGTTCCCTACGGCACTCAAGGAAGGTCGTGTTCTTCCCTTGATTAAGAAGTGGACCTTAGATCCTGATGAATTTGGTAATTTCAGACCGATTACGAACCTGGCATTTTTATCAAAAGTGCTTGAGAGAATTGCTGCTGGTCAATCTCGTAATTATTTAGTGATGAACCACCTTTATCCTAGTCTGCAAGCGGCGTATCAGCAAAACCACAGCACTGAGACTGCGCTAATACGGGTTCAAGACGATATCCTCCGTGCTTTGGACCAAAAGAAAGAAGTTGTCCTGGTGTTATTGGAACTTTCTTCTGCGTTCGATACTATTGATCATAATATTCTCATAAATAGACTAAAATCCCAGTTTGGATTTACTGGAACAGTCCTAAGTTGGTTCATGTCCTACCTCTGCAGTCGCTCTCAGAAGGTTGTGATAAATGGTACAGAGTCTAAGAGCCAACCCATTACTTCTGGTGTTCTACAAGGCTCGGTGTTGGGACCTTTGTTGTTTATATTGTACTTTGCCCCTCTACAAGACATAATCAAGTTACATGGTCTGGACTGTATGCTCTATGCTGATGACTCACAACTGTATATCACGATGAATCCTGCGTCTCGGCAGTCAGCCTTAGTTGATTTAGATCATTGTATTACTGACATTCAAACGTTCTTTCTCGCGAACAAACTCGCATGCAATTCAAAAAAGACGGAAATAATCCATTTTTCTTCTAGGTTTAGTAAGTTGGAGCCTATCTCTAACATAATATTTGGCAAGCATAGTATAGTACCTGTAAATGAGGCCCGTAACCTAGGTGTCATTTTTGACCGTCATTTGACTATGGCCACTCAGGTTAATAAAATATGCCGGTCCGCGTTACACGCCCTTAGGAACATAGGAAGAATACGAAAATACCTCAGTAAGTCGAGTACGGAACGGTTGGTTCACGCTTTTATTTCATCAAAGATGGATTATTGTAACTCTCTTTTGTATGGGCTACCTGCCACAGAATTGTCTAAATTACAACGCGTGCAAAACGCGGCAGCAAGGCTCGTTACACGCACTAGACAGAGGGAGCACATTACACCGATTTTGCGCCAGTTACATTGGTTACCTATTAGAGAGCGAATTATTTTTAAAATTTGTTTAATAATTTTTAAGTCTATCCATTTGTGCGCGCCATCTTATATTAATGATCTAATTAAGCCTTATGTTCCTGGCCGTAGTTTGCGCTCCTCCAACCTGGGTCTTTTAACCGTCCCCAAATCTTTCTCTGCCACGCATGGGGACCGCGCCTTTTCGATCGCAGGACCCAGGCTCTGAAATGCACTACCAGCTAGGATACGAAGTGCAAATTCAATAACTAATTTTAAGTCGTGTCTTAAGACACACCTTTTCAATTATAATTTAGAATAGTGTGTTTATTTATTGCTTCGTGGAACAATTTATTCATTATTATATATTTTAAGAAAAATGTAAATCTCGAATCTTTTTAAACTAAGTACTGTTAAATTTATATTCATATTGTAAACGCATTGAGGCTTGCATAATGCGTTCTAAGAACGGTTATTATTATTATTATTATTATTATTATTATTGCTTAGTTTGGGGCATCGGAATGGGTGCGGTAGTGGCAAGCTTCGTCTACCATAGTATCCTCAGAGTAAGAGAATGTAGTTTATTAAGTAAATTAGAAGACTTAGAAGACTTAGAACTCGCTAAATCTAGGTCAGCAACTACTCCATCTAATAACGATCCTACAATTGAAGTTACATCAGTTACTTTATAGCAAGATGGAAGTTGATCCTACGAACGACCTCATCACAAAAGAACCGACTACACTCGAAAAAAAAACACCAAATCCAAGACGCGTTGCTGCCGGTAAAGACATTGCAAAGAGAAAGAAAGAAAGGTTAGCTAAAGAAGCCCTAGCCAATGCGGCTACTCCAGTAGATAGTCAGAATGATAAGCCAAGCTGGATAGCCAACAATATATCGGCTAATACCACACTTGCTGCAGTTGGAGTAAGCATAGCACTGGTGGGTTTATTCTATCAGTATAAGCGATACACGCAAATGCAACAAGTCAAGCCTAATAACTGTTGCCCATCTACTGGCGGCACTAAAGAAACCACCAAACGTAGCAACCTAAAAACTCAAGGTATGATATAGCATTTGAAGCTATGCGACAGACCACATATTATTGGCGATGTAACAATGGTTAACGAACTTATGAACATAATACAGGAAGCTGTCATATTAGTTGGACTTGCGGCAGGTATCGGTTGGATCGGAAAAAAGCAATCAAAGAGCCTTTGACTAACGATCCATCATCTAACGTTTCGAACTTCGTGAAGTGGATAGCAGTGTTGTCTGGTAGCCTGGCTGCTAAGAAATACCTAAAGGACAAAGGGTATTGGAAGCCTACTGAGTAACAGGTTCGTTTCTAAGCCATGGGAACGATAATAGTTATGGCAGTTTCTTTTGCTGTAGCAAGTACTGCTGCTGGCATTGGCGCCCACGAAATCGAAAAAGCAACTAGTGGACCGAATGCAGCTGCCGCAGAGATGGCAAGGCATGATAAGGCCCAGGAGAAATTAAATGCTGACATGGCTACATACGAAAAACAACGAGAAAAACAACTAGAATCCATGGCCATCTGGAACCACTGGAAAGAAAACAATGCACATGTCGAGCTTCAGGATAGAATCGATGCGATGCGAAAACTCCATATATATCACATACTGCAAATGAAACTGGAAAAACCTCACTTCTCCGATTATTATCGACCATCTAATTCGAGGAAAACTGCCGAATTGGTGGCCCTAGGTGGTGGCGTATTTGCGACTGGATACGTTGTCACTCGATTTGTATAAAAATTGCTAGCTTACTATGCGTAATTACTAAATTTACTTGGTAATTACTCGCTTACTAAACAAATTACTAGGTAATTACTCAGCATAAAATGCGACTACTAGGTAGTAACTTTTCTGCTTATTGAAGATTAGAATGCATATATATATCGATGGATGCTAAACTTGCGAATACCTTCTACGGCCCTATAGGCTATTGGAAAAGTCACGCTGCAATTGGAAAACTATCAGTGGCATCGAAGGTATCAGAAGACGTAGCTAAGAGTTGGTTGGAGAAACAAACTATATGGCAAATATACTTACCAACACCCAAATACGTTCCACGACCGCATTGGACCGTATCGAAACCTAATGAAGTTCACCAAGCTAATTTGATCTTCCTACCTCACGATCGACCTGGACGTGGAAGGAAACTATATAAGTATGCTTTAGTGGTAATCGATGTGGCTTCTCGATATAAAGAAGCCGAGCCCTTAGCATCGAAAGATAGTGGTGAAGTTGCTACTGCATTCGAACGAATCTACAAAAGAAGTCCACTAGAATGGCCAAAAACTTTGCAAGTCGATCCTGGTAGAGAATTCATGGGACGTATGTCTGAAACCTTAGAACTACGTGGTACGAAAGTTCAACGAGGCGAGGCAGGCAATCATAGGGCACAAAGCTTTGTCGAACGAGCAAATAGAACATTAGCTGAGAGATTGTTTGGATATCAATATGCACAGGAAATGGTACTCACATCTGAAGGATCGGATACGCGTAGTAGAGAATGGGTATTGAGACTTCCTGAGGTTATAAAAGCCATGAACAACGAAGTTACTCGGCTAACGGGAAAGAACCCATCGAATTCTGTTGTGTCACAGCAAGTTAACATAATAACTCCCACATATTCTCGAACTGTTGGATTGAAAGAAAAGCGACTACCATTCGACGTTTTAGTTCGATATCTCTACTCACCGGGAGAATTGGAAGGTGGCACCAAGCGAGCGACCGATCCTGTATGGAGTTTACAGACATATATCATTTCACGTAGTGCTATATCTCCTAACCAACCAGTTCTGTACTATTTGGATTCCATTCACACTTCGCAAAAGAAGTCGGGATGCACCAAAGCGTGGATTCGTGCGTGAAGAACTACAAGTGGTACCACCAAATACTGAACTACCTCCAAAGGGGATTCTAAGATAGAAGCAACTCATCGATGAAATCATCCTCTTGAATTGTGTATTCGTACCCAAGCAACTCATCGATGAAATCATCCTCTGGAATTGTGTATTCGTACCCAAGCAACTCATCGATAATATTATCCTCTGGAATTGTGTATTCGTACCCAAGCAACTCATCGATAATATCATCCTCTTGAATGGTATCTTTATGTCCATAGGCTAACGTATATATTCCGTTTTTTGCGATCCATCGCTTGGAGTCGAATGGTGAGAGAGAGATCTTATTCATATGCACACCATACAACCTGTGACCATCGTTTCGAAGCATATACATCCCATGGTGGCATACTTCCTTATTTAGCAAGCACTCTTTGTATTGCTCATGACGAATGCGATGTTTCACAACTGCCTTCTTGGTACCTTTAGCCTTCCTAATCTCTTCACCATCTACTTTCAATATTGAGTAGGGCTTTGATCGTAGTCCAACATATTCAACTATGGGAATACCTCCGCATTCGTCTTTCATTTTACCGAGGACTTTCTTGTTGGATACATCGTATGATGGATGGTCCTTGCTATAGTTGCTTGTATCATAGAGACGTTTATTGGTTTTCATGTCTGTATAGATGTCTTCAGTTTCAATGTGTAGTAGTAGACTGTCGGTATCTGTGTAGAGTAGATTACAACGTTGTCCATACTGCTGCTTGAGCTCGTTGTAGTAGAAGTCATACATCAGATGTTTTGAGAGATCTAGAATTGACATTCCAACATATACTGGACGGTTCAGAAGTAACTTACTTTTGTAATTGTGTACGGTAGCTAGATCATTGTCAAAGATTGTGGATCGAGCATAACTAGGCTTATTCAATAAACGTTGTAGTTTGATTCCTTCTGAAGAGCGCACTAGTTTGACATCTACACGCTTACGTAGATTTTCCATTGTCTTGCCAAATACACTATTGTTCATCAGTTTGTAGAGGTATTGCTCGAAAGTGCTCTTTGCTCGTTTTTGTAGGTCCGTATTCATTCTTATATATGGCTCCATCCATGGTGATTGATCGAATCGAAGCGCCCTATAGATCTTTTTCAAACGCATACCTAGAGATAGATATAGTTGTAGATTGCGGTAATGTAGAACATATCGTTCCCTACCATATAGTGTAGGTATGAGCTTTTCTGCTTTCAAAGATCCATTACCATTATATAGTTTATCGAATAGATCGGTTTGATACCCCGAGAACCAAGCTTTATCTACTTGCATTCTCTCTGGAGCGAGTGGATAGCTATTGTGTGCGTCGTGAAGTTCTTGAGGATACTCAAGGTCGACTTCAAGAATGTAATATTTATCAGAATCGATTTCGTGCTGGATGATTTGTTCTTCTATTGGCATACACCACTCGAATCCCCCTGTTGGTAGATATTGGCTCATAGCCCATCCATAAAGATTATTTGCATCAAGGTATATTATGTGGCTATTTGGCTTATCTTTATCGAAATCCGGTACGTTTTGATTATTTGCTTCGACATAACGTTGAGAAACCATAGATATCCCACCACGTTGACCTTTCTCAATAAATAGATACGTGTCATAATCGGTTAGTAGTTCAAGTTCAACATTGGTCTTCTTTAATAAAGCATCCCACGAAAGTCCTGGGCTAGTGTAATAGTGAGCCGGATCTAATCCATAGTTATGCATGCATGTCGTTCGAAAGGTCTCGAACACATCTGCTAAAAGAAGTCGGTTTGTAGATATAGATCGTGGTAGTCACCTAACGTCTCACAATCAAATACGTTCCAAACTTCTAGTGCATGTTCATAATCTTCATCAGATATATCCTCTATTTTTAACTTACTATAAAATGCATCTTTCGACGGAAGAGAAGTCTCTGCGAATCTATTCCAAGAATCCATGTACTCATATGGATAAACTCCTTTACGAGTCAATAGCTTGGCTTTCTCTGGATCGGATGTATGTTTTACAATTTGTTGGAACGTGTCTGATGCTGAGCCTGCTACCAACTTATCGAGAGAGAATGGTAAGAATTGAAAGCTATCAATGAATCGTAGATTACCAAGTGAGAATGATATATATTTCTCCATATTATTTGGAATGCAAGAGATATCGCCCTCTGTCTTGGAGATAGATTGCATCAATAGGTGAGAATCATAGCCGCGTAGATTGTGGAATACAACTGGGATGATAGGTGAGAGACGTAATTTGAGATTACATACCTTATGTGCCGCGCGTCGAAACTCATCTGTGATATGGCAGTGGTCGCGTACTCTATCGTTACCAAATAAAGGCTTTTGACAAATATGACAAATCTTTGCTTGATCGAAAGACCTCTTGTTTTTCCACGACATACATAGTGGTTTGGTCACTTTGGCTTTGATCTTGGTCTCTTCATCTTGTACACATAGTAGAAATCGTTCGATAGTATCTATACCTCGATATAGTACGGGCGGTTCGCTACGACCATCGCAATGTACAACGATATAGGAAAATCCACATGGAATATGTTCTTCTGTTTTAAGTGTATTGCTTTTCTTAGGGTCTTGGGAAGGTCCTTCGATCTTGGTTGTCAAAGCCTCAAGGTCGGCATAGATAACGTAGGGAACTTTTAACTGTTTGTGTATATTCTGAAATGATAGTTTGTTATTCTCATTGGTGGGCATTTCAATTCGAATGGCTCGGTCATTGACTCCGTTACACTCTGGGTTGTGCTTTGCAAGAAGAGCTTCTTTGGAATATCCATGTAGACATCGCTCGCAGAAGTGTTTTCTACATTTATGCTTTGTTTGATCGGATAATAGCTTATTAAAATCCTTGATCCAAGTATAGTTATACTTTCCGGATTTCTCTATGAGCAGCAAGTTAATGCGTTGGATGTCCCCACATTGCTTGCTAATACTATAGACAATCACACCTTTCTCCCAGCCGAAGACATTGATTGCAAGGTTATTTTGCTTCTCAACCCTGCAAATCTGCGATATGGGTGTTGGTGCATCGATTTCCGTAAAATCTAGGCCGTCGTCTATAGGATACATAGATGTTCTGTATGCATGTCCTCCGTGAAGAACTGGAAATAATGATGACCGAAGAGCCCATCGTAGGCAGTTATCATCCTTATTTTGGACATTAACCACAGCCTTCTTGCTTTGGACTTCTTTAGATAGTGAAATGTATGAGCCGCCTCGTAGTGGTCGATATCGAGCAATGTTCAACCATAGAATGTTGACTTTATCTATAACCCAGTTCGATCCTCGACTGATCCACTTCTCAATGATGTTGTGGATCTGAGCATGTGCTTCTACTATTACCCCACGGATCTCATCACTGTTGGTCAAAACGGCTTGAGAACTACGAAAGGTAATTATCTCGTATACTGAACCATCAGGTTTATCAAGTCGGAGTGTGATATTCAGGGCTAGCTGAACCTTAATACTACGTAGGTCTTGGAGCTCTTTATCTAACTTTTCTGCAGTCTTCCTACGAATACCTGCGAGGAAAGCAACTGGATCTGCTCCTAGAGGATTACCCTTTGGAATGTCCATCTTCCATCCTCGTAAATAATCCCCAATGCCGGGTGCTCGGATGAATGTTAGTATATGTTCAGCCATCATATGACCCCGCGTATATTATAGTGGAGTTATTTGTTTAAATAGTATATATAATGTTGAGTAACGGCGCCGGCATACTCTACGATCTTAGTCAAGATTTCTATGGGAAGGTATAATATATTAGCCATAGATATTTTTTGATATAGTAACTGTGATATCACCTATGTTATGTGTTATAATATGATGGTACCATATCTCTAATTAGGGTTTCTTGGTGACAATCTCAATCAATACAGCGTTGAAGTTCTTTCTAGCCCTCCTACCTTTACGCATCAGGGCTATCTGCGCGTTCATGTTACCACATGGGCGACAAAGTCGTGTCTCCGATTGAGTACCAACTCCACATACGCGGCAAGGATATGGCTCGATCGATCCTTCTCTTATCTAGTATCGATGTTGCTTACATGCAGCACTCGAATAAACAACTCTTACCACAAATAGTTGTCCTACCAATTGTTAACCATCGACACTGATTGTGTCCACGCATTCTATGTGTTATAATATGGTGGTACCATATCTCTAATTAGGGTTTCTTAATGGTTGCATCAAATGTAGTTGGCGGTAGTTCTTACTGGGGGAATAATGGGGGCTCATATAAGGCACAATTTTTCGACGATTTTTCATGGGCGTAGGGATATCCGTATGACTAACGGGGGCTTATATAAGGATGTTGCCCGTCCCCAACAAATGTAATATCAATAGCAGCAGTGAGGATGGGTGGTACTGGTGATGTCTGAGTGTTGACATGTTGGTTTTCGTTGTGTCACATGTTGTTTTTGTTGTGTCATATGTTGTTTTTCTTGTGTCAAAAACGTTAAAATGACGTTGATGTTGCACCAGGATCGGCACATCAAATTTATGTTGGCGGTAGTTCTTACTGGGGGAATAATGGCGGATTATATAAGGCACAATTTTCAACGATTTTCATGGGGTAGGGATATCCGTATGACTAACGGGGGCTTATATAAGGATGTGGCCCAGGATCCCCACTTATAATACTACTAGTGCCTTTAGATATATGAATTAAGAATTGTTTGCCATCTAGTACAACCATGTGTTGCATTCCTGCGAAAAATCCATTGCATTAGAATGTAAATGATCATGAGCATGAGTAGTGAATCAATAGACCTAGTCAGCTTGCCTGTTTGTTATTCTATTTCAGACCATCTGACTTTTCTCTTGGCACTGATGCTTTTTTGTTTTTCTATATCCCAAGAGGAAATGTACCAATTTTTATAATTGGAAAACAGCACTGAATCCTCTGGAGAACTATCACGTGGTCTGAAATGGGGCAACAAACAGGCAAGCTGACTTAGGTCTATTATCTGGCTCCCCTAGTACAAACCATGTAATATGCTAGAACTCCATGAACTACATGTAAGGTGGCCCGAGTTAAGGCCACTCAGGGCCTCTTGTTCGTTCTAGAAGCCAAGACATAGTTGAGTAAAGTGCGCTATTTTTACAATTTGCACCCCCTCATACAAATGTCTGTAAAATTGTCTTACTTTGCGGGACTATATATTTGCTCCCATACAAGATATAGCCTGGGAAACCAGCCGACTCTTATCGCTCCACACTCGCGAAAGAGACGTCTGGGAAGTGAGGCAGAAAATGCCATACTGATGACGTAGCAGATATGCAATTCTCAGAAGCCGAATGCGAACAACAGAGTTCTTTTCAAGGAACTAACTACCGTGGCTGCTCGTTTGCTTGGCAGTTGATCACCGTCACGAACAACTCATGAAATTCAAGCCTATTTAGCGTGTGCCGGTGCTGTTGTTGGCTCCTTTGCAGACTGAGTTCTTTCAGCGGCTAGTAAAGCGAAATGTCGTACTGTCAAAACACACAGGCAGCCCAATCTCAAGATTTGTGTATTTATACGCTTACAAATATCGCTTGAATAGTTCATATTATAAATCCTTCCAAAACATGTATGTTAGACAAATAAATACACGACTTCATCCTACAATGTTTCAGTTGTGGTTATTCGTACCTCTGAGCTCTTCTAGGGTCGTTTCCGCTGTTTTTTTCCAACCTCTTTCCCTCACCTCCTAATAAAGAGAAAAGGCTGGAGACAACCGACAAATATACGATGCAATAACCTGTAATCTTTGCCACGAAAATCACACTTCGCTCACTCTAAATAACTCCAAACTACGGCAGGCCATAGAATGACAAATGAACTCATCCCTACCCCAATTTTAAGATCCAGCGATATCACATTCTGGAGAAATCGAACAATTTGTCGCACATTTCCAAGTCCTTCGTCAGACCGAGGCTATTTGATGGTTGGTCCTAACCGGAGGACTTGGAAATGGGCGACAAAATGTTTGATTTCTCCAGACTGTGGTATCGCTGGATCTTAAAATTCGGATTGGGATGAGTTCATTTATCATTCTATGTCCTACCGTAGTTTCGAGTTATTTGGAGTGAGCGAAGTGTGATTTTTGTGGCAAAGATTACAGGTTATGCATCGTATATTTGTCGGTTATCCAGCTAATAGCTTCGCCAGACCGAGGCTATTTTGACGGTTGCACTTCCGCCGTCCAACTTCGTTGGCTGCCAACCTCGAAGGACTTGAAAATGGGCGACAAATTGTTTGATTTCTCCAGACTGTGGAATCGCTGGATCTTAAAATTGGGGTAGGGATGAGTTCACTTGTCATTCTATGGCCTGCCGTAGTTTGGAGTTATTTGGAGTGAGCGACGTGTGATTTTCGTGGCAAAGATTACAGGTTATTGCATCGTATATTTGTCGGTTGTCTCACAGGCAGCCCAAGTTCTGTATCTGTACTGTGTGACTAATACAGTTTTCCCGTATCAGAAATCGTGTACTAGAAAAAAATGAAAACAATAAAATATTGAACTATGACTCTACCCATGCTGGATGTTCTAACTCCGTTAACCTGAAATCGCTTTCCTCCTCGTCACCGTTAACATGGACCTGTTCAAGATGTGTCTTCAGCTCGCTGCCCTTCAATGATGTCAGCATATCCGATGCCATTAACTGCTCACTTACGCAAGCTGTTGACGATACTACTTACGATCCACACCTTCTAGCCTTAAAGGACAAGGGAACTCAGCCCATAGATTGGTTCGACCAACATATCAACGGCTACTATAAGAATAACATGAAGATCGGTCATATAAACGTAAACAGTATCTATGGAAAAGGGGATGAAGTAATTGGCCTACTCGACCGATGTCAATTGGATATTCTATTCATCGGGGAGAGCAAGATCGACAACACTGTGTCAAATGCACTATTTGCTCACCCTCAATATCGAATTATTCGGAGGGACAGGAAAAAGGGAGCTGGGGGTATGCTTGTATATATACGATCAACTGTGACAGCTTATCGTCGAGTCAAATTGGAGCCTGCAGGCACTGAGTCGCTTTGCTTGGATGTCAAAGGCAATGATAATATTTGGTTTCTGGTATGCGCTTGTTACCGTTCACCAGAGAAATGTAAAGTCTCGGACTTTATCCCATCCTGCGCCAATGCTGCCGAAAGAATGTACACTAAACGCAAGGAAATCTTTTAATCTTGACATGTTGAAAGGAAGCAACTCCAAAGGCCCGAATCAGGAACTATCAGGTTTTTGTGACCAATTCTGTTTAAGTAATGTTATTCAGGAAGCTACGAGAGTGACCACAACCTGTCAAAGCTTGCTCGATGTTATTTTAGTGTCGCACCCTGAGAGATATACAACCAGTGGTAATCTGCGCGTGGGTATCAGCGACCATGACCTAATTTACATTATAAGAAAACAAAAACTTCCTAAGCCGAAGGCCAAGTTCATCCAATTTAGGTCTATGAAGAACTTTAATGAAGTTGCCTTTGCGTCAGATCTGGAGGAGACCCCTTGGGACACCGCTTACACATTCGACAATGCGGACGATGTGTGTTCTCATTGGGTGGGCTTGTATAAGCAGGTACTGGATAGCCACGCGCCGGTACTTAAATTACGCTTACGGAACAATCAACTGCCGTGGATAACACCAAACATCCAACGAGAGATACGTAAACGGAATCGCCTATATAAGAAGTTTCGTCGAGTCTGCACTGACGCAAACTGGGCTAAGTACAGGGAACAGCGAAACAAAGTTTCCAGTTTAAAGAGAACAGCAGTCCGCAACTTTTGTTGGGAAGCAGCCAAAAGTCCTAGTCATTCAGCTGGACATTTCTGGAAAAAATTGAAACCACTTCTACCGAATACAAAATCAAACATTGACAGCGGTACAATTCAACTCATAGAAGGAGGGAAAGTAATCTCGAATGTTCCTGCCGCGTTAAATGGCTACTTCTCTACTCTTTGTGTTGAAGAGGTGGTCTTAAAACTTACAGAGGAGGAGCTTATGGACCACCCTAGTGTCAAAGCAATCAGTAATCTGTGTACTGACCTAGACTTCTCCTTTGAACCAGTCAGTCCTAATTACATTTCTTCCCTCATAAAAAACCTTGACATTAAGAAGTCCTGTGGTCCCGATGAAATTCCGCCAAAATTTCTGAAACTGTCTGTACCTACCATCACTGCCCCAGTGACGAAGCTGATTAACTACTGCATATCGACTAGTACATGGCCGCGTGATTGGAAACGCAGTAATGTGAGCCCTGTTCATAAGAAGGATGAGACTACTTTTAAGAAGAACTATCGACCTATTAGTGTACTATCTGTTATGGCGAAACTGTTTGAAAAAGTGAAATACGATCAGCTGTATGCAACGTTCTCTCCTATATTCTCTAGCAACATGTCGGGATTTCTTCGTGGCCACTCATGTTGTACAGCGCTAGTTAAGATGACAGACGACTGGCGCACATCACTTGATAAGAGTCATGAGGTCGGAGTTGTGGCCATAGATCTGTCCAAAGCTTTCGATTCTATCAGCCACAACCTTCTACTAGCTAAGCTAAGAGCATATGGTTTCAGGGAGTGTGCTTTATCGCTAATTCGGTCCTACCTACATGATCGTCAACAAAGAGTTAAATGTAACGGGCAGTTCTCTGACTGGCTCCCAGTTCGTTGCGGTGTCCCACAAGGAAGCCTGCTAGGCCCCCTCTTATTTAACATCTTCGTGAACGATGTTAATCAATCTGTTGATATTTCATCACTGCGCCTGTATGCTGACGACACTACCCAGTATGCAGCTGACGTGAGTCCAGCTGCACTTGAGTTCACTATTAACCATGACATCAAGTCGCTGAAGAACTGGTTCTCTGATAACTTTCTTCAAGTAAACGCCGCTAAAACGCAGGCCATGACTTTAGGAAAATCAAAGTATACGTACGACCTAAGAGTCCATGAAGATACTATTATTGTGAAAGACACCTTGAAAATTCTAGGTGTGACTCTAGATAAGGACCTTACATTTAAACCACATATTAACGAAATGCTAAAGAAAGCTTACGCGAAAATAGCGGCACTGCGCCGGCTCAAGCGCCTTGTGCTCACTTGATACGACTCTACAAGGCGTACGTATTACCGCATTTAGAATATTGTAGTCCCATTTTGTTAGGCATTGGTAAAGGTCTTAGCAACAAAATCGAATCTGCAAATAGCTATGCTATCAGAACACTACTTAATTTAGGTAATAACGCAAATCATCAAGAAACACTATTAGACATGGCTTCAATGCGGTCATTGAAACATAGACGCAACGTACAATCTCTAATGTTATTCTTTAAATGCTTCAGAAATCAAGGTCCTGTATACATATCAAATCTTTTTAAACCTAGAGTCACTAGCTATAACTTAAGAGGTAGCGGTAATAACGTAGTTCAGCCATCCTATAACAGCCTTTTCAAGCATAATTCTTTTTCATACACAGTATCTCACATTTGGAACCAGCTACCATCGGCAGCTAAAACTACAACTTCTTTAACACAATTTCGGCAATATCTTAATAAGTCTGACTTTATTGGATGCCAGTGTAAAAACTGCCTCTAACTAGCTCCTGCACACATGCACCTATATAATTGATCTACTTAGTTTACATTGATATCTTTAAATTTTGGCACCTTTAACTTAGAGTTTGTATATATATCGTATGGTATTAGTATAGCTAGACTTGCTTACTTATTATTGTATATGTAAATAGTTTGAACTAGAGTTCTCTTAGCCTTTATCCATATTGTTATGTACTAACAATATTACTATATATATGTAAATAGTTGAAACTAGAGTTATCTTAGCTTCCATTCGTGTTATAATGTCATGCCCTAGCTTTATTGTCCTGCTACAAATTTTATATTTTGTTACTATTAATTTGTCGAGCGCTTATATCATGAGCCCCTGGCTCGGGAGATTGGGCAACCACTTCCTGCGTTACCGACGGTAAATAAATTATTATTATTATTATTAACTTTGAAGAACTTGTCTTGTGTTATCAAGTGTCCTTAAGTATCATATTTCAATCTTAGCGCTCTGGGACCTGTTTTAGTACGTTTTCTAGCTCGCTCTTTTTCTTGTTTACTCTGTACTATATATATATTAGAAAGGCGGGAAACCGTTATTTCAATACGCTTACATTATGCCTCGATTTCCCCCCGAAAAGATGCTCCAATTGATCCCAAATTCCCGATGGTTATCAATCTCTGGGCGGGAAAGCATTATTTGGAAGTCTTTTGACAAAACCTTTCTTAAAAATGGAGAAATTCCCAGCTTAAAAACGACAAATCAAGATTCTTGCCGTGGACCGATGCGAGGACGGTACAGCCTCAGACCTCGTTACCAAAAGCGTGACGTCTGCAAGACCCCCCGTGATGCAACACGATCCTGTCAGGGGTACCCTCCCCCTGAGAGGATCGTGTTGCATCACGGGGGATCTTTTAGACGTCACGCTTTTGGTCACGAGGTCTGAGGCTGTACCGTCCTCGCATCGGTGATTGGCTAACGTAGCGTTTAATATTTTGTGGAATTCAATGGTTTGAAAGCTGTATTCAACGGCTTGAAAAGCTGTATTCAACGATGTACAGGAAGCCCGCGCGTAAATATTTTGTTTATTTTTATTATCGCGAACAGAGACACAAATCATGTTAAAATTACAAACCAGGATATTCACAAAGTTAACAGTAGTAAAAGAACGTGAAAATTAGATATCGTTTATTCCGTTTTTCACGAGAAATGTTTTGGCGCTCGACTGAACAAGAAACCGACTCTAATCATCCGAGGAATCGACAAAAACAACTGCAGCAAAAATGTGTGATTTTGAACGAAAAAGCTGGGGCTTCCTGGATTTGCTGATTTAATTGATGTAATATTCACACAGAGAAGCTAAATGACTGAAAACAGTAAAAGCAGGACGAAAAGAACGGCTACAGAACGGTACTAAAATCGTGGTACAAGGAAAATTTTGGAAACGAGTAGATTGAACACAAGTAACATTCAACAGTTCAAAAACAGGTTTTAAATTTATTTATTGTGAGAATTGAGCATTAACATTTGGTAATTTGCTTAAAAAGTAAGGAACACTTAATACTTACAAGTTTGTGCGTATATATACTTGTGCAGCAGCTCTTCGGTTTGTCAGGTTTTAGATTTTCACTTAGCGACAACTGGTTTCAACAGGCCGCCGGTTTTCTAAATCTTTCACAAACATTCACAATTTTGTCTCCAGTTAATGCACTTTCGCTTTCTTGGTAAAGATTAGATCGAAATTAAGTGTACCTAAATAAAATACAGGTATTTTCGTGCACAAAAATCCAGTTTTGATGTCGGAAAACCAAATTTTGTGAGCAACGACTGCACTTTTAGTTGAACATCGTGTGAGTCTCAGTCTAATTTTAGCTTGATTCCTATTCGCTCGTTAGTTTACCGCGCAATGGGTTCCTGGCGCGTGGCGGGAATTTCAGCAACTTTCAGACTGAGTTATTCTTTATTTATTTTCGTAAATCACTAGATGCAATGGGATTCAAAGAAAATTCATTGCCTGACTCGGGAATTCCACGTTTAATTTCACTTGAAAAACCGATATCGCACTCATCGCTTCGCGATTCGTGCGATATTGGTTTTTCGCGTGAAATTTAACATGGAATTCCCTCGTCAGGCAATGAATTTACCTATAGAATCATCTGTCATCGATAGGCAATACATAAACAAATCTCTGTTGCCAAGGAAACCGAACGAGCTATTAACCTTTAACAAGTTACTTCGAAAATTATCTCTGACAACTACTAGTTTACTATTATTGCAATCGGAGAAATAGTGTACCTCATCACCAACTACGTTCAAATTACAAATTGTGCATACACGCGAGTCATGGGCGACATTTGTGTATCGACCAGATTCAACGGGAAATTTATGTGCAGATATCCTAAGCCTTGTCACCGCTTGACGATGCTTAACATTTGAGATTCGAGATAAATAGTTCTCAAAACCTATTCTTCGTTTTACAAGATTGAATGTTCGCAGTTTACTACTCTGTTGAATCTGATCAGCCCATGCAATATTATATTGTCTGTATAATTCAGACTTTAGATATTTAGCGAGGAACCTAATGTTATTAGTAGGTGTTATAACGATATCCTTTAAAGGCTTGATATTACACATTTCTAACAGGTAATCAGTGAATTTAATACCCTGAAAATTTGATTGGATACACACATGTGCAGCTTTCCCAACTAATTCGTCTTCATATAAAGAATCTTTTACACGTAACCAATATTTGATCACCAAAATAGAAATGTGTACCATCAACGGTACTCTGCCCAGTTCCGCATATACCGCTAAATTAGTGGACTTGCAATGCACCCCTAAAATCCGCTTGATAACACAAGACAAGTTCTTCAAAGTTCAATATTTTATTGTTTTCATTTTTTTCTAGTACACGATATATCTGATACGGGAAAACTGTATTAGTCACACAGTACAGATACAGAACTTGGGCTGCCTGTGGTTGTCTCCAGTCTTTTCCCTTTATTCGGGAGGTGACAAAATTGAGGTGAGGGAAAGAGGTTGGAAAAAAACAGCGGAAACGACCCTAGAAGAGCTCAGAGGTACGAATAACCACAACTGAAACATTGTAGGATGAAGTCGTGTATTTATTTGTCTAACATACATGTTTTGGAAGGATTTATAATATGAACTATTCAAGCGATATTTGTAAGCGTATAAATACACAAATCTTGAGATTGGGCTGCCTGTGTCAAAACATTTACAAGAAAGGTACTGACTACTGTCATAGTTGTTTATAATTTCATATCAGTAAACCTACATACACTGAGCTATCACAAAACACTGGATGTCAGTTGTTGTTGCGGCGGATAAATCGTTCAGACAGTGAATCTGGGCTATGAATAAACATAATTGCAGTAAGTGTGCTATGAATCACGAACCAAGTGTGATATGAATCAATCACCCAAGCAAACGGGCAGCCTCGGTAGTATACATGAAAATAATCGCTGCATTCTGTAGCTAAAGAGCTGGCTTGAAAAGTGGCCTGCTGTGCTGTGTGTAGGTTTTGAAATTATAAACAACTATTATGTTTTGACAGTCGTAGGACAAATTCTCTTGACCGGGCCGAGCCGCTGAAAGAACGAAGCAAGCGAGCTACCAACACACGCTAAATATATAGGCTTGAATTTCATGGTTGTTCATGACGGTGATCCACTGCCAAGCAAACGAGCAGCCTCGGTAGTTATATTCACTCTGTTGTTCGCATTCGGCTCCTGAGAATAGCGTTGCGCACAGATGACGTCACAAAATGTAGACCCCCCTCCAAGACTCAGACAAATTTACCACTTTTCGTGTTAGACTTAGAACTTACAAGAATTGACCAGCACTTCAGTTCGTCGTCTGACTATTCTACCAGAAATGACGGCTTTCCTGCAATATATTTCGAAAGAAAACCTGATGATTGTACTGTCGAACAGCTTAAACGTTGGCTAAAATACAGAGGATTGAAACAAAGCGACAAACGGCGATCTTATCAAGCGAGTTTCGAGTCTGGGGAGTGGGGGTGCAAAGATGGCGTGAAATACAGTGTTTGTATGGGAATCCGATGCCAAATAATTTCCGTCTAATCGAATTTCGGAAATATTCACTGTCTGCAAACTTAAGATACCAGGTAAGAGATTAACTGATCAAAATGTGAGGGATGTAGTTGTACTGGGAAGCGTGCAATCGTGTTTTCAGTTTCCCATATATTTCGGCTGTAACAAGGAGTCAATGTCCGCGGGAAAATGTACAGATAAAGGTTGGAATTGGAAACTGAAAACACGATTGCACGCTTTCCATCATAGCTACATCCCTCAAATTTGAATCAGTTAATCTTTTAACTGGTATCTTAAGTTTGCAGACAGTGAATATTTCAGAAATTCGATTTTACGAAAATTATTTGGCATCGGATTCCCATACAAACACTGTATTGTATTTCGCGCCATGTTTCCCCGGCTCCTACAAGCCTAGAGTGGTCAGTGGAAATTATCTTGGACTGGCCTATTCGTTGCCGTAAACCACGTTTAATATAGTCAAGCTCTAACTGAATCCCAAACTTATCTTTTCCCATTGAATATCGTTGTAAGACTTCACCTAAACTTTGAAAAGTCAGGTTTTCCGTAAGAGATTCATCGGCGAATGCGAATATTGACTATATATTGTAGCCAGCAAGTAACTTAATATTTGAAATTCTTTAAAATTAAATTCATCGGAGACCAAAGCTAATGTAATGGGTGGAAAATAGATACCAACTGTGCAAGATTTTGAACAGACTAACAAAAGTACGAGCTAATCATTTATGGTTCGACAAATCTTCACAGACAAATGTGCCCGGAATTATATTTTCTCTGTAATATTTCTCTGTACAAATGATATTTTTGTTTGCAAATTTATAGCTTTGTAAGAAAAAAAAAATACCCTAAAATTAAGCAGTCTTGCTTTATATGTCGGTGTGCTCTTTCAAGCTATTATATTATGTTTTGCATTTGTCGAGTTTTCAAATTACCTGCAAGATACCCATTCCGTGCGACATTTCGAAAAGAAATTTTAAAACTTCATTTGTGTTCGTAAAATAAATCAAACCATTGTAGATGACGAACATGAGTCAGTTCGCTTCAAAACTTTACTTCAAATCCATAAATTCAAGTAAACTATGGTTGAACTGTAATTCCTTCTCGCTATGTTTACTGGCGGGTAGTGTATAGTTCAGACAAACTCCCCCTTGCATTTCAATGTACTTGTCTCGTTATTATTCTGTGTTTTTGAAGTCTCCTGTACAAACATTTATCCAACGCTGACATTTCTCACTGAGTTTTGGAACGGAAAAGCACTGAGAAAAGATGAGAAACTCAGCTAGCGGTGTACCAATCGATGCTTCCATCTCTGAGAGGATATCTCTTTGAGCGATTTATGAAGGTTTTTATACATCTAGAGTAACTCTTTTATTTCCCCCAGCAACAGTTCTTGGTATAGTTACCATTACTGATATGACTGGGAATCTTATTTCAGGTATTTCTTCTTTTTTTGATCGAAAAACCTATGAATCATGTCCTAACACGACTCTCAAAGTCACTGAAATACTGTAAACAGCCGCGTGTGTTTGTCTGAGTTTTGCGGGGGGTCTCTTTTCAGACAATCTATTTTTAGTAACTGTGCGCAGCGCTATTGCAATTAATTTATATATCTGCTACGTCATCAGTATGGCATTTCTGCCTCACTTTCGCGAGTGGGGGTTTCCCAAGCTATACAAGATATAACTCTCAAATTTGGGATTTTGACTAAATTTGAGGTGCTCTTATTAGCAGTATCGGTGCATCGGCAATGGTGTCCTTGGACCTCAATTTTTTTAATTCGACAGACCTAAAGTTGTTGAATAAAAAAGCGTATATAATATATATATTATCAGTGAATCTTAGAAAATTTGGACAATCTTAAAAAAGTTTATACCCACAGATCGAGACCTCTGCTGCGCTAGCAGGGAACTACTCCCAACATCGCCCTTGGATGACAACTTTACACACTGAAAGTGAAACTAATCCCTTGCCGACTACAAGAGATCATATAACATTACCAGACCATTCATGAATGATCGTGAGGTCAGTCAGCTTTATGTGTCGATTTATTTACTTCTGTTCGGTCACGTTTTACGGTGTTGAAAAGCTTAGAGAAATTACTGGTAAGAGGCGGAAATTTTAATTAGGTTTATAACCTTACAAAAAATGGCACCGCATTTTTTAATGACCAAATAGGGCAGGGCTGGTTTGTTGTAATTGTAGGCGTGGTGGCGTACAGTGATGATTCAACTCAAATGCTTCGTCATGTCTTTACAGAGAATAATTCCACAAAACCGCCCATGAAAAGATACTAGGATTGTTGAAGAAAATTAACTATTTTCTTATGACAAAATGACGCACGAAATAGAGTTAACAATTCAGCTTTCATTGAGCTTACAGTCACGGAAAAATATCAGTCACGAAACGCTCGTGTGGTTTTGGCGCCTGTAGCTGTACCGGTACAGGTTGTGCACTCTCGGTTCACGTGCGCACTATTAATAGCATGGTAAATAAACATTGGCCTGGATTCTTGGTACAAAGGTCACTCCAAGCTTTCTTCTACACGTGTTTAGAGTATTGCTTCATGCTCTACTCACATGCTACTCCACTCCTGATTGGTCAACTCAACAGGAAGTGAGCTCTGATTGGTCAAGCCCACATATACGCCCCCCTCACTGCATGATCATGGCTACTGATCTAAGTTCAATTCGCAAGCACGCAAAATAACAAACTGACTCTGTAGACAGAATTATAGGAATTTCATGAAGATCATGGATGTACTTCCTCCGTCTCCTCCAACAACCCCTTCTATGAGTCAAAAGGATATGGAAGTGGGTATCATTTCAATCGAATTCAGACGAATTCTCCTTCACGCAGAACCCACGGTTGAACGTATGATTTCCCTAACTGTCTTTGTTTACGTGCATTGTAGGATGAAGTAAGCTCGGATATGGATGACTCTCAAAGCGAAACGAGTGATAGTGTCGATCTCGATGCCGTTCAGTCCCTTTTAGCAATGAGTCAGTGGTCTCCGCCAACTCCTGAACGGAATATACCAAGTCCTGACTCAGGTTTATCTTCTTTGAGTAGGAATTCATCCAGTGCTTCACTCAGCAGCACCGTTTCCTCTGAGGAGTCGTCTCATGGGTACGAGTACACGGACTGTTACAAAGAGAAGGTAACTTATATAAGTCCTCTCGTTATAATCATTTTTTTACATCATCTAGTATAAAGGATGTTAAGCAAAATGGCTAAGTTTAGTCTAAAAGCACAAAATGTGTTCTTTTTCGATTCAGTTCGAGAGGGGAGCCGATTCCACCGAAACGCGACCCTCTAGCTTTTACAGTGCAGATACAACAACCAAGAATTCTAGCAGCCAAGCACGTCCGACTGCTGTTCCGATTAAATACGTGCCTGGTGCATTAGGAGGACTGAACCATGTCCTTATGGCTGGTGGGGGAAGCCTTCCTGCGGGAGCGATAATGATATTATGTCCAGTGAGTGCCACTGGTTCAGGCATCCCTCAACAAAAGGCAATTGTCATCCCTCAATGGAACATGTTCTCACTCGCAAGCCAGCACCAGGCACAGAACAATGGAGAAGGGTCTAAAAACCAGTCTAACAGACGACGAAATCACATCTGTACCTACGAAAATTGCGGGAAAACATACTTCAAAAGTTCGCATCTGAAAGCACATCTTCGTACGCATACAGGTTAGATTTCAATTTTCTTTCAAGATTTATAGTGAGCAGGAAATGTACTTTGAACCCACAGTCTGGCACAGAACTGAAATTATCTTTTAACTGTTAAAAATACGCCCCTCGTCGTTTAGTGTACAGAATGTACTTCGTTTTAGTTTGAGCGGTTTTTCTAAAAAAAAATCTGCTTAATATTGGGGACTTTTTTAACCTAAACGAGATGTGTTTGTTTTTACGTGCCTGACTCAACCTCTCGCACTCCCTCGATACACACCCCCTTTGAATTGTGACGTAATTGATTGGAAGGTTTCCGCCAAGGACAACATGTTCACGTGAACAGTGAGTGGCATCGATCTTTGTACTGATTTGCATCAGCTAATTCATTTATCATTTATACGATGTGTTTATGCTAATGTGACAAGTCACTGTGTTTTTAAGTAATGGTCCAGATAAGAACTGTAGTGTCTATGGCAAGGAATGTTATAAGGTGTTAATTTTCTATTATTATTTCTCGTAATTTCATTTGTTGATACTTATAAATTCAATAGAAACCCATCGAAATAATGCATTTTCATTCGATATTTTTGTGTGGTGTGAATTTATTTTTGATCATGGTTTAATTTCGAAGAATATCGTGTGTGGAGAAATTTCTCAAATTTGCGATTGAAAAATCCTTTGTTTTCTCTATATCAGATTGGCTGGATGGTGGCTTCTCTGCATTTTCACAGAAAAAAGAGCCAATAGCATAAAATACTTTATTTTCAAGATGTAGTTTGGACTGTAGATACTCCTAAAGCACTTAAGGCTAATTACAAATATAAGCTAGCAACGTTTGTTCACAAATCGCTCAACTCAGAGAAACTCCCAAATAAACTCTTCACACTAAGAAACAATACACACTCTCTAAGAGGCGTTCATAGGCTAGTCATCCCACATCCACGTACAGATGCTATACGCAAGTCAATCACATACAGAGCATCCGTACTGTGGAACTACCTAGACGATCTCCTTAAAGACAAAAAACACTCTACCTTTAAAAAACTTGTCAAAAAGTATATTAACTCCATACCACTGCAACCAAATGTCAGGATCAACACTGATGAGTTCTCATACCACTAATACGTTTTATTTATGCATGCCTAACTTATTCATGTTTACTCATCCAAGTGTTTACTTATACATTAGACATCCGCCTGTCCATTTGCACAACTACTTGCTTGTTCATCTAATTAAGTTATTAGTCAATTAGTTAGTCTTTCAACTATTTAGTTAGTATCATTCCAATATCTTATAATGCAATAGTCTTTCAATCAAAAACTTGTAATTTACATAATCAATGAGGTTAGCTAGATTTCTTTATCGTTCCTTTTGTATTATCACGGCCACATCAGCTCTGAATGCTGCAGTATCGCCAATACCGTGTTTAAATAAATGCTATTATTATTATTATTATTATTATTATTATTATTCAAGCAAAATCGTATGTGGGGGAGGCTCATTGCCGCAGAACAATGGATTCTACTACAGTTTTTATCTGGACCATTACTTAACTACTAAACATTTCCTCAGAAATCGTAATTAAAGTCTAATTTTAAATGCAGTTCAAGCCTCCTGACGATTGTTGTCATGAACTAGTTTGAATTGATAAAGCCTTTTGGTGTACAGAATAATAAGGAAAACATAGAAACCATTTCTGTTATAATTACATCTTGTTCTTGTTTTTTTGGGATCAGTCAATTTGTTTAAATTAGCTTCTAAAAACCCATTCTGTGAACAATTTAATTTACTAGAGAATTATAGTCTAATTATAAAAATAAATATATTCACATGCAATTTAAAAGATACAATAATATAAAAATACAATAACCTATTTGTGGCATCGAAATATGCCCTGATACATATATTTCATCCGCAGACATTATCTAATCCAAGAAGAGAACAGTTTCTGAGAGTGAAGCTGATCGAGGGAAACTGTGAGCTTCAAGGATCCGATAATGTCCAAGGACAAATAGCAGGGCATATTTCAACATCACGTACAATGTAGGTTATTGTTGTTATCATGCTTCAAATAGTTTTTTTAACCTGTGCTTATACATGCACATTGGGGTGTATTCACTAATATTTTCTGCTTGCAGAGAGAACATATTGGGTCACATGATGCATTCGACCAATCATGTGCGAGAGAAAATATTTGATGGGTTATATAATAAACACAGACCATTCTGAGCATTGTATTGTACAGATAAGAAATAAGGAAATAATGTTCTGAAAGTCTGGAGTATGTATTCTGTCATATCCATTGTTCAGGTATTTCTTGTGAAAATATTTGGTGATAATTGTTTCTAAAATTGAAGTCAATGTCTTCTCTGTTTGCTGGTTTGGTTTGTTAATTATGCTTGTGCACAATTCATATTTTGATTTAAATGTTTGAGTGTTAATAGATTTTTTCAGTTTCTGATTGTGTTATCGATTGTTTACAGCATGGGTAATGGCAGTGTCATAAATAATGGTTGAAACATTAAACTTAATTCCATCCAATTTCATCTCGACTGCTTGTTCTTGTTGAGCTTGCCATATTTCCAAGTATCTCTGTGTTCCCTCTGCCATTTCCAAATGCACTGCAAAACTAGGTTGCCCTCCTCGAATTATTGTGACCTTTTTTAACTTTAAACCACAATGTTTCTTTTTTGTGAGATAAAGAGTAAAGTGAGCTATTACTTTCTTTTGTTAAATACTACTGCCATGCAGGTTGACTGGTTTCAACTGGTTAGTTTTGATAACAAAGCATTTGGCTACACTTGAAAGGTTTCTTGATGATTGACAGACCAATCAGAAAACTTATTATCAAGATCAACATGGTCTGGATTTCTAGAAATTCTCTAAAGGTTCCAATGTTTACTGTATGTCATATACACCAGATCTCAATCTGCATATGCGACCATAGGGAACCCAGATAGGAAGCCCAAATGCATTAAATCAGAAGTCTCACTAAGATCAACACTTTGTGTGTCAGGTAGTGAGGCAATTATATAATTCATAATTTTTCTAGCTTGGCCAAATATTAGATCAGATTAGACAAATCACATGGTTCAAAACTTAAATCTTTTTTTTTTCTCACAAAAAGCAGCACACCTCTGTTTAGGTAGCCTGATTATCAGACGGTACGAGGTTGTCCGCTCACTTCCTCCCCCTCCCTGTCTGATGGACTTCATAGACTTTCATGTTCCTGACGTCATCAACCTTTGTTTTTACAATAAGCCAATACGAACACGCGTAAGAATTGAAGCGTAAAGTGTAGAACAGTCGTGCAGTAGCGGCTTTTACTAGTTGGATCTATCAGCTTTCATGCACTGGAAAAAAACATTCTACAGCTTCAAACTTCTCTCGATTTCTCAGAATGGTATCCTGTTTGATCTGCTGTGGTTCTTTGGAGAGCAGGGACTTTTTAAACGGAAGTTTGCGTGCAGTATTTGCAGGACAGGACAGAAAATATACATACAAGAAATATCAGACTCGATTCACTGCCGTAAAGTTTGTTACTGTAAACTTAGAACTTTTACGCTTTTACTTTTATTTTTAAAACGTTTTGAAGCTTGATATGTATGCCGATTAGTCACACAAGACCCTAAAGTTGTCCTAGTGTAGGTTTTCTGGTATCAGCGATTGTTTTAACCGGACTTTTTGTGCAAAGTTTAGATGCCCGCCGTACATGAACTTTAAGAATTACGGAAGTGTGTTCATAATTCTGAAAACAAAAATATTCTCCCAAGTGCCATGAAACTTTTTCCATAACATACTTAGTATGTGTGTTCACTCCTGCAGAAAAATCATAATGTTCCATGAAAGATTTGGTCTTCTAAAAGCCAAAAACCTAGGAGAATGTTTGAGATCTATTAAATGCATGAGATCAATAAGCGGAGGAAGATTAGTAATTTACCAAAGTCCGTACATAGATTCACAAACACATCGTTTCGATAAATGAACGATTCCAATGCTTTCTTCTGCTCTGGATATAGCTTCGAAATCCTGAAAACTTTACAACTTCGGTCGACACAATGATCAAGTTCTTCTTCAACGCCATTCAGAAAAATATGCGAGCACATTCCTTAAATTCCAGACTTTGCCAAAAGTGTAAAGTTCGCTCTGATTGGTTGACATTATGACGTCAGGAACACGAAAGTCTATGAAGTCCATCAGACGGGGAGGGGGAGGGGGAGGAAGTGAGCGGACGACCTCGTATCGTCTGATAATCAGGCTACTGTTTAGGTGGTTATAGTGTTGTTTGAAGATTTGATCACTTTACAGTACCTGATTGGTGGTGTTTATGTTTCAGGTGAGAAACCCTTTCCTTGTACGTGGGAGGGATGTAATAGGAGGTTTGCAAGGTCAGATGAACTGGCACGACACAAGAGAACACACACTGGAGAAAAAAGGTTTGCTTGTCCATTGTGTGGGCGACGGTTCATGAGGTCAGACCACTTGACAAAGCATGCACGGCGTCATATGACAGCCAAAAAAGTCCCTGGTTGGCAGCTTGAAATGAATAAACTGAACCAAGTAGCAGCTATGCAGTCGACAAGTTTAGCTCCAACATCAATTTCTCATGCTGGAGCCATTGTGTCAGCAGCTCAAGGTGGAGGGTCACCCATGGTACTTCCCTTGAGTACGTTGGGCAGGTTTCCAACCACAGTTACAACTACTGGATCTCCTGTGAACCAGGTGTCATAGTTACCAAACATGACAATTATTTCACAAGTGCAGAAGTTGAGGGGTTTGAAGATCTAACCCCACTCCGCAGAAAAACTCTGAGTGTGATTCATAGTAGCTAGTGCACTAATTATACAGCTTGAAAGATGTCAACAACACTGAGTCCCAAAACCCTGTCACATCACGACACATCTTTACCATCTGTGAGTGAAAGAAATCCGGCATGGCAAGAAACTGAAATGTTCTGTACTGGCTAGGTACTGACTGTCTTTCGTCCAATTTGAATTTAATGAGGTCACAGAAGCCATCAGTATAAGAGCACAAAGCTAAAACCAGTAGCCCAGTAGCATGGCAATATAATAGTTTTTGAGTCTCTGTAGTTTTAGTACCTAGCTCATACAGAAATAAATCACTGCAGGCCTCAGTTCAAGAGTGGATATTTCATTAAATAATAGCCTGAAATACTGCCTCGGCTCGTTCCAGTGTCAAGGCACAAGTTCCCTTGTGACTAGTGGAGCCATTTGAAAAATCAAGGACTTTCCATTGCCCATGGGCAAAAACATTTCTCCTTGATAAAACTCTAGAAGTGATTTTCTCTTGATGTGGATACAGCTTTTCCACAAGAAACAATGTGTGAACATTTCAAACAGCATTCTGAAAATCATGATTATACCATCATGTCTTTGATCCCAAATATTTAGCGTGCAATGTTGCACAATTATAGAATTGACCAATCTAAATCACTACTGCTATTTTGGGGTAGTGATGTCATTGGGCAGCAATATTGGCTAATGAATTCAGACCTCTCTCTCAGGGAGTGGACCTTATGAGGCAGCTGTATTTCAGGCTAATAAAATAAGTGAGTTAGGTTATAACCACTGGATAATTTATCAACTTTATTGAACTGGGGCCAGAACTATTCAAAATGATCCAACTGCAGTGGAGTGATTTTACTTAATCCATCAAATAGATATAGTAGATATAGTAGATATATTAGCCCTTTCGTAAACTGTAAAAGGATTTAATTGAATTTAATAAAAATATATAACAAATTATATTTTTTAATGAACCCCACCACAAGAAAGATTACACCAATTTTTTTTGTTTAACGAGTTTGAAGATGTTTGAGCAAATAAGAACTGAATAGTAAGCATTTAAAAATCACAAAACCAAGAGAGTTTAGTATGGTGCCTCCCTGAATTTTCAAACACTTCCTAGTCAGTTCTTAGTTACTCGAATATCTTCAAACTTTAGCCTGCAGAACAGGCGCTTTAAAAAGTGACTCCAGAAAGTAGGTCTTGCGTGCGAAGGGAGTTCGTTGTGATGCAAGCGGAGCGAGCTGCAAGAGAAACCTTTTACATTTATATGCGGCCAAATTATTATATCACTTCCTTTGCATTGAAATAACACCGAGGGCCTGTTTCCAGGCTATTTCGAACTCTGTAAACAATAATTTTCATGTGGTCTTTCTTGTGGTGGGGTTTATAAAAAATACAATTAGTGTGAGTTTGTTGCACACTTGGTCCCAGTCCTTTTGTAGTTTACAAAATGGCTAATAAACTCTATTGAATCTTAATTCCTTTTTTTAACTATTAGATGCTAGCTATTATATTTTGTTTCATAGGTTAATTACTAAGTAAATCCATGAAAACCTGTTAATTAAAAACTAGTAATAAAGACCTGAAATAATGCTAATTTCGGAATTATAGAACCTAACTTGGCTTTTAGTTTTTTGGTCTGCAGTGATATACATTTGCATGTAAAAAGTGTAAATACTATATTAATATATTAGTTACATCTGCTGTAGAATATTAGAAATGAAATCGATGTCTCGAGCCATATTTATTGATGCTTTTCTGCAGTACTTTTTTTACAACATCTCTGCTTAAAAATAAAATGGAGTAGAAGTCAAATAATTTTACCTTTGAGTAAAACTATTTTTTTTTTACTGGACGAAATGTTCAGGTATTTACTGAAAACAATTCAAGGTCAGAAGAAATGAATCCAAATCAACTAAGTTGACACTAGAATGTCTCGTTTTAATGAATTTGCTGGATGATTTAGTTGTACATAGATCACTACTGCCATCAAAGAATATTAAAAGTGGAGATAAAACTGTTTTAATGTGTTTGACAACCTTCCAACCCCCTTACGGGTATTGGAGATCACTGGATTCAAAATGTCCCCAGACCCCCCTAGTTTCCCCCCTCCCCTTCCACAAAATACTGCATCCACTCCTGACCCCTCCCTTTTTCCAGTTGATGCCAGCTTGCACAGTAGGTTAAAAGGACTTTTTCAGGAAAATGTCAAATCAAATATAAAAAATTAAGAGCAGCTGATCTGTTCAATTTATCAGATTTTGGAAGGATTCATAGAGTTTAAATTTTAAATTTGCGAATCAGAAGTCTCGTTCTCTCAGAGCTATCGGAGTTTCTAAACGAATTCGTCGATGCTACAATATTTCCCGTCCTGGGGTTGGTCTAGGACTGTCTTGCTTCTGGTGAAGATATATTTTCGACACAACCCTCGAAAAAAAGTCCATCCACTGAATCGTATCGTGGAATCTAGACTCAGTCCCCCACCCGCTTTTTTGCGATTTGGGTTGGCGCTGGACGAGGACCATCATCATCATCATAATCTTTATTTTAACACGGAGTCACTTCACAAATATGGTCTTCCAGAGAGCCGTGAGTTAAGCTTAATTACAATACTAAATGAAATAAAAAGTAAAATTTATATAAGAATCATTATAATTATTACTATGTATACATTCAAAAACCTACTACTATTAGTCCTACAATAAATTTCCTAGAATAACTTAATTTACAGTAATTTATCAAATATTGTCTTATTTAATAGGCGTGATTTAAAACCATTTAGACTAGTTTGATCTCTTGCTTCCACAGGGATTTTATTCCAGAGGACAGACCCCCTGTAGTGAAGGCCACATTTTGCTGCTTCTGACTTAGGTCTTGGAATATGCAAGTTAATTTCAGAATTTCTCAGATTGTAGGAGTGGACATTAGAAGTATTATTAAAAATCTTTCTCAGATATAATGGAGAAAGATTGTTGTGGATTTTATACATTAATATAGCAAGTTGTCTAGTTCTCCTATGTTCCAGTTTTTCCCAGCCTAGCTCATCCAATAAGTCACTAGATCGTGTTTCGTAATTTGAGAGCGTAATAATCCTTGCTGCTCTGTTATGTAGTTAGTCCTTTGCCAATATTTCCCCAAACAGAGCTACAATGATCGAAGTATGGTAAAATTAATGCCTTGTACATGCTTAATCGAGTTTCAAAAGGTATAGTAGGACCTATACGCTTTAAAACTGCAAGACCCGCAGATATTTTCTTTGAAACTGCATCAATATGCGAGTCCCAGATTAGGTTTTCATCCATAAGGAGTCCAAGGGATTTATAGACTACCTCCCTCTTTAGCGGAATATTGTTTATCTCAACTTTAAAGTTATTTTGTACTTGAGAAAGTTTAGAATGACTCCCTATTAGCATGTATTTAGTTTTCTTAATATTTAGTGTTAATTTATTTGCTTGTAACCATGATTGAATAATGTTCATATCATGATTCATTTGAAGTTGGAGGAGATTTGGATCCTCAGCTGTGGTGGTTAAGGTGGTATCATCAGCATACATTCTTGTTTTAGAGAATAAATTACAAGACGGGAGATCATTAATATATAGGATAAATAATAGAGGACCTAATATTGATCTCTGTGGGATTCCATAGCTCAAGGTACAATAATCTGATAACACTCCATCAACTAAGGTTTTCTGCTTGCGTTCAGTGAGATAGGATCTAAACCAACCTAAAGATGTAGAATTGACACCATAAAGCTCAAGTTTTTGTAGTAGAATAGAGTGATTCATGGTGTCGAAAGCCTTCTTTAGGTCTAGGAATATTACACCATTTAAGAGATTATTATCAATATTTCTAAACCAATCATTTGTGGCTTCCAATAAAGTAGTTTCTGTAGAGAACAGGGGTCTGAAGCCTGATTGTGATTCAGTTAATAGATTGTTATCATTTAAGTATGTATAAAATTGATTAAGGACAATTCTTTCAATTAGTTTACTCACGATAGGTAAAACCGAAATTGGTCTATAATTGTTAGGGTCGGTCTTACTATCATCTTTGAATATTGGGGAAACTCTGGCAAGCTTCCATTCATTTGGAAAAATTCCACTAATGATTGAAGAATTGATTATAAAAGTTAAAGAGTGGGTAACTACCGGCGCAGCCTCCTTCAGAAGACGTGATGATATATCGTCAAGCCCGCTGGCTTTGTTAGATGCTAGTTTATTAATTAATCTCAATATTTCATCACTCGAAATATGTTCTAAATTGAAAGTATGTTCTGTAGGAGTGATATAATCTGTAAACTTGGAAGGCGTGTCTGGGATCTCTGAAGCTAGAGATGGCCCGATTTCTGAGAAATGTTTATTTAAGGTAGCACTGATATCCCTGGGGGTATTATATGTGCTATCCCCTACCTCAAGTTTATTTATTATCGTGGTTTTAGATTCATTCCCCAAAATCTTGTTTATTCCTTTCCAAGTATTTTTGATATTGCCATAGTTTTCTTTAAAATAGCTGTTATAGTATTCTATTTTAGCTGCTTTGAATGCATAATTTACATTGTTTTTTAAGAACTTATAATTAGTCCAGTTGGCATCAGTTGGAAATTTTGAAGCAATTTTCTTATATTTATCCCTTTCAAACATTAGCTTTTTAAGTTCTGGTGTGATCCAGGGGGCCGAGTTCGTTGCTCGCCTGTCGCCAGCCGGATAAGAAAAAGCTCGCCTGAAAACAAATTTGTGGTCGACTAGTGGCCGCAAGTCCACATCGAATCGTACAGTGCTATATCAGCCGTATACAGGAGCCCATTCCTGCTGTATAGTGCTGGATTTTTATTTTTTTTATTTTTTTGACAGCTTTATGGAACACAACTTGCAATAACAATGAAAAAGGATATTAATTCTTTTATTATATCTTGTAGCTCGTGTGTTAATTTTCCCCCATATTTTCTTTCCTTTTTGCCTATAATCTCTGCAAGTTTGAAAGTACGTAGTCTCCTTCGCAGCCGTTATTTGTGTCGTCACGCAACTAGAAAGTACGTCGATTTCTGTTTGTCTGTTTGTTTTTCTGTATGTCCGGTCACGTGAGAAAGTGAGCACGTGGCTAGCGAGCACGGAAGGTACAGAGTGCAGGTTGAGGTTGACAGTTTTCGGTTGATAAATGAAATAAATTTATGGGCATGGCTTTTTGGCGATCGCTGGTTCTGCAAGACCCCACATTATCCTTCGCAGCCGTTCCGTAATCGTATGCCAAATGGTTCGTTCTTATTGACGTAGAGGGAGCCGTTATGGGGCCTTCCCAAGACAGGGCCATTGAATAAACCAGGCACGAATTACCCTATATCATTATGACGTCACGGCTTGTTTATGAGGGGGACAGAATCGACTTGAACAATAGAGTTTTGAACTAAATCTGCTCTGCTGAGGAAAATTTAACTTCGAATTGTCTGGTTTCCAGATATCAGCTGTATCAATGTTTATCCCACAATATCAGTTACCGTATTTGGTGGCTGTTACCGCTATTCTACATTCTACAAAATGCATTTGATAGCGAGTTCCTTTGTGTTGTTGCTGTTTTGTCCCCCTCCCACGACCGTGATCCTTAGTGTTTAAACAATAGGTTGTTTTGAATTGACGTCATAATGATATAGGTCAATTGTCTCAACAATAGACCAGTTCGCGGTAAATCTTCTCTTTCGATATGCTCCACATTATGAGATAATTATCCATACTTCCTAATTAACTTACTGGTCAGTGTCACGTGTTTAAAGCTTTCAAATGCAAATGAGTACCATATAAAACCCAAGGCGCAATGAATAATAATCAGTTCTTCCTTTCGTATTATTCTTGTTCATTTATGTTTCAAGTCTCAATCGAAACGCTTGTTGCTGTTTCTCTAAATTATTCCTTCTATTCTGTTTTCGTTGAGCAAATTTAGAACCTCAAACGCAAGGACAGAAGAGGACCAGGCAGCCCAGACTCGACATATATTTCCCGCTTTTTGGGTTACCTGTGGTATGTTTCATAAGCGATCCTCGGAAGAGTTTATATAATTGCTCCTTGTGAATTGTCTTTTCCGATTCCTACGAAATAAATCTTCAATAATAAAAGATTGATACTTAATGAAGTTGTGCGAGTGATTTTGGGGTGATTTGGGGACTTCTAAATCAAGTACGTTGCATGTCACTACCAACACACGCTATGACGTAGCTAGCGTCTAATACGCATGCTCACATCTTATTACCCGTAAATGGCACGGCCAAATCCGAAATTAAACCAAGCACGTTGCATGGCACTACCCAACTTCTAAAGCAGTTTATTAGGCCTCGAGGTTTTGACAATAGACAAGTAGTCAGTGTAGTGTACATTGACTTCCAGAAAGTATTTGACACGGTCTCCCACGCGATACTGAAATATAAACTGCAAGCTATGGGAATAAATGGAGATCTTCTTGACTGGGTGATTAGCTAGTTAAGGATAGGGAACAGTTTGCTGTAGTTAATGGTTGCCGTTCTCAGACCAAGCCAGTTAGCTGTGGTGTGCCACAGACTCCCTGCTTGGACCCCGATTCTTCTCATATTATATTAATAAGTCTATGTGACTCTATTACGGAGGGCAATCTGGTCATGTATGCTGACGACACAACATTATTTCTTATAGATCGTTCTCACTGACGTCACACAAAAAATTGCGTCAAGAAAAGACTGATATTAGTAAAATACTTTTAACGTTGTGTATAGAGCAGGTAAAAATATGTAAAAGACCGAAATTTTGGAGCATTAGAGTACTTCGTAACTGAGCTGTCGGACAAATAACATTCAAACAATTTAGTGTAATTTGTATGGGGCGGCCATGTTGGTGTACCTCTTTGGTACACCAAGATGGCGGCCGAAAACGTACTCTAGAAATAAAGCCGATTTTCCCAGCAATATATTTAGCATTCACTTCAAAACACATTATATATCACTTTTAACGTTAAATCAAGTCAAACATTTTAAATTGGCAGAAATATATGGGTTTCCATGACATTTAGGAAACACGCTGAGCTGGGCCGTCACAAAATTCAAAATACTCTAATTCAATAACGATTCACCGTATCGACGTAAAACTTTCAAAGAATACTGAGTATACCGATACCTAAATCGTATTAAAAGAACAGGGTTATAGATCCTTTAGTTTAGATTTTAGAATTTTGATGACGTCACGTGAAAACGATCTATTGGTAACAATGTGTATGAAGTAGCTGATGGTCTAAATAGAGCTTTATCTGACATAAACACCTGGTGTAGAAACAACAAACTCACCATACATACTCACTTGGCTGGAAAATCTGAGGCCATGATCATGTCTCATAGAGCCTTTTGCGGCCCACTTAAACCTATTAAGCTAGGTGATAAGACCTTGAGTTTTGAATCTGAAACCAGATGCCTGGGAGTCATGCACTATAGACTCCCAACTGTCTTGGAACAGTCACGTTGAAATTATGTGTAAATCTTTTGGAAAGAAGGTCAACCAACTAAGAAGATTTAAATATCTACCAAAGAACACCTTAGAAGTAATCTACTTTACTAGTATTGTCCCTACCGTCACTTACTGTAATTTGGTCTGGGGCACCTGTTCACGGTGCCTTCCTTAATGAATGAACTAGAACATGTACATGTAAGGGCTGCTAAAATTATACATAGGCTACCCAGTAATATCTCAGATCAAGATGCCTTATCGGCCACTGGATGGGAGCCTCTTAATAATTTTTATAAAAAGAAATTGCTCACCCTAATGTATAAAGTACATAATAATCTAACTCCAGATAGGATCACTAGCCTATTCAGCCTTAATATCAATTCCAAGTATAGCCTACGTAATAAGAGCACCTTTGTACTACCTCGATTTAATTTAGACATAGGTAGAACTGCACTGAGATATAGAGGACCATTGGCTTGGAACCCCTTACCAGCCCCCCTAAAACAGGCACCTTCTGTGAATTGTTTCAAACATTATTTCAAACAGAGTAAATATAGGATCATTTTAAACAATATGTCCTTTATGAAAGAAGCTTCTTGTATCTTACATAAGAATTCAAATTTTATATACTATTGACCAATTTATTATTTGTTATTATTCATGTACATAGTTTTCTCTTAACATTATTACTCGGGCTGCCTGTGGCAGCACCGAGTCTTAAAATGCAAGTCGTTATTATTATTTTTATTATTTTTATTTCATGTCAGACGGCTTCTGCGCATGCGTTAAAGGTCAAATTCGAACCAATCAGATTGCACTGTGCTGGTCACGCAAACAAAGGTTAGATTTCCTCAGGCGCGCTCAGATAAGAAAGTTCAAAGCTCAGACTAGGCGAGACAAGGAGATATCAATTTCAAATAGTCATTGTCAGAAATCTATTCCATCGTGGGCAATTATGCAATACAACCTAAATTTGGGTCAGGTCCATGTTTTACGACAGAATAACCAGAGTCTTTCTACTGGATTCGGAGAGCTCGAGACATTATACAAGTCTGCTAATATGGGGAAAACTGAAACAAAAAATGAACTTTGACGGCAGAAACCCTCATATTTGAGCCAAGCGGAATATTTACATGATCCGCTAAGATTTTTACAAATCTAATTAGTTAAGCAGATGTACGCAGTGTATGCCAACTGAAATGCTGTGCTCGTTTTCTGGTTACGGCTCAGTGGGGCAACTACACGAACAAGAAGCATGAACTGCCAGCAAAGAGAGAGGAATTGATCGGAGACGTTAAATTACGTTACTGTGAAGAGGATCAAAATTCAAGTTCTTTGAGACTGTCTTCTGCCGTGACTCGTGAGAGAAATTGGAAAAGATCTAGCTGTTACATTCAGACACTGGCAAATTTATTGAAAGCTACGGGCTTACTTTATGAGATTATTATTCATTGTGGAATGAAAGGAAACAGGTTAGCTGAAAGTTAAGTTCGAGGTAGGCTTCGACTTTCATTCCGATTCAGTGCATATGTGCACGAAGGTGGAATGCTTTCAACAACACTAACAAAAGAACCAAAACGAAAGATTCAGTTACGTAAGTACTGTAAGTAAACTCTTTTAGATTTGAATACATTTCCTCTCAGTTTGTCTGTTAATGTACTTTTTCTTCTAATTATCGCTTTATTTAACATCTCTGTGATTTAGAGTATGCGTACCTCAGAATAAATTATTTGAAAGGTCAACTGAACTCTTGTGTCGATAAGCCCAAATGTTTTTGTAAAACAGTCTGTGAATTTGAGAAGCGGACTTAGAAGAGCTTTCTAATTAGGAATTACATGTTTTTCTTGCTATGAAATTTATGTTTCATTTCACATTTATTCATACAGTTTTAGCCGGACATTTCCCCGAGTTTTTGATCTATTTTCAATCAAATTCAAATGAAAGTGTATTTCATCTTCAAATTATCTCATGTGGCCCGAGTGAAAGGCCAGATGGGCTCTTTTCTACTTTCAACACACAGTCGCTAAACTGTACGAAATCTCCAAGAATAAATCCCTAATGTCCAAACTAACGGGAAAAACTGAAAGAGGAAATCCTTGTGAGAAATCGGCGTACATATGAAGCTATATAAGTTATCATCGACTATATGGGAGTCAAACATCGAGCTGCTATGAAACCGCTTGTAACAGTTTGTTTACGCACTTTCATGACAAACGAACGTTTCTACTTTCGACACAACGGTCGCTAAACTGTACGAAATCTCCAAGGATATATCCCTAATGTCCAAACTAAAGGGAAAAACTGAAAGAGGAAATCATTGTGACCAATCGACATAAATATGAAGCTCCAGAAGTAATTATTGAATACATGAGAACCCATAGAGAAAACCGATAATAATGAACACGGTATTAGTTTCACCGACATTTGTGGCGTAATAACTGAACTCGCACTACAGCATAGCTTGAAATACTGTACGAAAACTCCCGTTTAAAAATTTCCTGATGCCGAAAGGACCGTAGCATTTAAACAAGATATCCTTCTGACCAATCGACATACATATTAAGCTGTGAAAGTATGTTTCCATTCCATTACGGCCGATAGTGCAAACTAGTAAACTGCCACTAGTAAATTGACCTTGCGTACTTCCGCGAGTACTGAACTTTCTAGCGTCAAATGCATGTGTTACGTTTCCAAACTTTAGGACAAGAAATCTTCCATAGAATGTTCTATTTTTTTTACAGCTGAGAACTGTATTATTAAACATAAGAAATAAAACAATGGTGCCATTTGAAGAATTATATCATGTCAAAAGTGCAAACGAAGAAATATATATCTACGGATGCGAGCAGCTCGATCGTTTCACTTTGGTCAAACTCGGACTGTTTACGACTGGAACCTGCAGTTTTATCGGACCTGCAGACTAAATTGTAAACGTGTGGCCGTGTTCAGGCTAGTAAATCTAGCTAGCTAACCACAGGAGGTAGCGAGCTTCTTTAGTCTGAACAGTTTTTCTGCTCTGGTGATTAGCTAGCTAGTGGTCGGTGGAATACTTTGAAGTTCCAAGCTACCTAGCGAGGTAGCTTGAATAGAATCTAGCGCGCTAAAAGCCCATCGATGACAGATTTTAGTTATTTTAAGGTTTTGAAATGTACACAAATGTCAAGTCAGTGTTATCATCCGATCTAGCCGACTTCTAGCTCTCGCTACGACCACGTTCACTACTCGCTCCAAGGTAATTTCTCTTACCACGACAACTACCGGGTGTATTGTACGTCAATTGAGCCATCATGGATAACGAGGATCGCCAAACACCAGTCAGTAGCAGTTTTTCGCACAGTTTTAATATTTTGGTTGAAATTTCAATTGAGCACTTTGGCGGTCAATTATTTGCGATTACGAAACACTTGCGCCAAGGGCAGTTATAGACCAAATTTCTATCTTTTAGAGAGGGTCTGAATGGGGGGGTCTACATGTCAGTTGTCAGTTAAAATTTTGGCCATTTGTCAGTTGTCAGTTAGCCCTAGTTAATCATTACTAGAGAAAATTTACAATGTTTGACCCACAAAAACCAAATTTGTCAGTTGTCAGTTATTTTTCGGTTGTCAGTTGTCAGTAAAAAAATCGTCATTTGTCAGTTGTCAGTTATTTTTAAGGCTGTTTGTCAGTAGTCAGTTAACCCCATTCATGCCCTCTTTAGAGATAGAAACAAACCAGAAGAGGGAAAAACAAAAAGTAAAACCTACTAAGTTACTAGGTCTGAACAGTACTAATTTATTAACTAGCTGCGAGTTGCTGACAGATATCTCAAGACTCTAGCTAGCTGCACGATAGTAGTCTGAACATACATACACACATGAATAAGTAGTGTTTTCAATAAAAGATCAACTACTTTAATTTACATACGAGAAAACAAAAATATTAAATTACATACATGTATATATATACTAGGGGAGCAGAGAATGAAAGTCACCGCGCTACCGGCCACTCCTAAAGACTGCTAATAATTCTTCCCTTTGGTTATTACTAAGAGGATTTCAAATGAAAGTGTATTTCATCTTCAATCTCATGTGGCCCGAGTGAAAGCCCAGATGGGCTCTTGTTGTATATAGGACAGATATAGGTTTTCGTTTTTAATGTTAATATATTAGATATTAGTGTAATAGAAGTAGGTCCACATCAGCTTTAGCTGCCTATAACTTAACCTACTGTATACCAAATAACGTATGTATGCGTGCGTGTGTGCGTGTATGTATGTATGTATGACGGTTGGCCGCGTGTCTACCTCAAAGACACAATTATACACAAGGTATGCAGCTTCGAGGCGCTTTTCATCCATGTGACCTCACTCGCCGCCGAATTCAAATCAATTTCGCCTCTGCTTTCGGCACACAAATCCAGAGATGTGTAAGCAGTTCTCATCCACGTTTCAGGCCAAACGACGTGAAAACGGCCTGGAAAATAAATTCCGAATTCAAAATATTTCTCTCGGTATACCACAGGCTTCCCAGACTCGACGTATATTTCCCGCTTATTAGTCTGTTGGGTTACCTGTGGTTTATCGAATAGTTTCATAACGATCTCAGAAGATTAATTGCTTCGTGTGAATTCTCTTTTCCGATTCCTACGAAATGAATCTTCAGTAGTTTCTGAGCTAGGGGTTTAAGATATGTATTTATATAGATATGTATGGTATTTACAGTGGATAGATACATTTTACAATTTGTGTAGTTTGGAAGAGAAAAAGGTAGGTGATCTGTGACGAGTGCAGGAGAGTCGGAGTAACTATACGTTTCCTAAGCCAACTCCCCGCTTACAATGTTAAGTAGATAAATTATATAGTCACAGTGCAGATATGGACAAAGTAGATAAATAGTTACTACTTAAGAGAATATAGAAAGGGAGAAAAGAAGCTTAGGGACCATTCATTATTTATGCCTGGGGGGGGGCTGGCAAGAATGAGGGGGGGGTCATCAAAAATTCAAGAGCATGAGAGGGGGGGTCACAGAAAAAAATAAGCATAGAAGGGGGGGGCTGTCTATATTTTTGGGTGCATTTCCAGGCATCTAAGGGGCCGCAATTTTCAAAATTTTCCCCCATGGTAATCAGCCAATCCAATGAGAAACATACAGAGCACCTAATGCAACCACCATTCAATTGTCTGGCCTAATATCCATCTGAAATTAATTAAAGGTAGGTTTGGGTGCATTTCCAGCGATCTCAGAAACCTTAATTTCAAAAAAAAATTCCCGGACCCCCTTAGTAGAGCCGATCCACATAATGTTCAGTCCGTGTTTAGTCCTCTGTAAATGTAAAACTGTGAACAGTGTGAGGGAGGGAGGGGGGGGGGGGGGGGGGGGGGGGGGCTCTATATTTTTCAGAATTGTGTGCGGGGGGGTTATGAAATTTTGTTTTGTTTGGAGGGGGGTCAAGACATTTTGTTGTTGTTTAGAACGAATCTTGCCAGCCCCCCCCCCCAGGCATAAATAATGAATGGTCCCTTAACTCTTACTGATATCGATTTAAATATAGGGGGAAATAAATATAACTAATTTATGTCTGCCAAGTTTAGGTATAGTCAAGTAAACAGGATTGTTTAATGTCTTTTTGAAGGAAATTCTTGGGAGTTTTCTGATTGATTCTAGAATTGAATTCCAGATTTTTATCCTAGTAAATTTTAAAGAAAATTCCCATTATTAGTTGAGACGGATGGTAGATGAGAATTATGTGCAGAGTATCTTGTGAAATGGGAATGAATGTCTGAAGTCTGTTTAAAATAATTTGAAAAGCAATCGGTAGTTTGTTGTTTACGTAATCATGCATAAAAAGAGACGTTTGTATAAATGTTATGTCTTTTAATTGTAAAATGCCTAGTGCTTTGTACAAAGGTGGAGCATGAGCACGAAAATTAGAAAAGGTCATTATTCTTATTGCTTTATTGTTTAAAATGTTTAGTTGATTTAGGCGTGATTAATCAGTATTGCCCCATATTATTGCGCAATACTGAAGATATGGATAGATGAATAATATACTTGTTTCAGGGTATTTAAATTGTGATAGTGACGTAATTTTTCCAATGTTCTTTGAAATTTGTTTACACACAATGTTAATATGACTTTCCCAAGTAGGATTTTGGTCTATATTTACACCAAGATATTTAAATGAGTTAGTTTGTTCTAATAAAGAGCCATCTAACATAATGCTTGATGGAGGTTTAGGTTTATGAGAAGAAGAGATTGTCATATACTTGGATTTTTTATGTTAAGTGATAATTTATTAGCTTTAAGGCCAGTCTGATAGTTGAACAAGTTCAGCATTTACTTGGTTTATGAGTTTATTGATATTCTTGTTATGGAGAAACAAATTTGTATCATCTGCAAATAATCGAATTGATAAAATGTTGCTACTATTTGCAATATCATTAATATAGATGAGGAAAAGCAGTGGTCCTAAATTTGACCCGTGAGGAATACCACAAAGGGTATTAGTAGTAGAAGATTGAATACCATTCATATCAACAAATTGTAATCGATCAGTTAAATAAGTCTTGAACCATTCATGAGCAGTTCCCCGGATTCCATAATGGTGTAGTTTAGATAAAATAATTTCATGGTTAATCGTGTCAAATGCTTTAGAAAAATCGATAAAGATACCACACGTATAAAGACCTTTGTCAATAGCATTTAAAAGGTTATCGATGAATTCCGCTAAGGCTAGTATGGTAGAATGGTTTTTCCTGAATCCAAATTGATATTTATATAAAATGTCATTCTTATTAACAAATGAAATTAAACGCTTATCATACGTTTTTAGAATATTTTGGAGAAAGGCGATAAAAGAGAATGACTTTTTTCTTTACTAACAACTCAAAAACTGTGTATATTTTCTATGCATCGATATTGTTGTGATAAAAAGGCGCCATGGAGAATTGATGCATTAATGAGATGACGTCTACCCAGGTTTCGACCCAGGCTTTTACTTACGCGGTCATGGGTCAGGAAAGGTCACATTTACACGATTTCAAACAAGCGTAGAACATAAAGTATTCACTTTAAACCAAAACTTTCTTCACAACCATACTCAAAACTTTTGGGAGGTTCATAAGCTATCAAAATTGCAAAGGGGTGATAGGCACTTTAAAGGACAGGAAATATGTAGCCTGCGTTGCGGCTCTGGAGTATCGGAGCGCAGCGAGCGGAGATTGGGGGACCACTCGCTGCGCTCCGATACTCCAGAGCCACAACGCAGGCTAGGAAATATGTTGATTAGCTAGTTTCAATAAACTTATGGGAAAACTATAAGGACCCAAAGATTTTGATGCATCCAAACTAGAGATCAGTAATTCAATTCCATGAGAATTTGTAGGGGTTATAAAGAAACTATCAGGAGAAAAAATGGTGATAGATAGTCCTTAAAAGGTTAGTGTCGGTCCAGCATATCTAAAATAAATATTAAATTGATTAGCAATTTCTTGAGGATTATTTATTTCTTTACCTTTTTTGACTATTTTTTGAGGGATCACAGAGCTTTTACTTTTTAATTTGATAATTTGGTTAATAATGTTCCACGTATCTTTAGTATTATTCTGTATTTTAGTTAGTTTATCTTTGTAATAAATGATTTTACTCAATTCTTTCAAATGTGTTAATTTATTAGAAGCGAGAAGTCCAAGGACTATAGAAAAGCTGAAACAACGTGTATAGTTTTAAACGTACTATATTTCGGCTAGCCAAACTAGCCTTCTTCAGGTACTAGATGTTGTAAGTGGAGAGTTCTAAAATAGGGGGTTACGATATATAGGATTTCACCGGCAATATATAGGATTTCACAATATGTGAATAGGAAGTGACGTAATGGAATGATACTGGTAAAAATGATGAAATAATAAAATGATGTAGATAAGGTAAATAAAGGAAGGTAACAAATTACGATAAACTAATGGTATGCAAAAAACTAATACAAAATTATATAAAAATAATGATGATAATAAAACATACCTGTATGTGAATAGATGTGTAGGAAATAAGGTGAAAGTGAGCTAGGTTTCATCACGTCTATTGATGCCATGAGGTTCAAGTGTTTTGGCCTTGTCTATATATTATTTTTAAGAATAACATTTTTTGTTTTTCAGTACCTTTGATGAAATGAGAGTAATAGAGGTTTTCTTTATGTTTTATAGATTTAAATATAGCAGTTTATGAATTAATTTACATTCTTGTTTAGAATTTTTTCTAAATGGAACATGAATATTGACTATTCACGACTTTCATAATGGCCGCCTCCAGCCGCCTCCTAATTTGCATAATTTGGAAGATAAATCTGTAGAGGGAAACCAATGCTACCACATGAAAGATCACATTAAAACTAGTAATTGTTTTGAGTTTTAGAGCAATGTGGAAAATTGCTGTTGAGCTATAAGCATTTCTAATGCAGAAAAACATGAAAGCGAGGATAGAAAGTAGGCATGAATAGATTGTGCTAGCAAATCCAGCCAAAGTTGCTCCAAAAAAAGGCTAAAAGTTGCTCAAAAGTTGCCAAAAATTGAAAAAGTTGCCACCAAAATTTGAAAAAGTTGCTCACTTTGGCGAGCCATTTTATTCTAGATAACAACTTAAAACATGGAATGTTGGATGTGTAATTCAATATAATCTTAAAGTTCAACATAACTACCAATAGTAGTACTTTCTAATGTGATATTGACCATGGAGCGAATAACCGCTGGATAATTCGCGGGCGATATTAAATAGATAGCTGCTGTCCAGTTTGCGTGGGCGCGCGTAAAGCCAGTTTTATTTTATTTGTATATCATTTATCAATTAACTATCCTTAGTTTTGACCAATTTTAATAAAAACCTTCTAAATAAAGACCTTTTTGATAGTTTGGATCAGTTTTATACCGATTTGTTGCTCAAAAGTTGCCAAGGAAGGCAAAAGTTGCTCTAGGTTGCTCGCACTACAAAAAGTTGCTCAAAACGCTAAAAGTTGCTCAAAAGTTGCCGAGCACAATCTATTTATGCCTAATAGAAAGGCGTCCGTTGTTTTTCTCATACAAATCTCTCTAATTTCAACTGGCTGTAACTTCATTGCTTTTTAAGCTACAGCACTCAACTTTCGCAAGTTCACTAATGTCGACATGCTCTTTCACATGGCAATGTTCATATTTTCTATAAATGTGGATAAACAACCGAAACGGAAAATCACATATGCAAATTAGGAGGCGGCCATTATGAAAGTCGTGTATGGCCATCCCAATTTTTTTTTCGTTTCTCAACGTCCGACCGACCCATTTTTGTGGCTTTTTGTAAAAATAAAAATAAAAATTGAGGGGAGGGTATGGCGATTAACATATATAAGCAGAGTTTATTGTTGATTGTAATCAGAGTTTCGAGATACATGATATAGTTCAGTGACATTTGAGTGAACGGAGAGGAGACGAGAGAGCGTGTTGTGAAGCTGAGAGTGAATGATTTGAGTGAATAAAGAGTGAAAACCGAGCCAGTGAGTTTATTGTCGGGACACCTGAACCTATTTCCGACAGAGGGTGAAGAAACCCTAAAAAATGACAAATTCACAAAAAGTATGTAAAACACGTTCTATTCTCGTTTTCACTTCACAAACAATATGTAAACACGTTTTATTATAGTTTTCACTTCATTATTGTGGTTTGCCTATGCTATGAGGTAGACACGCGGCCAACCGTCAAAACCTCGAGGCCTAATAAACTGCTTTAGAAGTCCCAAAATCGCCCCAAAATCACTTACACAACTTCATTACACTCGTTCTCAATAACACGTGCAGGTTCGAAATTAAATTTCCAACGGAAAACGTCAATTTGGTGGATGTCACTCAACTATATTTATATGGCAACACTGGTCTGCATGCTAAATAAAACGTCGCCATACAACTCCCAGATGTGGAGGAAACATAAATAGTGTAGGAGATCAACGAAATCGTAAGTAATTTGAGGCGACATAGGTAGAGAAATGGCGGATACTAAGCCGAAAAACGATTGTTTTTTGCTTGAATTCCTCACCGAAATGTCCAAGGAGCATATCTGCAACTGGATGAATAAAAATAACTATAATTCGTTTTCCAAGACCTTTGTCTTTGAAGCTATATAAACAATCAGATTTCTTATACACAAACCGCTCGCTCACACATAAAGTTTATGCGATTTCCCTATTTTGATCTTATACACAAACCGCTCGCTCACACATAAAGTTTATGCGATTTCCCTATTTTGATCTTATACACAAACCGCTCGCTCACACATAAAGTTTATGCGATTTCCCTATTTTGATCTTATACACAAACCGCTCGCTCACACATAAAGTTTGTGATTTCCCAATTTTGATCTTTATACACAAACCGCTCGCTCACACATAAAGTTTATGCGATTTCCCTATTTTGATCTTATACACAAACCGCTCGCTCACACATAAAGTTTATGCGATTTCCCTATTTTGATCTTATACACAAACCGCTCGCTCACACATAAAGTTTATGTGATTTCCCTATTTTGCAAACCCTTGGCTCTAACTTGATTACTCTCCATCTAAGCGACTTTGGGAAAGACTTTGCCATGTTTATAAAATGCTAGTTTCCCGAATTTACTCACACAACGGTTCACTTCAAACTCCATGGAATCCGTTTGATTGACATCCACCAGAAACGACTTCGAAGTCAGGAGTTTCGTTTCGAACCTGCACGTGTTATTGAGAACGAGTGTAAGTATCAATCTTTTATTATTGAAGATTTATTTCGTAGGAATCGGAAAAGAGAATTCACAAGGAGCAATTATATAAACTCTTCCGAGATCGCTCAAGGAGAATTGGAAGGCCTTCCCACAATCCTTTGCGTAGCAACCTGATATTATCAATTTTCCCGGTCACGTGAGCAATTCATTCTGCGTTGAATTTCGTGGAGATCGGACCTCAGCACCACAAATTTTCACAAAGCATCTCAAAACCAAAGTTTGTCCTGGGATTTTTACGTAAGTTTACGCTAGCTTTGACTTCCCTGTATTTCTGGAAAATATTTTATAATGAAAGCCTACGAAAAATGGGATGACATGCGGGAAATATATGTCGAGTCTGGGCTGCCTGTGGTCTGTCTGTAGTCTAGTCTGCAGATGGCTGCCACGTGATAAGTCAAAGACGTCAGAATGATCCACGTGACGTGTACCAGCCAATCAGGTGCTGCTTCCTATCGTGTCCCACATGCACAGCCTTCTTTTGGAGTCCATTTTGAAGAAATCTTGGCTTTGTCAGGTTCTGAGGAAAAAGGGGTCCATTTACCAACTATCCTTGCTCTGATATTTTACTTTTATCGTCATCATTTCTCGTTTAAAGGTTATCGCTGCCTGTTTCTCTTCCCGGGTGGTCAAGGTAAGTTTGATAAATCTAATTTTTGGCCGAAACAAAAAAGAACTTGCTCGCGTTGTGTCATACCACGCGTTGTACCGGGTTGATTACATTGTTTCTTTACTTTCTTTACAGAGCCACACCGCACTAAAATTCACCAAGTATCCAGACGTTGAACAACTTCTGAAGAAGAAGAAGTTCGAGTTCTCATTCATCATTGATTCCGAACCGAGCTAACGTTTGCTAAGGGAATAATTATCGACTTGTTTTAACGTGTAAGTAAGTTATACATTCGTAGCACAAATTTACGTAGCATATCAGTTATCAGTATAACTATAAGCATTTTGGCTGGTGAGCCTTGTTGGATAAGTGTACGCAGTTTGTTCAGCTTTCACCCTCTTACCAATCGAAGAATATGTAGCTAGTTTTGATGGCAGGGCTCGACAGAATCCAATTATAGAATATCTTCATATTCACGTTTTATTTCCAATATTTAAGCATTACGGCTTTCCATAATCGGTCCAAAGTTGAAACATTCCTTAATTGACTTATTGACGAATTATACCAAAGGTGAAACAGCCCGGGGGAATTACGTTTCTCGCCAACCACTGCGAAGGCGAAGCTCGACAAAAATATACGGGTGCCATTTGGAATTGCGCCAAAGTTTAAGACATGCGTTTGCATATCGGATTGTCATGTAGTTAAGGTTGTCGGAGGTTGTCTGATACCTTAAAAACGAAAAAGATGGTGGCATTTTTTTTCGCCCAGAAGAACGAAGTGGAGAAGATCCAGAAGTATGGACCACTATGCTGGGAACTTAAGAAACAGTCCTCAGGTTACCAGGCCACCCAGCACAACAACATGTAGCGATACTTTGTGTTGATAAACATTACAATTGTTATGCTAATGTACCGACTGTGATTCCAAAAGGCAGCTTTGTGTCAGGAACCAATATAGTCAGGATCTCAGGTTGGCACATTTATGACAATGGATGATGTGGCAGTAAGTATTGCTATTCCAAGGATGTCAGCAAGACTGCGAGGTGCTAGTTGGTGACAGAAGCGAGGATATCCTAAGACTGATCCAGAAAGCAGTACTATCTAGTAGCTTGAACATTGCACACACCTTTTAAGGTCCTAGTAGAATGATTTTAATCTTTAGCAATGGACACGCTTTTTGTTTTTATAGCCAGACGGTTTTAATTACTGGGTGGTTTTTAAACATTGACTCATTTTGTTGTGATTAGTTATCGCTGGAGATTAGTTGATTCGTCTTAAAGGAATAGTGCCACAGTAATGCGCACACGTAACATGATTGTTAATAATGTCAAAGACAAGGAAAATCACGCTGTTAATGTCACGTCATGTCAAAACTCAACTGATCTGGAACGACCTTTGGTATTTTTACTAGCACAAAATCTTGAGTTTATAGTTTTGTGATTTGCATCAGTTGAGAAGTTCAGGATTTAGAATCGTATAAACTCCCCACTGGACCAAGCCATAAGTACTTCAAAGATCTACATATTCGGGATAATAGTTTAGGAATCCACTCAGCAATGCCGACTCATAAACAAACAACTTCTGTGGGAATTATAATATTCCATTCTAAACTGCAGATTTGCAAAGCGAAACTACAGGGAAACTAATGTTCTGACTTCGTAGCTTTGGGGCTTTGTGATTTTTAGGATGAGTTGTACAATAAGAGCACTTCCACTACAAAATCAGGGAAGAAAAGAGTTCAATTTTGCTAAATAGCGAGCTTGAACTGTACAGAGCGAAGGCTGTGTTAACACTGCAATAAATACATGCGAACATTCAGCATCTTACAAGCAGAGTAAATGTCTCCCCTACATTCTCACTGTCTCTGAGTTTCCTAGTCCGTTCATTGCCCCCCTCGATGCTTTGGATGGAACTACCAGGAGACAGAAGATTTCTTCTGTAGCCATTAATTCCTCCACTCGATGAACCATCCAAGGGCACTGAATTCAGAGTCAAAAATACTCACAAAAATTATAGACATGAACAAAATAACATCATAAATTCTAGGATACAAAACTAAATTACTGTTCTAAATAGGTATAAGGTCAAATGAAACTTAGGCGAAGCCGATGGAAGAGGATTTCTTTCGTGTATCAAAGCCGTACCTCACGTATAAGCCGCACCCCTAACTTCAGCCTGATAAACAGAAGCTCGTTTTTTTCGAAAGGTTTTAGGAAAAACCTCTTGTATAAGCCGCACCACAAAATTCAGTAAGAGTAGTCTTGTCTTCGAGTTCATAAATGCCCGTAATTGAAGCAAAACTTCTTTGTAAGAGATCGTCATATCACAACAACGAATTGGTTACAACTTTCCTTGTCCTTTCTTGTGTATATTTTAACCTGCTGTCTTTAAATCACTTCAGAATTGTTCTGCTGTTGTTCCCCCATTAACCAACAACATATTTAAGGAATGTCATTACTTTAAGCGCACAAGAAAGTAAGATTTTCTGGCGACACTATATGAGCACGTGGCTGAGTCCGTGGTCCGCCATCTTGGATTTTCAAGGAGGCCTGGGGCGAGAGTTTTCTCGAACGTCTGATCGAGCGTGATAAGCTCCGAAGTTGAACATGAACTCGATGAGAATTATACTTTATTTGAAAAGTTGAAGGCCAATTGACCTATATCATTATGACGTCAAATCAGAACAATCTATTGTTTAAACTCTAAGGATCACGGTCGTGGGAGGGGGACAAAACAGCAACAACACAAAGGAAATCGCTATCAAATGCATTTTGTAGAACTTAGAATAGCGGTAACAGCCACCAAATATGGTAAATATTGTGGGATAAACATATAAAATTGACAACTGCATTCATTAGAAGAAGAATTCAGTTAGAAAGACATTAATTTACGATAATCTCCATCCCACACAAGGTCATGGATGTAGTATAATATTTCCCACTTGCAGTGACAGAGAAAATATAGCATGAGTAGTGAGCAAGTGTTAACATTTGTAGTCTTTGGACTACATGTAAGTTAATTTTAGTTAGGAAATAATTATCTGAGTTGGAAAGTGAAATATGATGAGTTATTGTACCTAGTACAGCCATAAGTTTGTTTACTTAAAGCCTAAAACAGCTATAATCTATCATCTTTTTATTCCCAGCCTTCTGTACAGTCAACAAGATGAAGCAGTGTATTGGAATGGATATGACACTTGATTGTGTGAAAGAGGATATGTCCTTTAGGGATGTTATTGCAGAGAAAGTGGATTCTCTGGGAAGAGAGGTAATGCACATACATTTGCACTTATGTGTAGCTTATTCTAACATTTTTTTAAATTCTACAGTCGAACAAAAAGTCATTGACACAACTCAGTGTGCCTGCGAGGGCACCTAGCCCCACCTCCCAAGAAAGACGTCTGCGATTTGAGCCCCAAAATTCCGTACTGATGACGTTTCACGGCCAGGATGTTGTCGTGTTATTTGATTGGCTAATATATCTAATCACCATGGTAATAATACATACTTGCCAATGTATTTGAAGGAAGGAAGACTGCTGTATTTGGAGGCTATGAAGGCATACATATTCCACATGATCGGTGCATTAGTTTGATGTTTTTTTTGTTGCCATAGTGACATTGATACCAACTACAATAATAATTGTTTTATTGCAGGACAAAGATGATGCCTTTTACATTGTAGACCTGGCAGATGTTATCCTCAAGCACAAGAAGGTCTCTATATTTTGATACTGTTAGTTGTATACATGTACATATATATCTAGCAGGTGTTGATTCCTTTGGGAAGTGAAGGAGAAAAAAGACGAACTATTTTTAGAGTTCCCCATAATACATACATGTACAGTCCAGCTCAAAAACTTTGCAACCACCACTAAACGCCAGATGGCACTAATGGCTTTTGGCGGTGTTAGTGCCACTAGCTTTTACCGTTAGTGCCACCAAACCACTAGATGGCTTGAACTGTAGGTGGCTAGCCACCAAACATCTTGCGCCGTAGACGGCTAGCCACCAAAAGTTCTGAGCCACCAACGGCTAGTTCATTGAATTGTGCGGATGCGCTGAATTGAAAAGTGTTTTGCATTTTGAGAAGTTTAATTATTTTGAAATGTTCATCTAGGCTGAATTTTGAGAAATTTCTTTTTAAACGTTTGTTTTACTAGTCAGTTCATCGGTTTACGTTTACTGAAGGAAGAAGTATTCAACTAAAATAAATGTTGCTGAGTTTTAGCAGGTGGGATATTTTATTAACTCATCAAATGATACAGTGTGATCTCACGGCAATTAACATTCATTTGACAACAAATTGGAAAACAGCCAAAACTTATCACTTCGGCAGAGATTGAATCAAAGCATTTCCCGCATCAGGTTAAACTGTTCAGACACGAAACAAATGTGAAATAAAAACTTACGAAATATTTTATTCTGAAGGTAGAAAATGTCTGGTGCAATCCAGGCGATCTCAAAGCAAAACAAACACTGACGACCTACAATGATTATTCAAATCCGTTCGCGGAAATGTCATGCTTCCGGTCGTGTCGTAGAATTCTAGAGATTCGAACCTCCTCACCTTTGAAAAATAGATCCACGTTAATAAAAGAACTCCAGAATATTTTATTGGACATCTTTTTCATTTTCCATAAAGGCTGAGTACATGTAGTTGTATGGTGAATTAAACTACAGTCACACTTCCCACGAAGTTCACGGCGTGGCACTCCAGTGTTGTTGTGTCAAAAACCAGACAATGTCTGCCCGGCAAAGCGGTTTAAAGCAACACGTTGAAGAATGGAACAGGAATAAAGTTTGTTTTCACTCACACTGCAGTGCAGTGAAATCCTTTTTTTCAATTGTGCACTGACTAACGGCTAGCCGCCAAACGTCTAGCGCCATTGACAGCTAGCCACCTAATGCCTAGCACCGTCGACGGCTAGCCACCTAATGCCTAGCACCGTCGACGGCTAGCCACCTAATGCCTAGCACCGTCGACGGCTAGCCACCTAATGTCTAGCACTGTCGACGGCTAGCCACCAGTATTTACCGTTAATGCCACCAAAACGCCCTGCCGCTAAAAATATTGCGTTGCTGGTGGTGCTGACGGTTGCAAAGTTCTTGAGCGGGACTGTATATGACCTTACACCAGAAAACATAATAACGCCTTTCCGTTTAAACAGGTAAAATGAACAACAAACAAACAGGTTTTCAACTAGTCGTTTACACGACTTTCTAGGCCGTGTAAACGAGTTGGAAAGCAGTGTCAACGAGTTGGAAAATGGCTTTCTAAAATGTTTACATGGCATGGCTTGCTTGAGGCAAACGGTATAAAATCATTTGACTACACCCGGAGATCGATTAACCCTATTAGTGCTACGATATTTAGGAGGGTGGTACTCTATTGCCATGCTGTTTTGAAGAAAATAGGTAGGTTTGATTTCATGGACAAAATAAAATAAAAACATGAGCTGTGACTTCATCCCGTCCAAGATCAAGTTACTTTTTCCAGCTCACTCGGTCAATTCGACCAACCTGAGTTGTAAACTTTATTCGGACTTTTATCAACTGAACTTTATGACTCACTTTCGAATGGTACAGGAGGACAACTGCAGAGTTTACTTCAGTTCAGTCAGTATAATCAGGCTAAGAATAGAAACAGTTTGAATCGAAGGCTGGAAGGTTAATAAACGCATTACTAATCGCATGTCCCAACTTTGGAAGTGTATAATTTTGTAAATGTTATCCGTATGTCCAGTAATATTCAGAGCCATCAGCCTTCTAGATCTTTGTAAAAGTCATTGCATAAAGTTTTCAAGTAAATTCGGACCATGCAGTTATTGAAATATCGTGAGCCGTAAAATAAACAAAACAACGGCTGCTCGTTTAGTTCCCAGACCGGCGGTGCGTGGCTCGCTTTAAAGCTTGACTCACTTGCTGAGTGCAAAGCATAACACCAAATAAACTTTTGCTTCAGTGTAGTTTCACATTTACGGCAGATCCTTGTCTTGTTACTTGAATTAAAAGGTTTTGGCAGAGTCTGAATTCCCACTTGCAATCAGTCAGGCGTGAACGTGTCAGTCTGATTTTTTTACAGAACATGAACAGAGTTTTGAAGCAACGTTTGTCATGAAAGACTTGGAAAAACTTCTGTACTCTTACTAAAAAACTTCTACTGGGAAAGTGCAATATTCCTTTTGAATTAAAAATGCATCGGATCAGATCAGTCAGCTGACAGTTCACGATTGATGGGGACTTTATATAAGAATTGTGACTTTTTTATGCTTCTGGTACGCAGGATATTTACCAAAACCATCGTACTGTATGTTTTTAAAACTGTATTATGAATTCGAATTTGTCACACTTTAATCCTGGTGAAAGAAAGGTTAAAAATATAATATGAAATTATGCAACCAACCAAAACCTGAATATGTAATCTGACATGTACGCTTGCCGAAATTTTGAATTTTCATTTGACAATAAGGGAAATAGCATTGCAATGTTGCTCGCAGGTTGCCGATATTTCGCCTTGGCATTCAAATTTGCGCATATCTTATCGATTCTTCGTAGAATTTTTTAAACAAAAATGTGAATTTCGGCAACATTCGTAGGAACAAAGAGCAAAATTTGTCGAAACATGTTTCCATTAATTTTGCACAATAACTGGTGTTCACCTAAACCACAGCAATTAAACGGCCTAGCCGAGAAACAGCTTCACAACTCGTTTGCACGGGTAGGGGAAAAACCAAACGACTATCGAAGCTGTGTAAAGACTTTCGAAGACATGTAAAGACTTTCGAAGCCATGTAAACGACTTTTGAAGCTGTGTACACGAGTTTTCAGGTTGTGTAAAAAAATTCTAACCCTAATGTGTCATTTTAGTACTTTTTTCTGAAATGAAAATAAATAATGTTATATGTACATGTAGTTAAGTTGTGCAAAGAAAGAAGGATTTAGATGAAATTATTCATTGTTAATATGCCTAATGCAGTTCAATAGGATCATTTGTCTATGCATGCTGTGTGGGAATCTCAGGGCCTTGCTCTTTAACCCTTTTGACTACTGAACGTTTTTGGGCTCAAATGGTGAAATCCCGAGTGCTAATTCAACCCTCCCCCCTCAGTTCATGTTTGGCTAGCCTGGGTAGTTAAATGCTGCTGACTTTTTATGCAAAGGGCTCAAATTTGTCACAGAATTTCAGGCTTTTTAAAGCCTTTTTCAACATTTATAGAGTGCTGGAGGACATCCAGTCTGATGAGAGCTTCAATCAGCACTTTCTCAAAGAACCGAGTCTGTGCCAGTGTCATTGTGATGGAGAACGAGCTTCATTTCCCACTCGTGAATGGGCTAGGACTTCTTCTGTCACTTTAGCCTGGGCTTTATAAATGGGGGTCTGGAGCCACCTATCATAGCTTTTTTGGAATATTGGACAATATTTACTTGCCATTGATTCCGATATGAAGCTATTAGGTCGAAATGGCTTTAGACTTAGTATATATTTTGAAGAATGAAGATGGGGAAAGGGCCATATCGCTGTTTGGTAGGATTTCCCGGCATGCTTTGCGGTCATTATGGATGAATTTAGCTTTCTGTGAAGTGCTTGTGGACAGAATGGCTTGGTGCTGGGCCAGTTTAGGTGTCGGTAGACAAAGTGAGGTTAGTGCAAACATGAAACTCTAAATTTTATGTGAAATATGCATTTTTGTGAGAAAATTTAGAATCTGAGGAGAATTTTTTTTTTCTGTAACTGTCATTTTAGTCCCTTTTTCTGAAGTGAAATAATGTCAACTATAGTTAACTTAAGCAAAGAAAGGAGGATTTAGATAAAATTATTAATTTTTAATAGGATCATTTGTCTATACATTAAGGTGTGTGGGAATCTCAGGGCATTGCTCTTTGAACTTAGTCAGACTTAAACCCTCAAAGCAAGTAACCAGTAATAGTGCCACATGGCACTATCAGGGGCAAAAGAGTTAAGTGTTTTCATTTACATTTCAGTGGGCTGAACTGCTACCAAGAGTTGAACCATTTTATGGTGAGTTAATTATCACTACCTGCTGTAACAAACTGCAAGTGCTTATGGTAGTCAAATGCATCTTCCAATGCTGTGGTTCAAACAATCATTATTTTTCTTCTCAACCAAAATCCCAGAGAGTTTCTGTGATAAGCATAATTTATTTGTTGCATGCTAATTTCTCTTTACCTTTTTTAATTGTTATGAACATGATAATCTTTGTTTTGTCTAAAGTTTATTTCCACTTACATGTATGCTAATGAGGCCATCTGTATTGTTTTATCTCTTTTGTACCATAGCTATGAAGTGCAACAATGACCCAGCCATTCTCAAGTTACTGGTTGGCCTTGGCACTGGATTTGATTGTGCAAGCAAGGTATTAAGTTGTTTTTATTTCATTAACAAGCATTACAATATTTTGGTTAAAAAGCATGTTTATTATTTTAAACTTCTTTGTTTGAAAACTTGAAAATTAAAATGTCAGACTAAAATTTGACAGGTTGGTATGGGGCGCCAAGTGTTAAAAAATATTTAGCTGTATTTGTACTGTTTTTTGTGCTATTTAGTAAATCACAATTTAACTTGCTTTGCAATTTATATATTGCAGATAGTGAGCTATGTCATTTATAAATCGCAAGTGAAGTAACTTTGTCATTTATAAATCGCAAGCAACGTAACTTTATCATTTATAAATCGCAAGCAACATAACTTTGTCATTTATAAATCGCAAGCAACGTAACTTTGTCATTTATAAATCACAAGCAGCATAACTGTAATTTATAAATCGCAAATGTGCGAAATGTAAATCGCAAAACTGCGATATAATGTGATTGCGGGCTCAGCCTGATCAGCGGTATTGCGAAATAAATTTTGGCGGGAAGTTTTGCTTGATCAATATGGCGGACAGAGAAGCTCTTGTAAGATGGATTTCTACAGCAGTTTCCCGAGCCATTAGTGAGGCATTAGCCGTTCCAGAGCAGAAGCGGAATGAGCAGGTAAGAAAATATTTCTATTTCATCCAATTTATTGTGGCAATTCTCAGTTTGTTGGCCTCTTGATCGCCATGTTTATGTACGTGATATTAAAATTGCAGTGATATGTGATACAATCTGTTCCTGAACCAAAAGCAAAACTGCTTCTTTTTTCTAATTTTTCGGCTCACGTACTTGACTGGGCTAGGATTCAAGTTGTTTATAATTGCCTGTTATATGTCTCTTTCTCTGTAGAATGTTTCTATTCAGTCGGGAAACTGGTGAGAGGTGACCTGCCAAAGTTTACAGTAAACTCATAGTGGTGGTTTTCATCGCCATGATCGCAAAATTGGTTTGCATTGATAAAATAAAACAAGAGCCCATCTGGGCTTTCACTCGGGCCACATGAGATTGAAGATGAAATACACTTTCATTTGAAATCCTCTTAGTAATAACCAAAGGGAAGAATTATTAGCTGAATTTAGCAGTCTTTAGGAGTGGCCGGTAGCGCGGTGACTTTCATTCTCTGCTCCCCTAGTATATATGTAATTTAATATTTTGTTTTTCTTGTATGTTGACCTTTTAATTTAAACACTACTTATTCGTTTAACACACTGCATTTGAGCAGGCATATATTCATTGTTTTGAACCCGAGAATTAACCATACTACCATACTTCATGGTCCCTTTCTTTAGTAGTGGGTTGTCGGTCAGGTGATTGTAAACTCTCGTCATTTAGCACAGAAAATGTATTCTGATGAATAGGGATCGGGTTGTCATGTAAGAAAGATGGCTCTTGAACAAACTGATAAGCTTCAGTAGGTTGGGTAGTCTCGGAACACTGGAGACCTTGGTCTTTCATTGTCTTCTTTTTTGTATTCTTGATATTTTTTTTTTAAGTTTGAAAGTCGGATCTCAGCTTTATTATATCTGCTTTTCAACTTCTAGGTCAATAATATATTCGTGATGGCAGCATCTTGATTTCGGTCTTGTATATATTATCTTGCTGCACTAATTTGTCTTCCAAATGACTGAGTTTGGTTTCTTGATTCGTGTTTTGATGTGACAAGTAAGAATTCATTACGCATATCAGTTAGGTCAGCCTCCATGTTACAAATCAAGGTCGTTAAATCAGCGAGAGAGTTCTTATTGCGGGCTAACAACCTCGTGAAGAATCTAAAGAATTCCGTCTCTTCCGGTTTGAATTTGACTCATGTGTATGTTGCTTTTGGAGTTTGAAGGATATGTTGATCCAAAACTACAGGCTCTTGGGGTTTTTCATTGACTTGTGAACTTGCAGGCTCTGTAATTTGTTTTGTTTTCTTAGTACAGTATTGACAGTGCAAAAGTCATGCAAACACCTTTCTGCGAATTTCGGGGCTTTACGACGAAAATGAACGAAAATTTCCACGCACCGAAATTTTGGTGATATTTTGACGAAAATTCGTTAAGCCTTTTGTTTAATCTGTGCAACATTTCGCAGTGCTCTGCGACAGGTTAGCACGAAAATTCGCTGCACTCTACGAAATATTGTGCAAAATTTCGTATGGTACTCTGCGAATATTCGTACGAAACTTTGCTTCTTCGAAATTTCGATCCTTCAAAATTTTGATCCTTGCCTGTCAAAGATGAAGCTCACTCGGTCAATTCGACCAACCTGAGTTGTAAACTTTATTCGGACTTTGACTAACTGAACTTTATGGCTCACTTTCGAACGGTACAGGAGGACAATTGTAGAGTTTACTTCAGTTCAGTCAGTATAATCAGGCCGCTAAGAATAGAAATCTGATGCGTTGAACCCGGTTTGAATCGAAAGGAATGCGTTACTATAAATTCGGAAGTGTTCAAATTTGTAAACGTTATCCGTATATCCACAATAATTTTCAGATCCGTCAGCCTTCCAGATCTTTGTAATAGTCATTGTATAAAGTTTTCAAGTAAATTCGGACCATGCAGTTATTGAAATATCGTGAGCCGTAAAATAAACAAAACAACGGCTGCTCGCTTAGTTCCCAGACCGGCGGTGCGTGGCCCGCTTCAAAGCTTGACTCACTCGCTTAAGCGCAAAGCATAACACCAAATAAACTTTTCCTTCAGTGTAGTTTCACATTTACGGCAGATCATTGTCTTGTTACTAGTAATAAAAGGTTTCGGCAGAAATCATTGTAAATGTTTGCGTATTAAAATCTCAACTCTGAATTTCCACATGCAATCAGTCAGGCGTGAATGTGTCAGTCTGATTTTTTACAGAACATCAACAGAGTTTTGAAGCAACGTTTGTCATATTGAAAACGTGTAAAATCTTCTATACTCTTGCCAGAAAACTTCTACTGGGAAAGTGCAATTCCTTTTGAATTAAAAGAGCTTTAATACATCGGATCAGACCAGTCAGTTTGCGTAAATGGAAATGATTGCGCCCGCGGTATTTGTGTCAGAAATGAGACACGCGTCTGGCTGACAGTTCACGATTGACAAGGACTTTTATTATATAAGAATCTTGACTTTTTGACGCCTCTGGCATGCAGGGTATTTACCAAAACCATCTTACTGTACGTTTGTAAAACTGTTTGCCATGAATTAGAATTTGTCACGCCTTAATCCTGGTGAAAGAAATGTTAAAATACGAAATTGTGCAATGAACAATGAAATTTTGGATCACAATATTTCGGATCACAATATTTCGATAACCTGGTCCGAATTTTCGTTTGACAATAAACGAAATATCGTTAATGTCGCTCGCAGGTTGGCGATATTTCGCCTTGGCATTCGAATTTTTGCGTATCTCATCAATTCTTCATCGAAATTTCGAACGAAATACGTAGGAACAAAGAGCGAAATTCGTCGAAATATGTTTGCATGACTTTTGCACAATACTGTATAACATAAAGTGTTGGACATGTTCATTTTCTCAAGCATGTCGTGCGTGACCTGTTTCTTCATTCATTAAGTTCTCTACTTTCATCTGTAATCTGGGAAACTCAATCTTTGCCCATGCCTTGGCACATAACTATTCCTGTTGTTAAGTAGACGTGGATGATTATAAGTAAATCCTTCGACAGCTTGTACCGTTTCCGCTAGGTCAATATCCTCGCTGGAACGAAATAACTTGATCTCAATACTCTCTGATCCAACTTACGGTAAATTTAAATCTCTGACAGTTTTAAAGAGACTCCTAATATTGGTCTTGAAGTGCCTTCACCCAAAATAAGATGTTCTCCTCGGATGTTTTAAATGCAGCACAGCGAGCCGATGGCTTATAGATTCCAATATCTATTTCTTCTAATTTTATCTTTCCGGATCCTGGCCCCTTCACTGGTTTCAGGTCGTCGTACGTGTCGTATATAAAATCACTGGCCATCTGGGTAAAAAACGCGGTCCTTCGGCTCCGACAATAGCACCAGTTGAAATATCCTGAGCTTGTTGGAAGGCTTTTGCACGAGTGAAGTTAAATAAAACATTAAACTGGCTTACATTTGAGAGATGAGACTCCAAGTTGGAGAGAAAGTTGCTCACGGGTCCTCCGCCATCTTGCTTTACTGTATTAAATTATGTAAATAAATTAACCTGGCGATTGTTGCGTGACCAGCACAGTGCAATCTGATTGGTGTGAATTTGACCTTTAACACATGCGCAGAAAAAAATATATAACGACTTGCATTTTAAGACTCGGTGCTGCCACAGGCAGCCCGAGTAATAAAGCATTTTGTTCCTCGTAGAACTACAAAAAATACATTTATAATCCAAATTTTGGAACGTTAAATTATAAATTCTGACGGAGCAGTGGGCATGAATGTACGACAATTTGACAGTTAGTACTTTAATATTGTGTATTCGGCCGCCATCTTGGTGTCCCCATATACTATAAGTGATTTATACAAGAGAAGGTATGGAAATTTCACTATTATCTGATTTCACTGTATTGCTCATAAATCTAAAAATGTTTCCAAAACCTTCGCTTTCCCTTGTAGTAATAACATTTAATGTCTGGTGATTCCTGGGTAGTATAGCCTTGATTCAGGAATCAGGGAGGTTTTTGATTTCTTTATCTTTTAGTTTAATCTACGTGAAATTTTCTGTGTGGAACAGCTTTATACATGTAGCAGACTTATAGATTTTTGATGTCGTCACATGCAACCCGAAGAATTGTTAACTGAATATATAATAATAATAATAATAATGATAACAATAACAGACTGTAACACTAACAGGTAATTTGACAATTTCAATCCTAGTTTTGGGTGAACAGATCGTATCACGTATCACTGCAATTTAAAAGTCACATACATAAACATGACGATCAAGAGGCCAATAAACTGAGAATTGCCAAAATAAAATATTAATTGGATGAAATAGAAATATTTTCTTACCTGCTCGTTCTGCCTCTGCTCTGGAATGGCTAATGCCTCGCTGATGGCTCGGGAAACTGCTGTAGAAATTCGGCTTGCAAGAGCTTCTCTGTCCGCCATATTGATCGAGCAAAACTTCCCGCCAAAGCCATGTGCCTTCTTTCTTTCGCAATACTGCTGATCAGGCAGAGCCCGCAATCACATTATATTGCACATTTGCGATTTATATATCGCCCAATTGAAATTTACATATCGCACTTTTGCGATTTATATATCGCACATTTGCAATTTGCATATCGCACTTTTGCAATTTGCATATCGCACTTTTGCGATTTACATATCACACATTTGCGAATTACATATCGCACATTTGCGATTTACATATCGCCCATTTGCGATTTATAAATGCCAAGTTTACGTTGCTTTCGATTTTATAAATGCCAAGTTTACGTTGCTTTCGATTTTATAAATGCCAAGGTCACGTTGCTTGCGATTTTATAAATGTCAAGGTCACGTTGCTTGCGATTTATAAATGACAAAGTTACTACACTTGCGATTTATAAATGATAAAGTTACTTCACTTGCGATTTATAAATGACATAGCTCACTATCTGCGATATATAAATTGCAAAGCAACTTAAATTGTGATTTACTAAATAGCACAAAAAACAGTACAAATACAGCTAAATAATTTTTTAACACTTGGCGTCCCATAGGTTGGATGACAGCAGAACCATTGAGCTATTTTATGGTATTTAAAAAAACATTCTAACAATATTAGACTTAACATTTCCTCTAAGAGTATTACTTCAGGTTTTCACACACAATCCACTTTGTTAGGTAGTGTGAAGTGTAAAATGAACATGACATGTACATGTATGCCAGTTATAAATGCATTGTTGCTGTATTGCTTTAGTTATTACTGTAACGTCTTGCACAGGCAGTGTCCTGATCTTTACATTGGACCAAATTTGAGAGCATAAATTTGGGTGAACAAAGGATTTACATTGTTAGCATGCAACCAGTCAGCCTTTGTCTCCATTTGGGTGAACAAGTGATTCAGCATGCAATCAATCAGCCTTTGTGGCTGATTGCCACTCTTATCAGCCAGTTCAGATTACTACATGACTTCAGACTTCAGTTTATTCACACATTTTCTAGTTAACATGGTAGTAGATAATTACAGGATAAATAAAAACATAACAATAGTAACATTTACATAACTGAGAAGAAACTATAATCAATTATTTGTGCGCAGTGATCAAAGTAGCAAGAAGCTTTTGTGTTGATCACTGCCTATGTCTACCATAGCTAGTCAAGAAAAAAGAGGATGGATGCGGATAAAAAGTTCAGCCTCAATAAATGAAAAGAGTTATTGTCAAACATTACTAGTGTCTGTGAGATAAGGACAGATCGAGTGTATTTTTCCTAAATGTAGAGGTTGAATTAGACTGTTTAATTACAGGATCAATGGTTTCCCAAATTTGTGATGAAATAAATTTAAATGTTTGTATTCCGTAATTTGTTCGTGCTTTAGGTCTGCTAAAGTTCTGTCTGGTGGCAAATCTTGTATTATAGGAGTGTCTATATGATGCAATCTTAATAGTTTCACAAAATAATTATTGTTGGGACTTTACTCTTTTCATTTATAATTTAATATGCAAAAGTAGCTATTTTTAATTTGAAAATGTTATCAAGTATAAGTATACCAAGGAGATTAAAATAAGGGGTGGCATTCTCTCTTTTATGCGTTTTTTTTTTATGCATTTATTTTGACAATAACGCAATTTTGTCAATTTCGAAGTATAGGTGTTACCCCAGCTCATCAATCCATAATTGATATATGGATAGATTAGTGTATAGTAAAGTTGCTTCAGCATTTTAAATCAATGTAATATCTAAGTTTACTTAGGATTCCAGTATTTTTTTGCAATTTTTTTATTTACATGTTTAATCTGTTGTTCCCAACTTATATGATTGTCGATGTATATACCTTAATATTTTATGACTTTTTTGTTCAATATTTCTTTGAAGAGGTTATCAACATAAAATTAGTCTTTTTAAAGTTTATTGAAAGTTTGTTGGTGGCACAGTAACGAAAAATTTGATTAAGTTCTTCATTCATCACATTTTCCACATCATTAATACATGCACTTGAATAAAATACGTTGGTATCGTCGGCAAATATTCGAAATGATAGTTTATTAGAACAGTTGGGCATATCATTTATGTAAAGTGTAAAGAGAAGTGGCCCAAGAGTTGAGTAAATCTGATTCGGCATTTCCATTTCTAACATATTGTTGTCGATTAGTCAAGTAGTCATCAAACCATATCAGTGGAGTTCCACGTATACCATACTTATATAATTTAGATAAAAGAATTTCATGATTAACAGTGTCAAAGGCTTAGGAAAAATCTAAAAATAATCTGCATGTTATTTCTTTATTGTCAATTGCAGTTTTTAAGCTGTCAGTAATTTCTAGGATCGCCAGAGTAACGTTTTCTAAATCCAAATTGATAGTCAAAGCTAATTTTATTTTTGGCGAGAAATAATTCCAACTGGTCATACACTAACCGTTTGAGCACTTTGGTAAAGGGAGATAATATTGATATAGGTCGATAGTTATTGGGGTCTGTTACTGTGCCACTCTTATAAATTGGTGTAATATGCAAAATTTTTAGAATATCAGGAACAATACCTGTATTAATTGATTCATTGTAAATAGAAGTGAAAATTGGCGCAATTACAGTAGCTGCCATTTTTATAATGTTATTCGGAATATTAATAGAAGGCTTGTTTCCATCTAATGCAAGAAAATGTTCAAGTACTTGTACTTCCATCACTGGTGACATGAAACTTGACGCTGGTGAATTGTGTATATTTCTGGTTGGGTTATCGTTTGAGGTTCCTAATGAGCTTGCCAAATTAGAACCTACATTAACAAAGTGTTGGTTAAACTGGTTTACAATGTCACATCTATTTGTATATGTGACGTTGTTTCTAATTAGTTGGCCTTTTGATTTCCGCTTAATTAGTGTGCCTATAAGTTTCCACGTAGCCTTAATGATTTTATTTAATTTTGTTTAAAATATTAGCATATTTCTTATATTGAGTAACTTTTTCTGTGTCGTTACTAAAAAAGTGAGTGCTGTACATTTTTTGCTTGGTTTTAATTGACTTTAGGATCCCATTTGTAATCCATGGCTTTGTTGAGTTGTTTTAATTTACTCTGTGGCACCTCTTTGATAGGTGCATGCTTTCTCGTCACTTCATCTATAGTATGAATTACATCTTCTGTGGTTCAGTTAAGATTATTATTTAAATGTATTCTTGGAATCAAAGAATGCTTCATTCAATCCACTTATAGAGATCCTAAGTGAAATTTAACTTTAAATAATACTGAAATGTGATTGGTTCACAGTGCTTTATAAAGCTGATGGTTGGTTAATTAGATCGACTGCTTTTTTAAATCACTATGAAATCAACAAACTAAAACAGAATTAGAAATATATTTTATTCTCCACAAAAACATGGTTGTCTCTGTATGACAGAAGCAGGCATTTATCAAATGGAAGATTCAGAGCTAGTGAACTAGGTTTACTTTTTACAGTGATGGAATTCACAAGTTTGTCATAGCGTGAATGTGCTTTTGATTTGTTTGTAACAATATTTTTGTATTGTCTGTTGAGTAAAATGACTTTGTTTCTATGAGAGAAACAACAGTTAGCTTGGTTAATGGCTGGTCTGTTGTGCTGGAGGTTGACAGTTCAAATCCCAGCCAGACCAAGGTCAGGGAATAGTTGGGGGATTTGGTCAGGGAAATTCCAAATTTCAATGAAAGGTCAAGGAATTTATTTTCAGGATTCACATACATGTACCATACAAACAGTACCGCCAGGAATGATAGGGACATTTACCGCGGCTGTGCCGCATGCAATGCCCGCGGTTTTACCGCGAAAAACCGTGGTAATTTTTTAGGTGCCCGCAGTCACTTTTGAGGTAACCGCGGTCACTTTTGAGGTAACCGCGGTCACTTTTGAGATCGCCGCAGTGATAATCGCCGCGGTGCTAACCGTGATCTCATGTAACATCTACATGTACATCTCATACATATTACTTTGAAGCAGTTGGCTTCGTTAGAACGTGAGCGTGAACGGCGATCTCGAGTAAGAAAGACAACTTACGAAAGTTAACATAAGATTGTTAGCGCGCCGTGTCTTACGAAATGCTTATTTTGAAGCAGTTGGCTTTGTTAGTTGATCAGAACGCGAACGGCGGTCTCGAGTAAGAAATACAACTTAGGAAAATTAACAGAAGATTGTTAGCGTGCCGTGGCTTAAGAAATGCTTAAAAAGAAGCAGTTGGCTTCGTTACAGTATTGTGCAAAAGTCATGCAAACATATTTCAACGAATTTCGCTCTTTGTTCAGCAACATTTCGACGATATTTCCCTTTATATTGTCAAGCGCAAATTCGGACCGAGTTATCGAAGTATCGTGATCCGAAACGTGTCTGTTGATTGCACAATTTCGTATTTTATCCTTTCTTTCACTAGGATTAACGCGTGACAAATTCGAATTCATAACAAACAGTTTTACAAACGTACGGTAAGATGGTTTTGGTAAATACCCTGCGTGCCAGAGGCGTCAAAAAGTCAAGATTCTTACTGCGCAGTATAATAGAAGTTCCTGTCAATCGTGAACTGTCAGCCAGACGCGTGTCTCATTTCTGACACAAATACAGCGGGGAAAGTAATTTCCATTTATGCGAATTGACTGATCTGATCCAATGCATTAAAGCTCTTAATTCAAAAGGAATTGCACTTTCCGAGTAGAAGTTTTCTGGTAAGAGTATAGAAGTTTTTGTACGTCTTTCAATATGACAAACGTTGCTTCAAAACTCTGTCGATGTTCTGTAAAAACATCAGACTGACACATTGACGCCTGACTGATTGCACATGGAAATTCAGACTCCAAGAAGAGTTGAGAATTTAATACGCAACCATTTACAATGATTTATGCCGAAACTTTTAATACTAGTAACAAGACAAGGATCTGCCATAAATGTGAAACTACACTGAAGCAAAAGTTTATTTGGTGTTATGCTTCGTTAGTTAATAAGAACGCGAACGGCGGTCTCAAGAGACAACTTACGAAAGTTAACAGAAGATTGTTAGCGGGCCGTATCTCAAGAAATGCTTATTTTGAAGCAGTTGGCTTCGTTAGTTAATAAGAACGCGAACGGTGGTCTCGAGTAACAAAGTTAACAGAAGATTGTTTACGAGAAGTTTAATGCCGGTGATTGTTCTTTGGGTGATTATAGGCTCAACGCATAAGCTGTTTGTCATCCATCACATTCAAAGCTTTCAAGTACGAAGACTGCTAACAATGTACATGTATTTCCATTGCGGCATCGCAGCAAGCGCCTCGGTTTATCACCTCAGTTTGCAACCGCGGCGTCCTCAAAAACTACCGCGGTCATTTGTTCGGTGACCGCGGCGCCGTACTGCGGCTCCACGTCTGTTGCACGAGGTTTTTCCACGGTCGGATGTCCCTATAATTCCTGCCGGTACTGTACATACATGTTTTGGGGGCTGTTTTGTTCAATGTTGCTGTCCCAAAATAGGGATTGAATATTGGGGGGGGGGGAATATGAGTGTGTACTGGAGGTCAGTGAAAATTGCTTCTTGGTCAGTGAAATGTCAGGGAATTTTGTTTCCTGCAAATGTGTGGGAACCCTGTAGAAGGTGCTGCCTTTGTGAAACAATTTTATTCTCAAGCCACAAATGGTTAGACCTTCACATCTTCTCAGATAAGGATGTTAAAACGTAGGCCCATCAGTGGATGAAGAGCCACCTCGTGGATATGCCACTGATTAATCCCATTATTTTTATCAAGTTGAGTTTATAACAACCACAACAGTGTTCAATAAGGACTTACATGTACAGACATATATACAAATAAGACTAAAATTTGCTTAATGATTTTCTGTTCTCCCTTAATTATACAACACTAATACATTTCAGTAGTACTTGCAGTGTGTGTGTGATATCTTTTTCATGGCAATGATGAATGGTAACTTGCCCTCGCTTAACCCATTGTGGTAATGATTAGTAACTGTTACCTGGAGACTGAGCCATATTGACAACCACTTCTAAGTACCGTATTTTATCACGTATAAGCTGCACGATCAAACTGAAGAGACTGCTTTAATTGCATACAGATAACAACTATCTTTTGAAATATTTTAAGATTTTTTTTTTTGTGCTATTTTTCAGGGCTTCAACTATTACCCATAATCCTTTGCGGGCTTTTCCTTTGCATATTTTGCTCACTTTTCCAGATTTTTCTCATTGTATTTTTGTTTTTTTAGCCTGTTTTTTTCTTTCTTTTTCAATCTCCACACCTCAGTCGTTGATAACTTGATTTTGTTCATTCATTACTGAATGCTCAAAAACTTCAACCAGAAAGGAAAATATGAATTTTCTCGCGATTGCCGCAAATTTCCTGTGATTCTCTTGCAAGCCCTTGTAAACCAAGTAGAACTCCCCTATTACTAGCTTAAGGCGAGGTTACTAAGCTTGTTTCAAGTGAATAAGAAAGCATGGCAAATTGGTGAAGAAACACACTAGTTTTTACATTGTTTTAGCAATCTACTTGTCCCAAAATTACATTGTAAACAAAGGCAAACATGGCGGAAATCGTAGTGATGCATTCTTCTTCGAATATTCTGGTTTGGAGGAAGATTTGGGGATGAAATTGAAGGGAAACGCACAGAAACATGAGCATTCCGATGGGCTAGTTGCCAAAAATCGAACTAAAAGCTGCTCACTTCCAGATGACTAACAACAAGTAAGCTTGTGCAAAATTTCTACTTTGGAATTTAATCACATTTCAGCATAGCAGCAAAGTTAAACTTTATTATCTTTTTTTCCACTAATTTAAACAATTTTACTCAAAATTAAAGCTCATACAATGAGCAATTAGCAGATGTGTTTTTTTAATTATTATTTTGTAAGTTTCAAAGTACACTCTGCTGAGTCGAATAACTGTATGAACTACCAGTGTGAGTCAATGTTACAAGAAGAAATGTGATTGACTGTAGAAACGTTTTCCAATGCTCTGAACTGTTCAATAAAGGGAAAATGTTCAAACTTTGCTGAAATAAAGTGTTTAATATCAGTTATCAGTGTGTGGAATTGTTTTTCTCGAACATGCTTCACTTAGGGGGAAAACTAGGTTTTTACATTTTTACGTTCTGGTTATGTGTTATGTGTTACGCGTTACAAGCTACATTTCACTGTTGACATGGCGTTTTACTTGATTTGCTCTAAAGAAAATAAGTCCTTTTACTTCCAAAGGCTGGCATAGCATTCTCCCAAGTATCACTTTTACAATAATAAAATAAATAGCTTTCATTCAGCACCTGGTACCAAAAAATATTAAAGAATTTGACAACCACCCCCAAAATGCATGGTGATTGTGCTACTCATCATTAGAATTTACTAAAATAGAGTGCTGGAATGCCAGAAGTACCGTAATTTCTGGCCTATACCCCCGCACAGCGTATTACCCACACCCGCTGATTTTAGAGTCGAGAAAAAAAGATATTAACAGATTACCCGCTCCTCTCAGTATAAATCTAGGTAACAATACCGGTACCTCAGTGGAATACCAACATGTGTATGTTCTTGATAGATAGAAGTCATAAATCTATTTGTATCATTCCACAACTAATAACAGGTTCATCCTTAACCTTTAATGCTACTTGCATTCCCAGCACGGCCCTTTCAAGCAAACTCCTACATACAAACATTGTCACAAGTGATTACCTTTATGGTCTCCATTACAATTTGCCTAGCACTATAAAACAGATTTCGGCAGACAGGGATATTTTGTTAACTCACAGAAGATTTGATACAGTGAGATTTCATGCCAATTTAGATTGACAACAAATTGGAAAACATCCAAAACTTCGACTCGCCTTTGCATTTTAGAGTTTGGCTCAAAGCATTTCCAGCATCAGGCGAAATTATTCAGACCCAAAATGAATATAAAAGAAAAACTTTCATCGCAAAGCAAAACAAACACTGCCGACTAATTTAATTGATTATTCAAATCAGTTCGTGGAAAAATTCACGCTTCTGTGTTGTGGAATTCGAGAGTGCTCGAACCTCCTCACCCTTGAAAATGGATTCCACATTAACAAAACGAACTCCAGAATATTCTCTTTGGTGGTTCTTTTCCATTTTCACAAAAAAGTTGAGAAGCTGTGGTGAATAAACCACACTTACGCTTCCCGCGAAGTTCACAGTGTTGTTGTGTGAAAACCCAGATGATGTCTGCACGGCTGAGATAATTCACATGTCAACTCGTTGATAAGCCAGCTTCTTGAAAACATAAGCAATGATTTCAGCTAAAATCCTGAAGGATTAATGGATCAAGTATGAAACTACATTGTACAGAAGGTAAACTTTATCAAATGAAATAACACCGAACTAGCAGGATGGTGTTTAACCCTTTCACCCCCAAGGGGTTTTAACAGATTTTTGGCTCTTTCTAGACTGCAAGGAACCCTCGCCCCTAAGAAAACTGTAGTCACTGTTACCATGGAATTTTCAACTGACCTATAATACTGGGGGCTCAAAGTTTTGTCAGCCATTTTGGATATGTTGACGTTGGATTGCTACGGAGCTGGAGGGAAGTTTGTTTTTGGGGAATACGGAATTTAAGGCTTTTCAAAGCCTTTTTCACCATTTATAGAGTGTTGGAGGACTTCATTAAGTCTGAGAGCTTGAATCAGCACTTTCTTGAAGAACTGAGTCTGTGCCTTGGCAGAGCCTTTGTGTGTCTTGCTCCTAGTGATGGGCCCTGAGCTCTTCAGTCATCTTGCCATGGGCTTTATAAATGGATGTCTGGAGCCACCTATCATAGCTTTTTTGGAGTGTTGGACAACATTTACTTGCCATTGATTCCAATATGCTGCTATTAGGTCAAAATGGTGTTAGACCATGTTGCTGTTTGGTAGGATTTTCCGGCATGCTTTGTGGTCATTATGGATGAATTTAGCTTGTTGTGAAGTGCTTTTGGACAGAATGGCTTGGTGCTGGGCCAGTTTAGATGTTGGGAGATGGAAAGTGAGGTTAGTGCAAACATAAAACTCTAACTTTTAGGTGAAATAAGCATTTTTGTGAGAAAATTTAGAATCTGAGGAGAAATATTTTTTTCTGTAAGTGTCATTTTGGTCCCTTTTTCTGAAGTGAAATAAAGGTTAAGGTTACCAGATACCTCAAAATGAAAAAGATGGGGGGGGGGGTTTTCGAACAGAATTGTACTTTTAGCAGTAGTTTATCATATACCAAAAACTCTGTTCAAAAAATAATTAATATTGACGGAGAAATACCAAAAGGAAGTTTTTAACCGAAAGTAAATTATTCTGTTTGATTGACAGCAGATAAATAAACACATGACAAGTGCTCACTCGCCCGTAACGACGGTGTGGGGAAAGCTAGGGCATATTAAATTCATGTTTACGTTTATTGAGAAAAGTTTTCCCACACACTATTCCATAATTCCATCGGTTGTTGGCCTTATGTCTTCCAAAAAGCAAGCAGGATACCTTTAGCTTGGAAAACAAAGAAAAAAGCAAAACATGGCCAAACATTGCATACGACTACGAGCCAAATAGCTAAATAGAAGTCCTCGCAAAACCGACAAGGGTTCGTATTTTCACTTTCAGAGAGTGCGGATTGGTCCACATCTGAACATAATAAAAGAAGAATTGATAGGAGCCAGCCAAGAGAATAGGTGACCTCTCACAGGAAAACATACACTAACGGATATCCGTTAAATGGGCCAGATCATTTGTCACCCGTTAGGTATCCGTTAAAACGGTTTGAGAAATCGTTAGAAGCCTTAGAACAACCGTTATAAATTTTGTCCATGCCATTTGAACGGTTTGAGAAAGCATTAGAACACCTGTTAGAAATTTTGACAATGCTGTTTGAATGGTTTGAGAAATTGTTAGAAGTGTTAGAACAAGCGTTAGAAATTCTGTCCATGCCGTTTGACTAATATATTCATCCGTTAGATAAAAACATTCATCTGTTAGATCAAAACCATCATCTGTTAGATCGATCAAAACATTCATCCATTGGGCGTTTAAATAGTTGGACGATCATTGGTTTCGGCAATCATCTTTTAGCGACATACAAGTCACACAACGAGTTTAGAAACTCGGATTATGCGCGATTGCATTTATATGCTTTTCCGAACGCTATAAAATGAGATACATGCCGACATACCTGCAGGTTTGGATGTTTTATTAACTCTTCACAAAGTAAGTAAAAAAGCTGAAATCAAAACTCCAAAAGATTCAATACGGTTCGTGCGATCTGACCTCACGCTAAATAACAGACAACAAATTAAAACTGTGACTATCGAGAACTATGGACTCAAACCATTTTTCGCATCATGTGGAAACTGTTCAGATACGGAAATGAAGTGAAAATTTTCAAACCGTTTGATTCCATAAGCATCTCTATTTCTAAAAGAAAATCTTACCTGTAGATAATTTTTTTGTGCGATCTCAACGCAAAACAAACACTGCAGAGTCATTGATTATTCAAATCAGTTGGCGGAAAATGTCACACTTCTGTGTCACGGAATTCAAGACTCGGACCTCCTCACCTTTGAAAACCGATCCACATTAAATAAAAAGAACTCCAGAATATTCTATTTAGTAGACGTTTATCATTTGCCAGTAAAGTTGAGAAGCTTTGTGGTGATTTAAACTACAATGCAATAAAATCACACTTCCCGCGACGTTCGCAGCATTCTTGTTGTGTCAAAAACCAGACAATTAATGGCTGAAACCACATGTCAACAGAGAATAAAGCTAAAGCTGGCTTCTTCAATTGAAAACATACACAATTACTTCAACGAAAATTCTGAAGGACTGACGGATATGAGTTTTAAACTACAGAAGCTAAAGTTTATCAGATGAACGGAAAACACCAAACCAGCACTGGGACGGTGTTTCGTAACACAATCCTGTCTTTTGGTGACAGAATGCACAAATGTTTTGGTTTACCATTAGAGTCGAGATCATCCGCTAGAACGTTTTGTTAAACCGTTAGATAGCCAAGATCATCCATTAGAACGTTTTGATAAACCGTTAGATAGCCAAGATCATCCGTTAGAACGTTTTGATAAACGTTAGATAGTTAAGACCATGCGTTAGAGCCGTTAGCTTGCCCGTTAGAACACTTTGGTAAACAGTTAGAAATTTTTGCTTGCCCATTAGAACCGTTAACTAAACCGTTTGAATGCTCTGTAAAAGCATTTGCTATCCGTTCGTTAGCCGTTAATTTTTGCCCGTTTAACGGATATCCGTTAGTGTACGTTTTCCTGTGAGAGGTCACATGTGCTTCCAAGAAACCCAGGCCAAGAAAGCTTAGATGGAAACATAAAGTCTGACGGTGACTCTGAATCGCTTGAAACGATTGCCGTGCTGTTTCAGACGCCTGCAAATCGCTGTCTCCTGTACTAACTGTGCTGGCATTCAAGGCGTCTCTAGGTGTTCACCTTTGCTTTGTCCCTCTAGGTCTTTGTCTTTCCCATTTTTCAAGTCACACGAGAACTAGAACAACCAGCTATATTAACATTTTCTCAATGTGGCACGTAGCTTTGATCGGAAATCGACATTGGCGGGAAATCTTGACAGATAGGTGAACTGTGATGAGAAATGATTGGCCAAGAGCTCGCTAATTGTTGGAGAGGCAGGGCTTCAGATTCACGCATGACAGACAGCTATTTTTTTTGGAGTGCTATTTTATACGCTTTAAATTTTCAACCAAAATAGAATTTTAAAAAAGCTCACACTCGAGGAATTAATTCGATTTGTGTGAAATTTTCACAAAATATCAATTGATATTGCAGCTGCAAAAGGGTGTCGGGGAATTGGGAAATTCTAAAAAGAGAGCTCTTGCCGGCATTTCTCACATGTCTACTCGGACTATGTTTTCGCCTTTTCATGAAGAGCATGATAACTTTTGAACTAAATCGAATTTTGAAATTCCCCAACACGCTTTCATAATACGATTCCTCTGAAATGCAACAAAGCAAACATATTTTTTAACTTTAAAATATTTTCGGAGTCGGAGCTTCTGAAAGCCATCTCACTAGATCGGAGAAACGGGATCGCGGAAAATTCAAGATTTTCAAAGAACTCAAAACTTTTTATGTATTCTTGTAGCCGATTTTATAAGCTTTAAAATGCTACATGGATGATTTATCTACGATGTTTCCTCGAGGCACTACGTAATTTAGACTGAAAACGCACCCTGAAGGTATCCGGTAACCTTAATTAGTATATACCACACCAGTGAATATCACCTTTCGCGTGCTCTGATTGGCTACTCAAACAGTGAATATGATTTCATATTCACCTCTGAGCAAAGCAGCGATCATCTCGCACAAGTTTTTGTCCATTTGACAGAAAATAAAATAACTATTTGGTGCTGGCTATTCACCTGGAGTGTGGTATATACTAAAACAATTATTCACCTCAGTGTTGGTGAATAGTGGTGGATATTTACCTCGCCAAAGCGGCTCGGTAAATATCCACCACTATTCACCTCCATTTCGGTGAATAATTGTTAACTATATAGTCAACTTATGCAAAGAAAAGAGGATTTAGAGGAAATTATTCATTTTTAATATGCCTAATGCAGTTCAATAGGATCATTTGTCTATACAGTAAGGGTGCGTTCGATTGACCCTATTCCGGAATAAGAATACTTGGAATAAAAAAATTGTTCCGTTCGATTGACCCTTATTCCTTTTCCGGAATATGTGGAATAGCATCCAGTTATTCTGCTCATGCTGGCAGAATAGTAAGAATATTCTGGAATACTGATGTCACAGCTGTTTCCTCACGATCCGCCTTTGCCGAAAATCAAAAACAAAATGGCAGACGATAGGGAAGAAAAAGACTATGTAAATGAGAGATTTGAAGATGATTTGGAGTCTCTAAAGAAGAAAGGGTACAGTTGGACCAAGGAGGAAACCCTTCTTTTGATATCTCTGTATGAAGAAAAACAAGAGCTCTTCAAAAACAAAAATTATAAGAAGAAACAAATTTGGGAAATCATTGCTTCCTGTATGAAAGAGAAGGGATGTACCGCTAGACCTAGTCAGTGCGAAGGGAAGTGGAAGGCACTGACACTGGCTTTTAGAAAATGCAAGGACCACAACAACCAAACTGGAAACAACAGGAAATAATGTCCTTTATATTGGGAACTTTCCGAGGTGTATGGCTACAGGCCAAACATGAGACCCTATGCAACCTCTAGCAGCTCAGGTCTCGGCGACTCGATTCGGCCAGCAATACTAGTACATGGAAGCCCAAACAAGAACCCAGAGTTAAAGGGCAGTGAAGACAACATAGAGGAGTGTGAGATGGCAGGCCAGCTTTTAAAGCATCCTCTAGACCCTGAGAACTCTTGTCGAACACCTGTAAAGAAGGCCAAAAGGTTGAAGCACATCTCGGCAAAATGAGGGTATAATTTCCTATAGTTCCCTCGAGTCCCTGAAATATACCACAGCAACACTTTGCGGTGACGGGTCCAGGCCCACAACCTCCACCATTATTATTATTATTATTACCACCATCAATCCATAGTTACACACTTGACTTAAGTACTTACTTAACCCTTTCCCTACTGGACATGTTTGGCTCAGTTGGTGAAATCCTGAGTGCTAACTCAACCCTCCCCCCTCAGTTCAAGTTTGGCTAGCCCGGGTCAGTTAAATACTGCTGACTTTTTAAGCCGAGTGCTCAAACTTTTCCCACAATGCCATTTGGGAGAATTCTGTTCACTCGTTGACGGTAGGTATGGCTGCTTCTGTAGGGTTTCTAATGCAATGAGCTCTAATTTTGGATAAATATGCCACTGTCAGAGAGCTTGAAGACATCATTAAGTCTGAGGATGGCTGAAAAGCACTTGGTTTGCTTCTAGTAGGCTTTGTGAGGGGATTTCACAGGGTTTTTCCGTTGTGTTTGTGCTTTCAGACACTGGAAAAAAATCTTCAATGAAATCCTTGGAATCCTGCAGTTGGCAGTCCTTTACCCCTGCTCAACCTATTAAGATGTGTTTTTGTCACTTTAAAGCAACGGCTTGAGTCCAAATCACCGCTCTTGGTTGTAGGGGTAAAAGACTTATAAAAAAAACCCTGCTGGAGTCCCAGAGGGGGGAACCCCTTGTGGAATTTTTGTCCATTACCCAGCATGCAATTGGAGGTGGGAGCAGGTAAATGTGGTCGAGTGAAATGCAGTGTAAACATCGGCGTGGTTCACAGTCGTTTGGTGCGTTTGGTGCAAACAAACCTGCTGGTTGGAAAGATTAAACAAGGTACTGTAACGACTGAGTGGTGATTTTGTATTTGCTTTTGATTTCAAGTGCGAATGGGAAGGTTTTTTTGAGCCGATTTTCAGCTCCTCAAAATTCGCGAAAATCGAAGAAACGAACAACGATGTCCAAAACAAATGCGTTTTTCTCCAAAGTGGGAGAGTCAAGCGATCCCTGTTATAGCTCTGACTTTGAAGTCATTCATTCCTTGAAATAATATCACAACATCGTATTTCCAGCATGTCTAGGTTTGATGCAATAATTTTCTCCAGGTACATGCTTCATATTGGGCGGTTACGGGCGGCACAGGAGGGAAAGGGTTAAAGTACTTATGTAAGGGACCAAGCCCCTACATGTATATTGATGTGAAATACATCCAGGACGAATAAATACACTTGAATATGTAACTGGACTTGCCTAGTTATTTATACATGTATAGTAAATTGTCATAAAATTAAACACTGAACTGTTTGTGAGCCAGAATGAACTGACTCTGTCTCTTGACATTTTATATAACCCTAATTATCATAACACTGGCCCTCCAGGCCCTCTCGTCCACATAGGAAATTATTTCTCTTTGCACTACCAATTCATTGCATTCCTAGTCCATTACAAGAGAAATACATTTCATGGCTAAAGGAGTACACAGAAGAGAGAGAAAGTGAGAATGAAAGACGTCTCAAGAAGGTGGAACAACAACACCAAGAGAAAATGAAGTTGTTCTTGGGACTTTTGGACGTTTTAAAGGAGTTCAAAAAGTAGGAGCATGCCAGTTTTAAAAAGTTAAACTGTAATGCCAAAGGTATGCCTGTTATGTTTTCGAACAAGTTGCCGTTACTTGGCAGTTGGACCACATAAATTACTATTTTAATTATTGCTCATTATTTTGTCACAACATGAATTATAATGTTTCTAAATTTTGAAAATGTAATTTTGTAGTGCGTAGGTATCAGTACTTGTCTTAATGGCATGGGCCGTGACTTGCCTTTTGGGTAACATGCAGAGAGAAGCAACATGTAAAAAAAATAAAAAAATTGAGAATCTTCAACTAAGGTTTTCCTTCATAACCATTTTATGAGACTAGGTTTTGTTTTTTCTATAGTGTGTGACCTGACCGTCCCACTCTTTAGGGAGCAGGTCAAAATACATGCCCTCTCGACGGACCCATTTTGGGGTACGGGGGTGGGGGCTCCTGCCAGCCATCTCCTCTGGAGAGAAAACTCGATATTAAAAATAATTTGTTCTTAAATATCTTAAACTAAAAGGCATAATCTAGAAACAAATGCACTGCATGTTTTGTTTTACATTATCATTTCATTTTCTGTGTTCAATTACCACTAGGCCCCCATAATGGGAAATAGATGGTCAAAAATGGGGGTGGTACCCTGCACTGACAGCTGGGGCATGTGTTTTGACCTGCTCCCTTAATAGTTCTGGGCCTTTTTAAATCCCTATTGTTCCAATCTTATTAGAGAGGGACCATTATATTTTTGAGGGGGGGTGGACAATTTTTTCTGGAAATATTTATTTTTACGACTAAAAGCTTTGTAAAAATATTTTTATCGATCAAACTGTGTGCTTGCAATATTTTGTCATGAGTATAAAATGTAGATTGCACAAATGTGTAACCATGCTCATGACCTCCGAGACACAGATCTATATAGAATATCAATAGTTTAGTGACAGACAGGTAAATATAAAATAACTGCTGATTTTCCACTGGCCGAGACTGACCGAAATTTAGATGAGGCAAGACTTGCTGTGTGGTATTTCCTGCATTTTGAGGTGCAAATTAAAGGAAAGAGACTAGACTTGAGACTTTTTAATAATGGCATTTGTACAATTTTTGTCTTAGGTTTGTTATGCAGGATATATTTTTCTCTTCCAATCCTCTACACAATTTTTTTTTTTGGTATTTGCCCATCCACCCCCCCCCCCCCCCCCCAAATATAATGATCTTCTGGTACTATACGGTTACTGGCATGCCATAGTTTTTCCCACTCATACAAAATCTGTTATATTGACACTATCAGTCTCGTAGACCCTATGCAATAATGTTTATATTTACATTGGTCAGTCAGCAATCACATGGAAATATCAACATGCCAGATAAAAGTACATGCAAAAATAAGTAATCCTGTGAAATAATGAGTGTCATAGCTTTCATTACTACAGAGTAAAGGCAAGTAAAAATATACGAAAATGCTTATACAGATTTGTTATAAAAGGAGAATGTAATGCCATTTTAATTTATAGTTTTTTTTATTTTCAGGTATTTTTTATTTCTTGTTTTACTTCTTTTTTAACTGGCATTGAAAAATAGTAGTTGGTACGAGTTTAAGGATGCCGTTTGGAAATATAATTACTGTGTGGCGAGCTTTCCTTTTTATAGCAGTTCATGTATAGTAAGTCCATGATATTTCCTGACCAGTTTATTCTTGATCAGACTCTATGCTAAGGATTGAAGTGCATGAGGACAATAACATAATTTTATGTGTTTACTTGGCCTCATTAGGATTAGAAATAAGAGGGCTTTGTATGAAATAAATCAGTCATGGCTCTGCCAGCCTTGTTGTCATGCTTTTCTCAAGGGGAAAAAAGTGTGTAGCCTCACCTTTTTGCATAGGGTCTATACAGTGTGTGCATGCATGCATAGTATAGTAAAACAACTGTAATACATATACAAATATATATATTCTTACCCAGCCTACTACATCTATTATTGAAGATTTGTACATAAATTATTCTGCAGAGAAAATCTACAACAAAGGAATTTCAAAACTGTAAACTTTTCACATTACCACAGCCATGGTTTGTAATGAAAGTCTCATTCTTAAAAGTGAGAAGAATATCATTGTTCATTTGTATGAACAACATGCGTTTGGTCCAATGGAAGTGTGATATTACAGAATGCCGTCTTGAGGGATGAAATTGAAATATACATGTATGCATGTAAATTAAATTACAGTTTTTAGAATGCATGCTGGTAATAATTATCTTAGTCCCATTTCAGATGGCAAAACTCTTCATGCATTAAATTCAGTGCTGAGCCTCATCAGCATTAGCATTGGATTCTGTACATCAGCAGTTCTCTGTCTGAAAGGGCCTTATTCATTTCCAATTTATAGATGAATTCCACCCTTTTATATGCCATAAGGGATCAACTTAATCGATAAGTCCATTTCATGAAAAGTTACTGCCAGGAAATTAAGGTGTATCAATCGAAACAAATTCAGTTATTGTTGATAGTACAGATGTATTCTCAAGAAAACATTAATGGGCAGTTTTCATTTATAGGCTTTATACATGTACATGCATCCAAAGCACATTTACATCAAACTTTTGTCAGAAATTAATGGTTCATGTCAGGTTCATGTCATGCTGGCTTGGCTGGGGCACCATTATGTTGAGTGGCCTATCATCTTGATTTACTTAATTTCTTTCTTCTACTTATTATTTATCTTTGTTAGTTATTCTTACTATGGTTAATTTTGGCTTGGGTTCTTCAGGTTTATATTAGAAGATGGGTTATTTGGGTGTCTAATCCTTGCATCCTATTGTATGTTTCACCTGCCCACAGGGCAAATCTTGAAAGAAAGAAAAAAAGATATAGCCCTAAATATGCTTGGTAATGCTATCTCCTTGTAAACAGGCCCTAAAACAAAACCTTGTACTATCTGGCAACCTCACACCTGATCTGAATAATTTTACACAATTAGACAATAAATCTCCATGATTTCTCTACGCTTGTCAACTGCCAGAATACCAGGAGTCAAAACATTCTCAAAGTCATTCACTTCCAATTCTGAGTCTTCTATAAAGTCTTGGTATTGGTCTTCATTGTCCAGACAGATGTTATGGAGAGTACAGGCAACAATTATGATCCTTGGAATGTCTTGAATCCTGGTCACATCTAGATTTTTTTAGTCGACGAAACCTCCCTTTAAGAAGAGCAAAAGTCCTTCCTATGACCATCCTGGTCGAGGAATGAATAAAGTTGTATCTCCTTTGCTGATTGGCAAGGTGCCCATACCGCATTATCTTTGTAAGGAGTCATCATCCAAGTCTCCAGGGTAAGCAGAGTCCCCCAAAAGAAAAGAATTGTTTGGAAACATATCACCGTTCTGCACGTCTAGGAAAAAAGTGGAATTTGTCATCACTCTCGAAGTCATGAACACTGCCAGGCCAGCCAGTATAGCAATCAATAAAACGCATTTCATTGTCACATATTCCCTGCAAATACCAAGTGGAAGCTGTTTCTATTTATATAATTTTCTGGACACTCTTCTGGCGCTTTAATTGGAATATGAGACCCATCAATTGCCCCTATTACACCCGGTAAGCCCTTATGTTGTCGGAACCCTTCCATAATAAGTTTTCCTCTGCCTTCTGTTGGCCATGTAATTACACGACTGGCAACATGATTTTCGAGCGCCTCACACTCGTTTACAACACAGAAACATGGAGCTCTTCGTAACATTGAATCAATCAGAGATAGATCTGACGGATTCCTGATTGCCCAGCAGCCACAGTGTTATAAGCAAATGCTTCGAAACTGAAATAGGTGTTATACCTACATGTTGAGGACCTTCAGGACATTCTGGACAGTTTCCCAGCTCAAGTGTGAGCTCTTCAAAATATTAATGTTCCTAATGACAGTCTGAAATGGCTCTGAAACTCTGATAAGGTGTAGTTTGGCACGACTTCTTCTGCATATCCCTCGACGCGAACTGCTTTTTCCATTCAGTGTACAAGTCTTCCATAAAAAACAGAGGCAATAAGTCTTCTACGACATCGTCTTTGTGTTCAAAGGAGACTTCTTCCATTAACTCTTCCACACAAACCAAAACAGAGGCAATCGCAACTTTTACCTTTGCGGACATTGTTGTAGATGTTGCAGATTCTTTGAAGTAATACTGCTTGCCATTTGCTCTACACGCAGGCTCGTTTTCTCAATTCAGAATAATCGCTTGATTGCTGTGCGATCCAAAAGCACATTCCGGAATATATTCCTATTCCGGAATAGAGTCAATCGAACGCACTCTAAAGTGTGTGGGAATCTCAGGGCCTTGCTCTTTGAACTTAGTCAGACTTAAACCCTCAAAGCAAGTAACCAGTAATAGTGCAATATACATACATACATACATACTTTATTTGAGACTCCCTTAACAGGGCTTTTCAGTCACAATACAATATAAAAATATATATAATCTAATTTACAGTAAAAATATAATATAATTTACAATTATAGGTTAATTTAATAAACCTTATCTTTATTAAATAAACTATTAAAATTCTGAATATTTTTGATATTTTGTAGATCTTACGTAAGACTATTCCATGCACTGACACCCCGGAAATAAAAAGCTCTTTGTCCCATTGACAATCTGCAGCGTGGAATATTCAAATTTCCAGATCCCCTAGTATTTCTACCATGAATGGCAGAACGCTTAACAAAGTATTTACAAATGTAGATAAATATTCTGGAGCTAATCCATTGATGCATTTAAAAGCTAAAACTAAATCATTAAATATAATCTTTTCTGAGACATTTAGCCATTTAAGCGATCTTCGGCCCTCAGAAATATGATCAAACTTTCTTAATCCTAAGACTATTCTGGCTGCAAAATTCTGCACTAACTGCAGCTTATGTAAATTAGATTTAGTAGTATTCCCCCATACTGAGGAGCAGTAAAACAATTTAGTAAATACAAAACTATTTATGAGCAATAAAAGTGTTTTCTTATCTAAAAGGTGCTTGATTCTATTTATCTGTACTAACTGATTCATACACCCAGAAGCTGTTTTAGTAATATGTACATTATACGTAAGGCCTTGGTCTATAAAGATGCCAAGATCCTTAACAACTGGAACAGGTGAAATAGTCTTACCTAGTAATGAAAGAGAAATGGCAGGTAACTGCTTAGTAAGTTGTGGCAAACCAACAACTAGTAATTTTGTCTTATCAGGATTTATGAGTAAAGAGTTTTTTGCACACCAATTACTGATATTCATGAGGTCATTATTTACAGCTGAAATAGCATTTAATGAATTTGATACTGGAAATTTGAAATACAGTTGACAATCGTCAACATACGCAGTAACTTGGCTATGACTAACCTTGTTAATTAGATTATTAACATATAATTTTTTATTGTAAAAAGTACTGGACCTAATATCGATCTGAGGGACACCATGTTTTAATGGTAGCACTTCCGCAACAGAATCTTCATAACGTACCCTTTGATATCTATCTGATAAGTAGCTACGAAACCACGAAATTGCAGATGGCTTAAGGCCAAGATTATGTAACTTATTTAACAAAAAATTATGATTAAGACTATCGAATGCTTTAGACATATCTAATAATACAAGTAATGAGACTGTTTTTTCATCGATTGCCTTCAGGAGTTCAACAGTGACATATGTGAGGGCAGTTTCTGTTGAGTGTTGTTTCCTGTTGCCACTTTGATGTATTGATAGTTTATTGTTCGTAGTTAAGAAATCCACGAATTGCCTGTGTGCAAGTCTCTCATTTACCTTAGATAAAATAGGTAACAATGAGATGGGCCTATTATTGGCCGGTTCTTCTGGATCTCCTTCCTTAGGGACGGGAACAACTTCTGCAATCTTCCATGCTCTAGGAAAGATGGACATTTGGAAAGAGTTGTTGATCAGTCTGGTAATCACTGGTACTGTAGTTGAACAACTGTCTTTCAAAACGTTTATCGAAACCCGGTGCTTTATTGCTAGATAAGCTTTTAATAACAGACTCAACATCTTTCTCCTTGACATTCTGAAAACCAAATCGTTCTGTTTCAGTAAGTAAACTGAGTTCTACTTCTTCGCTCGAAGTACATTCTGTATCCAGTCCATGGTCTTTTGCTATCAGATTCGCTTTAATAGCAGTTAGATTTTCTACTGATGTAAATATTTATTGAATTTATTAGCCATAGTCTTGTGATCTTCCGTAGTACTTGGTCGTTTAGTAGATTTACAACGAGACATGCATCGATTTAAAACCTTCCAAGTGGCATTTGTATTTCCTCTGCTGTTTACAATTTCGTTTCTCACATGGATCTTTTCAGCAAGCCTTAACTCGCGTTTCACCTCTTGCCTGAAGAATCTGTATCCATTCCAACATAATTTATCGTTAGTTTTAATTGCTTTCTTATGCCAAGAATCCCTTGTTTTCATAAGTTGTTTAATTTCTGGTGTTACGTATGGGTTAGGTCGAGATTTGATCTTTATACGTTTTTTTGGAGCATGTTCATCCAACACATCTAAAAAGGGGGAATTGAATACTTCCACTTGAGAGTCAACATCATCAAAGAAATCGACCATGTGCCAAGGGACGAATGAGAGGTCCTCAAGAAAACTTTCAGCTTTATATCTGGAGTAACTCCTTACAGTAACATATTTGGGTTTGACTTTAGGAGACTTTATCTTTAATGTGACTTCAACTAGACTGTGATCACTTATAGAGGACGCTATGACTGAACAAGAGTCCACCAAGTTGGAATTGGTAGTCATGACAACATCGATTAGCAATCGGCTGGTTTCAGAAACTCTAGTTGGTTGCTTCACCAGTTGAGCCAAGTTGTAGGTAGAGCAAAAGTCTATCAAAGTTTGGCTATCAGCAGTGTCATTAATAAGGTTACAGTTTAAGTCGCCAAGTATTATGATGTCGTTACCAAGCAATAACATGTCTACAAGACTTCGTGACAGGCTGTCACTGGCACTCTTGGGAGTGAAAGGGTTAAACACATAATTATGTAGTAACGCAATTCTTGTCTCTCGTTACGGTACTAATTTCCTCAGGCTTCTCGGATGAAGTTTAAAAGCTCTACAGTGTTTGTTAGGTTAAACGGTTTCAGTTATATGTGAGGAAATACCGTATATGAATCAGTAGCATTTTGGTTTTATACAAAGCTGAGAAGATTTGGACGAAATAAACACCGACACTAACAGCGATCATTGTTATTTTCTACGGTGAAGGAATCGGCGGTGGCTTTTCGGTTTGACAACAGCAAAAAAAAAATCACAAGTAAGGCGACTACAACTTTTCGTTGTGTGTTGCTGGCAATTTAAGGGGTGAAAGGCAATAGTTATATATAAACCTTGTGTGACACGTTTTAGGTGGTATAGAATTTAACACATTACCCACACCACCCTATTACCCACAGCAGCTGTCGTTTGGTAGAAAATTAACGGATAACCCGCAGGTAATAGGCCTGAAATTATGGTAGCTTAAATAAAACTAATTGAGTCTGTCACCTCAAGAATGTAGTAAATAAATTGAAATTAATGGTCAGACAAGAAAACATGAACAAATTTAGGTATAGTGAGTAACTATTGACATGTCTATTATTCAAGTCAGAGGGGAAAAGGGTACATCTAAGTACATCTAAAGTAAAACTTTAGATTAATATGTATTACTTTTTTTACAGATTGAAATCCAAACTATGCTGAGCCTTGGGGTTCAACCTTCCAAGATAGTTTATGCTAACCCATGCAAGCAAGCTTCACATGTGAGGTAAACCTTGCAGTATGCACTGCATGGCTGGTAGTTTACAGGTATACATGTACATGTATACATGTACCAATGCCAAGTCACTGTTTTTTTCTTGGCAGGTTTGCAGCCCAACACAATGTAGCCATGTCTACCTTTGACAACGAAATGGAGTTGCACAAAGTCAAGAAACTGTACCCTTCAGCCAAGTGAGTATTGTTTCAATGGGTAGTAATAACCTGTGGCACATGTACTAAAGTGGCCTAGTCTGTCACAGCACTGGTTGGACACTGGAAGGGCCACCATTTTCAACTGCCTTCACACACAAAGGCGAGAATTGGTTTCTCCATGGATTTTCACCAAATAAAATCTATCTGAAACATCTAAATAATAATAATAATACAATTTTTATATAGCGCCTATACATTGCTGTTCTAGGCGCTTTACAATGGAATAGACCTAATAAATAATAATACTAAAAAATACTGAATAATTACAAATTACTATAAAATTATTACATATTAAAATCAAATTAATAATAAATACTACTAATGCTTATAGGAAAATATGACTTAAAGGGATATAAAAACAGCACTGTTAATTTAACTAATAACAAAATTAATTGTAAGCAGCTTTAAAAAGATGTGTCTTCAAGCCTAGTCACTCTGCTTAACATTTAGTGGCAATACATTCCACAGTTCAGGAGCAGCTATAGAAAAGGATCTATGTCCATAGGTCTTCAAATTGTAAATAGGCTTATTAAAGGAGCTCATTCAACCAAAATGCATTGCGAGCTCAAATTTCTCGAACCGCCATTTTCGGGGCCCCCGATAATGACTCTGGAGAGCTTCTTGAAACAAATCCTATTCCATCGGTATCACAGGGGCATACCAGTTGATTACTTATAGGGGAAAATGTTCCTTATTTATTAGCTTTTGTGTTCAGTCATATATTTCCGAATTTTCACCTGCCAGGAGAAATATTGAACGTACTCTGGAGTCGCCTTTGGTCAGTGAAATTATTACTAATTTCTGTTTGATCGTAATTCCTACAGTTTATCCAAACCAGAGCCTTTCTACATTGGCTTGATCGGCCCGCAGACCTAAATGACAAGAAATTTAAAGGTCAGAAGAGCTGAGCCTTTTGCTTATCATTATCGGACACTTACAACATTTAAAGCAAATTGCTTTGACTGAAGACTCGAGTACGCGGTACACGCGCGGTACATGCAAGATTACAAATCTCACAGTTTCTCTCTTAGTCTTATAGTCTTGGTTTTCGCTCAATGTACATGGACAACGCTGAGACAATTAAAGTAAGTAAAAGTGAAATGTTGTGTTGATATCTGCATGAGCGGCTGTAAAGTGGAAACCTATTTTATAAATGTTTCTTTGCTGATGAATAAACTTAAAGTTCAATCAAGTGCCGCTGGGCGCTCAGAAAACTGATTGATCAAATTTTTTTACCCACCATATCCAATGTACGATTAACGGAAGTCAAGGGGCTTTTAAAATGACACAAACCGGCTGAAATTCAGGCTAACAAACAATAACATTATACGGATTCGATTCCTCAAATTTGATTTCAAATTTGCATATTGCATTGGCGAGTCAAAATGTGGTATGGAGAACGCACGGACCTTGAACACAAATAGAATGTGGCAAACAGTACTTAACATTTCAAACCAGCATTTTGGCAGGGACAACCTAGCTCCTTTCTTTCGGCTACACGTTCTTGCATGCACAAGCCTAGATAGGAAAGAACTAAATGTATAACGCTATCGTAGAATTGATTAATTTCCTTGCCACACGATCTGCATCGCTGAAACTTGGTCCAGAAGTTGGACAAGTTGGTTCGCTAGATCGAGCATGAGATCGATTGCTAGCATCACGTCGACGAATTTTTATCGGAAAACCGTAGTAGTTCCGCTCATTCTATTATATTTCTTCAAGTATAAAGGCAACCGATCTCCCCGCCGATCTCGGCCATTCAGTTCAACTCGTAAACTCTATTTATAAAAAGCCCGATATCACATTTTCTGATTGGCAGCTGTCCGATTTCAAGTAGTTTCCCGTATGAAAACAATAACAGTGACTCGCAATGCATCTTGGTTGAATGAGCTCCTTTAAGGCGTAACACAGCATTGGATGAACGGAGTTGTCTACGTGGTCTATATAACTCTAGCAACTCTACAAATAATTAGGTGCTAAATTATGTAAAGCCTTAAAAGTAAGTAAATTAATCTTAAACACAATTCTCTGTTCCACAGGCAACCAGTGAAGCTCTTTAAGCGTGGTAGTGATGTGATCATGTTTACGTAAAGAAGCTATAACACGCGCAGCTGCATTTTGCACATATTGAAGTTTCATAATCTCATGTTTGGTTTGCAAGACTAGTTTCGGATAAGTAAAGTTATCCTTCAGCTCTGTGACTGTTCTGGTCTCTATGATCTTGTTCAAAGCACAATCAAAAGTCCAATTTCCTCACACGATAAGCTCTTGAAACTAAACAACACAAAACGAAAGGGAATTTTAACTTTCGTTACAACCAGCAATACTGAATCTGGAAAGAGTTCTAATGAAACATTGGTATGTCATCTAAAGTCAATCCACTGGCTTGCAGAATATATTTAAATATGAACCTTTAATCTCCTATCAAAAGGGAAAATCACCGAAGGACACACTAGTTGTCCACTCTAAAAATTCCCAAACAAGAGAGATTATTTTATCGGTTTACACAATGATATTGATAAGTAGACGGTGAGGACTTCCCAACTTTACTGCAAACCTAAATACAAACAGCATGTTCAATGTTTTACTCATTCAGCCTGCTTCTCCCTGGCTGGCACAGCTCATTATGTGCTCAAATAAACCTGTCTGTCAAATTAAGCCCTATTCATTTAGACCCTCTTGGGACTAGGAGTGACTTCCATTCAGGGCTTCTTTTACACATTAACTGGGTTAAAGGATCACTGGGTTAAAGTTACGTGACTTAATGAAAACAAAAGAAACTGAAAATTAGACCGAGCGCATGTTGTAATCGGACTTGTGCCCAGTTATTGTTGAATAACAAGGGAGGCCATGCAGCATTCTCAATTTGATTTTTTATAAATAAGCTTTCCCCAAAAACAAAATCCAGCTTCTAACCTCCTGCTGATGACCTATAATTTTTTGTGGATTTTCTTTGTAATATTTGATTTATCCACTGTAGGTTGATCCTTCGTATTCGTACTGATGATTCCAAGTCACTGTGCCAGGTTAGTGTTCAGTAGGTCATGACTTACCTTAATTTGGTTACTGTTAACTTGTTTTCTGATAACATATTTTTTATAATAATTTTATCATTTAGCTTGGTATCAAGTATGGTGCCCCTCTGAAGCAGTGCTGTCACCTTCTAAAGGTTGCTCAAGACCTTGGACTGAATGTGGTTGGTGTGAGGTGAGTCATTACCTGTGCATGTAGTTTAGTAGTATATAATATCGTTTAGCTTGGTATCAAGTATGGTGCCCCTCTGAAGCAGTGCTGTCACCTTCTAAAGGTTGCTCAAGACCTTAGACTGAATGTGGTTGGTGTGAGGTGAGTCATTACCTGTCATACTTACTTCATACTTCAACTAAATCTCCCTCATTAACATGCATTAGGGATAGTTTTAATTTCCCCTCATTGATAAGCATCAAAGAAAATTAATGGCATGCTGATGATGACTGGACTGTCCCTTGGAGCAGGGTGCAATGCATGTTACCCTTTATAGCCTACACTGAAACAAACCCTTCCCTCCCTAAAAAACTGTAGCCATTGTTACCATGGAATTTTCAACCAACCTATAAAACTGGGGGCTCAAAGTTGGCCATTTTGAATGCATTGTTAGATTACTTTGGAGCTGGGGGAAGTTTGTTTGGGGAATACAGAGAATTTAAGGCTTTCTAAAGCCTTTTCACCATTAATGTGACCACACACGGGAAAACGTACCTTAACGAAAATCTGTTCGAATGGCAAAATAAATGGGCAACGAATGGCCAACAAACACTTTTAAAAAAGTTCGAAAGATTTCCCAAAACGTTTAAACGGTCGAATGGGCACGCTAAATTTTTGAATGATTTCCTGCAGGGGTTCGAACGGCTTGATGTAAGACTCAAGATTTAAAACTCGAACGGATTACCCTGAACGTTCAAACGGCTTGCCCTAAACGTTGAAACGATTTGCTCTACATGTTTGGACGACTGAAGTCAAAACTGCAAAAGTTCAATCATGCTAATTAACAGAAAACAAATTAAAACTGAATGGACTCAAACCATTTTCGCACCAGGTTGAAACTGTTCAGTTACGTAAATGAAGTAAAAACTTTCAAAACGCTTGATTCTGTAAGCATCTCGATTTCTAAAAGAAAATTTTATCTGTAGAGAATATTTGGTGCGATCTCAAAGCAAAAGAAACACTGCAGAGTCATTGATTATTCAAATCAGTTCGCAGAAAATGTCACACTTCTGTGTCGCGGAATTAAAGACTCGGCCCTCATTACCTTTGAAAATGGATCCACATTAAATAACAAGAACTCCAGAATGTTCTGTTTAGTAGAAGTTATCATTTGTCAGCAAAGTTGAGAAGCTTTGTGGTGATTTAAACTACAATGCAATAAAATCCACTTCCCGCAAAGTTCATGGCGCTCCTGTTGTGTGAAAAACCAGACAATCAGTCTCCACAGCTGAAAGCACATGTCAACAGATCATCTTTGTATCTCCAAAAATCTGGCTTCTTCAGTAGACCACCTCGAAGTTTTTCGACGCCATTTTGTTTGGTATGCAAGAATTCCTGGTGTGGTTACTCAGTCTCCATACAAACCTTTGTAATTCGGACACGCTTCGTCAAAACGCTCTGAAGAAAATTTTAATTGCGGCAAGCTGACCTAATAATTCTACAAGAACCGACAACAGAATTAAAGGTAAGATAATAACGAAGAGCATTTGTGAATTTAAAGATGAACTAAAAATACCAAACCATTCCGAAAGTGAAATTTATTACCCACTGAAATAGAAAGCAATGTTATAGTGAACAAAAACAACATGGGCAATGGCAAAGGTCGGTGGAAGCTCCGAACAGCCAACAAGGAATCAAGAGGTTCGTAAATAAAAAGAAAAGTTCCGTGAAGAAAATAGCTAGTGACAAAAAACCTTCTGTTGATTCCTGGAGTCGATACACAAGGAAAATGTAATATTTGCAACCTTAACTTCGACCACCTGTTACTTATTCCAAGTTCTTCATCGGACATTCCCAAAAGATCTTTTCATCCTTTCGCCCGTATGTTTTCTTTAGAAACTTATTCTGTCTCAATTCATCAACAATAAAAAACAGTGTTGCCTTCAGAAATTTAATTTAGTTCTAATCATACGGATAAATTCTCCAAAATAATGTTGGTTTGACCTGTGTTTTGAGTGGTTTGAGTCATGAAACAAAATTCAAAAGGGCGCGAAAACTACAAACAGACACTCGTTCCAGCTTTATATTTTTGTTTTTGTTTTCCAACTAAAAGTGCCATGTATTAAACATCTTATTAACCTCTTCTGCTTCATTTTATCGCGTCGTGCCTGTAGGGTTGTTGCCTGGTTGTTGATAATCGATTATTTGTTCACACTCGCCGTGGTAAAGACTGTCGCTACTCTCTTCAAGGAACTGTTCTTTCCCGTAAAAGAGTCTTTGTATTTCTTTGAAAATTCTCCATTATCCTTTCATGTTTTTCTACTTTTCTGTTGCATTATTTATAAAGGTAATATCTCGTAGCTTTGTCGATTCGAATGGCAGATCACGAGACAAAGATCAACAGAAAGACAAAGCCGATCAACTGTCCTTTGCCTCCAAATATAATATAACGATTTGTTGCTTCGAAAAGGTTTTCACAACATAAGAGGCACTTGAGAAGCAAATAGGATAAATTATATAATTATAGGTAAGACTTTTATTTGGGCCTGCATAATCTCAAAATAATTTCTCAAGGTGAGCATTAGCTTTGTTTTTGTGACCCACAAACTCTTACTACCACCGTGACAGTTTTATTTTCATAAATTAAATTGTAAATCTGCCTTTACGTCACTGGACCGCATTATCGGCTATTGGATTCAGACGTCTCTCTCGGGAGGAACGAACCAGAGGAGAAAGCTGAAATTCAGGCTACTGCTCGCTGTGCTCGCAGCAATTACACCAGTTGAGCATAGTTGTAGTTTCTGCTTGTGGCATTATTCATGGCTATGATGAATGGTAACTTGCCCTCTCTTAACTCATTGTAGTAATGATTAGTAACTGTTACCTGGAGACTGAGCCATATTGACTATCAAGATATCAGGATTATATTATATAGCACCTGGCAGCTTACTTAGTACTTCTTTTCTTTGACAGCTTCCATGTTGGAAGTGGATGCTATGACGCCAGTGCCTATGCAACTGCTATCCTATCAGCCCGCAGTGTTTTTGATCTTGCAGTGAGTACCTTACTAGTTCAGAATATAGTAGAATATGTAATGTTTAATAAAGGATCAGCAGTGTTTTATCAGATGTAAAAACATGTTAATGATATGTACAGCGAGATACAGAATATTCTGCAATGCAATCAGTTAAATGCTATGAGTGACATTCCAATCAAACAACCAATTTGACGCTCATGTTAAAGAATTGCTAACTAGTGCCAATAAATGCCTATACATAATACGTAGCCTCAGAAAAGAGAACTATAGCACGACAGAAGTTGACTAATATCTTTTAGATCAATAGTTATGCCTAAAATATGTTACACTTTATCTGTGTATGGTGCCTCTATACCAGAGCTCACCACTATTCAGTGCTTTTTGGACTGCTGCCATAAAAGGCACTATTTGTGTGATCCTGTTAGTATTTTAGACACTTTAAAGAAACTTGACCTCCGCGTTTATAAAAAGACCAAAATTAATGCACTATTAAACACCCACTGCAGTCCATTCTACCTAAATACAAATTTTCAAATCATAATCTTAGAAAGCCTAGTTTTTGTACATCTAAAGTAAATACCGAACGTTTTAAGTGTAGTTTCATAAATAGACTTATTTTAATTATTTGTAAATATACTTTATACTTGTAATTTTTAATATTCTTAAACTAGTACAGTCCCTGTCAAAAGTTTTTCAACCGTATACGGTACCGTATGTGCTTCGGTAAAACGAAGATTCGGTAACCACATGTGGTAGATTTCGTTCGGTAAACTCCATTCGTTTTAAGACCGAATTCGTTTTACTGAAAGTGGTAGAGGCACCGATTTCGTTTTACTGAAAGTGGTTCGGTCACCGATTGTGTTTTAACGAAAGTGGTTCAGTCACCGATTTTGTTTTACCGAAAGTGGTTCAGTCACCGATTTCGCTTCACCAAACATTGCAGGTCAAGACAGTCTACAAGTTGTTACTTGTACATGTAGTTCACTGCTTGCGACTAAAGTGATTTTTACATCGTTAAAACTGAAAATGCTGAAGTTTAGATTTCAAAAATGATATCTCGTTTTGTCTTCTTTGAAACGATATATCGAATTGTCGGCGAAGCGTCAGGTCGGTGTCCTGGTGCGATCATCAAAAAACTTATTTGTTTTGATCGTGATTTGTACCGAGAAAGCCGCGAAGTGGCTAAGAGCATTTCTCTCCTTCCTATTTCTTCTGATAACCTCACTGATAAACTGTACTGAAAAAAAAGGAACTGCTGTGAATATATAACCTTAAACTTACGCCACAAACTAACAACCGCCGTTCGTTCATAATCTAGCGGCAAACTTTTAAAGCGGGCCCCGCCAATAAGCAATAATCAACAAACGAACTTTAGCTTCCGTAGTTTAACATTTACGAGAGATTCCTGCGTTGTTCAAGGTTCCGACCAAAAGCATTGCAAATGTTTGCGGATTCTGGAAAGGCATGTTTTCAAAATTAAAATATCAAGATTGTGCAATTGCAATCAGTCACGCGTGAACCTGTCAGTCTGAGTTTTGACAGGTCCTATGTTTGATCGATCGAGGACCTGAGACTTGTTTGTTTCACATCTGACATCAGACCAATCGCTGCAGTCCGGTCTCACAGCAATTATAAACCGCAATGCCAATCACAAATTGACGAAGTGATAAATTGAAATTCCAGAAGATTCGGTGCGATCTCACGGCAAAATAACCAATAACGAATTAAAATATCCAAAAGGTATTCACCTGGGTGTTTTTATTTGACAGAATGGACTCAAACCAGTTTTCGCATTAGGTGAAAACTGTTCAGACCGTAAATAAAATACAAAACTTTGAAAGCATTTGATTCAGTAGGAAGATATCAAGATAATTTTTGGTGTGATCTCAAAGCAAAACAAACACTGCTGTCAGAGCTCATTGATTATTCAAAAATGTCACACTTCTGTTCGAGCAATTTGAGCAAAATGACGGATCCCACGTTAAATAAAACGAATTCCAGAATATTCTATTTGGTAGACGTTTATCACTTGCCAGTATTAAAAGTTGAGAAACTTTCCCGCATTATTTAACTCTGCATTCTGCAATAAGATCACATGTTCCGCGAAGTTCGCGATATTCTTGTTGTGTCAAAAACCAGACAATTAGTTTCCACGGCTGAAAGCACATGTAAGCACCGAAAAGCTCTTGAATCTGTTGAATTGAAAACATACAGCGTACGCAACGACTTTTAAAGAATCGTGAAGGGATTGAGGGATAGATTAAAGTATGAAAGTACAGAAGTCTGTAAAGTTTATCAGATGAATAAAAACGCCGAACTTTGCTACAACTAAACTAGAATTGATCACGTACGTAGCGCCATATTTACATAACATGATGACTATCCGAATTCATTTTACCGAAGGTGGTCGAATCACCGAATTCGTTTTACCGAAGGTGATAGAGTCACCGAATTCGTTTTACTGAAGGTGGTAGAGTCACCGATTTCGTTTTACTGAAAGTGGTTCGGTCACCGATTTCGTTTTACTGAAAGTGGTTCGGTCACCGATTGTGTTTTAACGAAAGTGGTTCGGTCACCGATTTCGCTTTGCCACATTTCGCCACATTCATTTTACCGAAAGTGGTAAACACATGTGGCACATGTGCCACATGCTACCACATGTGGTTCATACGGTGTGAAAAACTTTTGACAGGGACTGTATGTAAAATTGATATGTATTTTATTGATTTAATAAAGACATTATTATTATTATTTTGAGGGCATAGCCCAAGTGTTTTTAGATGTGATAAAACATGTGCTGTGAGTTTAATCTTATAAAGAACAGTGATGTACTGCACCACTACAATACATGCTACTGTCACAATCTTCATCCACCACGTGCATGTACCGTACACCACTACAATACATGCTACTGTCACGATCTTCATCCACCACGTGCATGCACTGTACACCACTACAATACATGCTACTGTCACGATCTTCATCCACCACGTGCATGCACCGTACACCACTACAATACATGCTACTGTCACGATCTTCATCCACCACGTGCATGCACCGTACACCACTACAATACATGCTACTGTCACGATCTTCATCCACCACGTGCATGCACCGTACACCACTACAATACATGCTACTGTCACGATCTTCATCCACCACGTGCATGCACCGTACACCACTACAATACATGCTACTGTCACGATCTTCATCCACCACGTGCATGCACCAATTGGGGAAACTGGATGGAGAGAATCATTTTTGGCAGAGAAAATCAAAGCAAAAGTATATGTAAATCAGGACAAAATCTCTAGCAGAATTAAAGATAACTTATTGCTCAGTGATTTCCTTTGTTTTTGCTTAATGAATTATTAATGAGTTTGATAATGTGTTGTACTAAAGTCATTAGTAATTTTAGATGTATTTTTTAGCAGGTAATAAGGAGCATGTGCATGAGTGATTTGCTTCATCTGATTGGGCAAAAATGGTCATTGCTTATGCATGAGTTGTTTTTGAATGTTTGGGTTTAAAGAGTAGATAATGCAGGAGTCAATATAAATCTGTAATTACACATCAAGACAATAGCTGTTATTACAGTGCCATCTACAAATAACAGTTTCAGTGCTATTCACCCAAATGCCTCACTTCAATGTAATGAAGCGCCATTGAAACCATCATTCTTGTATGACACCAACACCCTCTAAATAAGTTAGATAAGTAACTTAGTTAGATACACAGTTTGAATAGTGCTTCATTACATTGAAGTGACACATTTGGGTCAATACTGCTGAACCTGCTATTCGTGGATGTCACTGTAATATCAGTTATTGGGAAAACCCTTTCTCTGCTGTTTCAGGTTCAGTTTGGTTTCAATTTTACCCTACTAGACATTGGTGGAGGATTTCCTGGTGTTCCTAATACTTCTATCACCTTTGAGGAGGTATGTGATCATTGTTCTCCTTCATGGATTTTTGTTTTCCAGCCTGCAATCTATCTTGCAGTGTTCCGTCACAGTTTGATCATTTTATTATTACTCGGGCCAGCGTAGGCTGGGCCCGAGTCAAGTTTCGCAAGTGTTTTTTATTTTTATTTTTATTATTTTCTGTGTCGACTTCCGGGCCCGTCAACCAATCAGAATCGATTCCCCACGGGACAAACACGCGGGACAGGTTTCTCTCTGAAAAATCCAAGATGGCGGCTACAAAGGACTTATGCCTTGTTATGGCAAATCACCTTGTTTTGGGGCCATTTTTGCTAAAACCAAAGGCTTCTTGGACTGAAATACCAAGATGTTTAGTTTTTCTAGGGCCGACAGGAGTTTTACGGGCCGTTTGCATGGAAAATTCTCACGTTTTTATATACGAAAGGAGTCTGAGAATGAGATCGTCCGCGTCCAAATTTATGTATCTGACATATTTGGTAAGTAAACACAAATGTTTAATACCAGGTTGCAGTGTTGATATTTATTATTTCCTCTTAAAGTTTAAATGGCTTCTAATAGACTAGAAAATGGGCTCCAGAAATTGGCCCAATTTATCAGTTCTTTCGGTAAAATAGGAATACGGATCCACTAATCTAAACAAGCGGGAAGATCTACAACTGCAATTAATTATTTGGTGTGAAGACAGATGACTCCAATAATCCAAAAACCGAGTGAAAATAGCCTGGTTATTTCTGAAATGGACTCATGCAGTCGATAATTTATTTGAGAACTAATAATTTATTCTAAATCACTATAATTATGTATTTATAATTTCATTACAATTGGATTAATTTTATCTGAACTAAGTTTGGGCCTATAACAGAAAGATGGTAGCCTCCAGTTTGCTTAAACTGCATTCCAGTAAGCTCAGTGGTTAAGTGTCAGTCTGTTGTGCAGGAGGTAGTGGGTTCAAATCCTGGTGGGACCTTCAAATAAGTGGGAGAACTGGTACTGCCTTTGCTCTGACATCTGCAAATGGTTAGACCTTCATGTCTTCTTGGATCAGAATGTTAAATTGTAGGACGACACTGAGAATGCAACCAAATCTCTGGTAGTGACCACCCTCAAGTGTAGTGGATATAGTTGTATACATAGAGTAAATGAGTTTGTCCCCAGTTAGCAACTGACCATGATGCTAAATACATTGACATTCTCCTCTGTTAGTAATAGTAGTACTAGTTCCATTGTTGCCACTATGTACATTTTATATATTAATATACAGTGTAAATCCATATAATCATGACTGCTGCCTTAAATTCTTTTGTTGTTGTTGTTGTAAATGCAACAACAACGCGTCAGAGACATGGGAACCTGTCAGAATTAATTGTTTGTTGCCCATCGGCGAGGGGGAAAAGCTCACTTTGGTTCATAGATCAGGAACCTTGTATGAATTTTTACTAATTGCTGTGTCCCATATCAGGGGATTTGATACAACGAGTTTGATTGGGTATTTGTGCAAATCCCCAGGGTACCTGGGGGTTGACCCCTTGTGTAGTAGCTGCAAGTAAATAGGCAAAGCTACTGATACAGTGCAAAACTGAATGCTAAATCACTGGGAGGAAGTTCAAAGGAACATTGCATGTGTTATTTTAAAGACTTGTTGTTGATCTTTATACTTGGCCTCTTGTATAGGCGAATCCTTGTTTACATTTTTTCCTTATTAGCATACATCAAACTTCAAGCAACATAGATATAAACAAACAGAGTCCATAAATCGAAAGAGATTGACACACTTGATAATCACCGAAAATTTTAGAATGATAAAATAAATTTATTTTGAGGAACAAGTGCGTGATTTAAAAATAGCAAAATGTACAAAGAATGTATGGCTGTTGTCAACTTTTGCCCCCCAGCCCATTTTACAGTTTTGAAAAGTCAATTTCTCCATAAATATTTAACATATCAATCTTACACTTTCGGTGATTACTAAGTTTAAAATTCTCTTTCAACTGATGTACTCTGTTTGTAGCTTGAAGTTTAATTTATGCTAATGAGGCAAAAATGTAAACAATGACGTCAGCAAGGATTCGCCTATTCTTCCCTGAAAACCATGCGAAACCATGTGAAATCAAACTTGTTTGATAAAGAGTTGTAAGTCTTAGCAGAGCAGGACAGAATTAACCATTCGTGTTCACTATATTATCACTGGTCTCGTGTTGCTACATGTATATAGCCTGCGTCACATCCGAATTGAACCTACCTTAACCAGGGTTCAGTTCGGATGCGACACAGGCTACATGTATATTGTCTCAAACATACGTAGCTACTGTTATAAACTGGCTGCAATTTGCTTTCTGTTTTCCATGGCAGTTATCATCCCAGGCACTCTAAAATAGGATTATTTTTACATAACTAATATAATATTTTTATTATATGGCTTCTCTGGAGACAGAATCACAATTCTTCTTAAAAATAATTTATATATTATGTAACTCTGTAAAAATAATTCAAAATAATTTATTATTCTCCCAAAGGCTAAAACAATTGCAAGTGTAAAATACTTTTTTAATCAAACCTGCAAAGAATACCAACTACTCCTTATTAAAATTCCATATGGCCCGAGTAAAGGCTGGTACAGCCTCTTGTTATAATAATGATGGCCATATTTATATAGGGCCATATCACCACAGTCTCATGGCGCTTTACATATTACTGACATATCCTGTCAGTGATTTTTTTCGGACTGCTTATGGCACTAATAGCTGCCACGCAGTTTACAATGTTGAGTATGTGGTTAGTGCAATGGCCTGGCTGCTGTACCGGGTGACAATCCCCTGCTCTTTTTCGAGTAGTACAGCAGGTTCTTTCACATCCCCTTCGAATACTGATTAGAAGTAGGAGACAAGGCCAACGGCTTATAGACGTCCCTGCTCAAGGACGCGGCCAGGATTTGAAACCCCGACCTCCCGCACTCTAGACCGTGCTCTACCAACTGAGCTAACCAGTGAGGCGGTTTATTCTATCCAGTATATTGTCATGATATTAGCCAAACTTTAGTAAAGTTCTCCTTAAAGTGCCTATGAAGCTTATTATTTTATTTTAGATATCAATTCTACATCAAGTGAATAGTACAATGGTACAATATATCTTGCTTTGAATGCTGTGCCGCTGAGTTAAGGAGGTTTTAATATCCAAAATGCTAATTACATGACGTCAGGGGAGGTATCTGCAATCACTTCTTAGTGGTTGTGAATGGGCGTTTGTACTGATATAGGAAAACAAATTTCTAACATCATTTTATTTTAACCATGGGTATAACACTGATAATTTAAAAAAAAAATTTAATTGTAACATAACAAATTGTATAATAATTGATGCCTCCCCTGACGTCATGTAATTAGCATTTTGGATATTAAAACCTCCTTAACTCAGCGGCACAGCATTCAAAACAAGATATATTGTACCATACTACTATTCACTTGATGTAGAATTGATATCTAAAATAAAAAAATAAGCTTCATAGGCACTTTAATAGATGTTTACTCCAGCAGCACTTTCGCAGATTAAAGACTATTATCATATTTTTAACTCATAGATATTGCATTCCACAAGTTATTGGTATGGTGGAAATCATGTTACTCCTTGAAGTGCATATGAAGCGAAATATGTTTTTGCATACTTCTAATATTTAGCAATTTAAAGACAAAGTTTGAAAAGTTGGGAGAAAAAATTGATGATTTTACAAGCTGTGAACTTCACCCTTCTTTGCTCCCCCAAAAATGGTCTTCAAATTGCGTGGCAAAAATGACGTCACATTGGTTGCATCTCAACCAAAACAAGATGGCGGATAGGCTGCTTGCAGGCGGTGGAGGGTGTTTTTTCGCGCAGCAAACGGATCATCGAAGCGGCCACCATATTGGCCGAGCGTGATTGAGACCTGGGATCGAATGACAAATGGAGGGGGAGGGGGGTGGGGGAGAAGAAGCAGATCTGAAAGACCGCCTGCACGAACACCCCTGGTTTCTGAGTATCCGCCCACCACGCACATGATTTCCGTTAACTTGTAACTCATTCTTAATTGACCAATAGGAGTCGACGTGTGACAGCCTGCCAATTTTGATATGGTTTGATTGAAATGCGTGCAATATTCAAAACAAACTTCGCTCGCTGTCAAATGCAATGCAAAATGTTAGTAAAATTGTCAATTGGTTCTCAGATATGGAAATTTCAATAAAACCAGCTATTTTTGTTCAAAGTTCTCCATGGAAAGGACTGCGACAGTACCACTTTAGATATATATGTAGACAGTTCAGTTTTTATAGCTTGTTGCGTTCGCCCCATCAGTCTCTCAAAGAGTTTTCAAATCCTCCGACATACATTTAATACAAGCTGCTTCACAAAGCCGTCCAGGCCGCAGTCAGGTGCCATACAAGCGGCTGCTTTCTTAAGCTTGCATAAAGATAAATACAGGATGGAAAAAATCTCTAAACTTGAAAGAAAACTCCGATGGAGACAATTTTGTCTGGAACTCGATATTGAAGAACTCGTAGACAAACAAACTACGAGTGCAAAGTACACAGGTAAATGTTGTGATCGTCTTTCTCTGACAACTCTAAGTCCATCTTAGTGAATGTTTGCCGAAAGAAATGGACGACCGTTGCATAAATGTATTGAGGCGGATTTCTGATTATTTCCTAGTTCAACGGCCGTGAAGTCAATAGCCGCATCTCTGCAATTTGGTCGACAACAATACTTTTCAGTGGCGAATGAAATCACGGTTCGTTGTCAAGTTCTCTTTACAGTAAACAAAGCCTGTCGAAAGCACAGCCAGAACGGCAGGTTTAAAGTACAGGTCACAATTCACAGGTCAGGTTGTTAAATTCTAAGACAAAATAAAGGCTCTGTATACTAGCTTCCTCCTGCTCTGTTTTCAAAGTACCTTTACCCAGCCGCGGAGAAAGAAGCGAGCAGCTGTGTTCTCTCTATATAGAAAACCTCTGGAACCGGGGTTAAGGCGATAACTTTGAAAACGGAGCAGGAGGAAGCTATATACAGAGCCTGATATTTACGGTTTACGAACTTGCGAAAAGAGAACTCGACAACAAACCTCTCGCAGTTCGCCGATCGCCGCCTTCGCGGCTCTCTCTCCGTGGCTGTTCTCTCTAGAAAACCTCTGCAACCAGGGTACTTCACCTTAGTCTTCAAAAAAGACAAAGCCTTTTGTATTAATTGCCATATTTTATCAACTGCAAGCTCACTACACAACTTTTATTCTAGTTAAGCCGCTTCACAGGCTACACTTCTTGCTTTCAACACTTGCCGCGATAAGCTTTGATTGACACCATTTCAGCCAATCATATACCCCATCCGCTGGTGGACGGGATCTAACTTTTGTACTCAGAAACCAGGGGTGTTCGTGCAGGCGGTCTTTCAGATCTGCTTGTTCTACCCCACCCCCCTCCATTTGTCATTCGATCCCAGGTTTCAATCATGCTCGGCCAATATGGCAGCCGCTTCGATGATCCGTTAAAACACCCTCCACCGCCTGCAAGCAGGCTAGATGGCGGAAAGAATGAAAATTGATTCGAAGATTCATTTCTGAATTGCTCTGATCACTTGTTTTCTTGTTTGCAAAATCGTTTCTGAGTAGAAATCAGCAAGTCTAAACAAACCTTTGCAACCAACGTGATGTCACTAGGTGGAATTTCACAATAAACTCTACCCCAGTCTGCGGACCATGTTTTGATGAAAAGTAAGCCGTATTTATGCACCAAAATCACAACAAAATTTTTGTTTTGGAGAATTTCACAGTTTACATACATTTTATTTACATATTGAAAAGTAAAATTACAAAAAAAGTTCACCTTGTATGCACTTTAAGGTTAACGATTTTCTCATTGGATTCTTCATTATTCAATCAGTATTTCCCAAGTTCTTTGTTACCAGATAATAATTATTACGTTTTGCAACGTTTTGATCAAAATGTTCTTGCATACATTTGAGGTTTGTAGGAGGATGTAAACTTGGATGTAGAATTTTGGAAGAAAAAGTGCATTAAAATTAATGAAACTTATATGGTGTCTTAATCTGTGTTGGTAAAGAACATGTGATATCCAGATGGGATCCAAGATAGCGTGGGTTCACTAATTCACGGAGAAGAATCGAGAATATGCTGCAAAGAAGAAAAGACATATATTGAGTACACTATTTTCATCAATATCCAACTATCTACAACGTAGTAAGCATATGCTATTGACAAATTTTGTTCTAACATTGGAAAGTTACGTGATATCAAGAGTGTAGCATGTATGTATGCACGGGCGTACACTTTGAGACAAAAATTCCCTGTTTGTACTATCAGCTGGAGACTGGAAACCATTCTCAAGTATGGTCGGTATGCTGTCTGTAAGTGGTTGGTATGCTGTCTGTAAGTGGTCGGTATGCTGTCTGTAAGTGGTTGGTATGCTGTCTGTAAGTGGTCGGTATGCTGTCTGTAAGTGGTTGGTATGCTGTCTGTAAGTGGTTGGTATGCTGTCTGTAAGCGGTTGGTATGCTGTCTGTAAGTGGTCGGTATGCTGTCTGTAAGTGGTTGGTATGCTGTCTGTAAGTGGTTGGTATGCTGTCTGTAAGCGGTTGGTATGCTGTCTGTAAGTGGTTGGTATGCTGTCTGTAAGTGGTTGGTATGCTGTCTGTAAGTGGTTGGTATGCTGTCTGTAAGTGGTCGGTATGCTGTCTGTAAGTGGTTGGTATGCTGTCTGTAAGTGGTCGGTATGCTGTCTAAGTGGTTGGTATGCTGTCTGTAAGTGGTCGGTATGCTGTCTGTAAGTGGTTGGTATGCTGTCTGTAAGTGGTTGGTAAGCTGTTGGTAAGTGGTCAGCCAACCACTTACCAACAACATATTTACGGTGCAACTTGTCCACTTTAGCCTTTTAAAATAAATGTTGATAGGTAACGGTTACATTTTATGATTATGATGTTAAAATGATACACATATATTTTAATAAACTGGAATGTATTTGTGTATTTTATTGTTAAACTGTAACATTACAACTACAATGGGTAGTGAAACAGCATAGAATTGTTATGGTTGGCTAAAGTGAACAATCTGCAGTTCACAAAGACTGACCCAGACTACTTCAGGATTACCTTTATTTTAGTTTCTTTCAGGTTTTGAACGTCTAAGTTCCAAGTCCTAATATCCAACGACTCGACTATGTTATGTTTCACAGCCACCATTTTGTTTTTATTTACCTTTTTTCAACCTGAGGACTGGTAACCAGTGATGCCATGTGGTCGAAACAAAATGGTGTTGTGTTAACACTCGTGATAGATTGTGAAGAACTATCAATAATACAAAGGGGTTATTGTTGCCAGAACGTTGGAAAACCACACTGAGACGTCGTATATCGTAAGAAGTTCTTAAGTGGTATTTTGGTCCAGGGAAAACGTATCGATCGAGTCAACAGGTTACCGACCACTTAACGACACAGTTTTACCGACACAGTCTTACCAACCACTTACCGACCACTTATTTACGGTGCAGATTGTTCGATTTAGCCATTATGGTTTATGAATTCTTACAATAAAGATACAGTGGTCAAACTGACATTTTATTTAGCAAATTTTAGATCAACATTATTTTTATTAACAAATAAATGATACCTAAAATACATCTAGGTAGAATGAAACTGGAATACAATGAAGGTCTAGATATAGGTTCAACAGATCATTTTTGAAAGGAAAAAAAGATTGTTGCAATCACTTTATAGATTATAGTTTTCCTCTTGGCATGCCACAGCTTTCTTATTTGGAATCACTCAATCAAAGGTGCATTTTACAGAGCACATGCTCCAAACAGTGTAATTAATTCCCCAAGGGGCTTCATTCATACCTTGTAAAACAGGCTCAGTTATCCAACAAAGATCACTTGAAAACTGTGCTAAACTATGCTAAATTCGCCATTATAGTGCAGGTGTATGTAGGGTCATTCTATGACTGATTTGGAGTTGGAAATGGTTAGGGTTTTTTTTTATTTCAGGGTTAGGTTTTTAGAAGGTTTGTATGAAAATTTGAGAAAATGAATTATTAATGATCCAAATGGCTGGGTATTCTATAATTGTTCCTAAATACTAAGGGAGGCGCTGGCTTCCCAAGAATAACCATATAGGTTTATCCCATAAATGGACTCATTTATCCTCTTACTAAGAGGCTCCTTTATCTTACGAAGAGGCTCATTGAATCCCTAACAGGCTGTTTTTTGGCTAATGGAAAGCCAAAGGCTTCACTCATGTGCTGTGGTGGCAGTCTCCCTGGATAATTTGGTGTTGTTTGTTGTCGAATACATTGAGCTAGAACTGGGGACAAACTTGCAGAACCTTTCATTCAACCGGCTTGACACACTTTGAAAGCTGCAAGTCTTAAATGAAAATTTAGTAAAATTCATTGTACATGTACATGTATATATACAGTAGCTATATAAATGACTCAGAACTAACTTACCAAAGTTAAGCGACAACTTCAATGGAACTCTTGAGAGAAAGAGACTTGCAAATCTTGTTAGAATCTCATCACAAGTCTGCAATCGATAATCCAATGTACGCTTTCCATCACTTGATTGGAAAACCAACTGTTTTTGATTGGATAACTAAGAGCCTAAGTTCTAGGAGCACACAATATTTCTTAGTTTAAATTAGTTACGACTTCGCTTCGATTGATTCCCCAAGTTAATGCTAACAGCTTTAGTTATAGGAAGGTGTCTAATGCTGTACTTGTGCAAAAATAGCGATGGGCCTACATATGGCATTCTACAGTAATCTATCCACGAGGTCAACATTGGTGCCTATGTTTCCGAAATGAAAGGAATGGCTGATTTTGCCATAATGAAACTAATAAAGATACAATGTAGGGCAAAGTTTTGTCATATTGACATCACTGGAAGATTAATACAAAGTTCCTAGTGTTTTCTGTAGCCAGCCATATGCTAGCCTGATTTTCACATGGTACGAGGTTGTCAGCTCACTTCCTCCCCCTACCCATCTGATGGACTTTGGAATAAACAGTGTTCCAACTATTGTTTTCATTACGACCAATCAGAGTGAAGGTTTTATTGTTACAGAAATGAGAATGCATGGAATGTTTAGTGGAGTCTGAAGGTGAAGCCAAATGGCAGACTTGATATCGCTTTGGAGAAAGCATCTGAAACTTTCAGTATTTCTAAATTATTTTCCAAACAGAGGCATTATTATCCTTCATTTCCCAGAAGGACCTTGGCCATCACACCTGTATTTATAGGCAACGACCAGATTGAGAATGGAGAGATGAGAATTATGTAGCCTTCTACAGCTCCTCAGAATCACACACTTTCATGCACTTGCAGAATATGTTCTACAGCTTCAATCTTATGGAAACATAATGTGTAAAAACATGTCCAGACGTGTACCGGGAAAATCTGATAGGAAGAGCCATCAATATTGCGATGTTTGTGAATCTACCAGAAGGCGAGCTGTAGAAGGCTACATAATTCTCCTCTCTCGATTCTTGATCTGGTCGTCACCTATAAATGCAGCTGTGATGGCCAAGGTCCTTCTGGGAAAGGAAGGATAATGCTTTCTCTGTTCTGAAAATAATTCAAAAATGCTGAAAGTTTTGCATGCTTTCTCCAAAGTCATCAAGTCTATCTGTATTGTCCACCATTTGGCTTTACCTTCAGGCTCCACTACATATTCCACACATACCTCAGTTCTCTAAAAAATGAAACCTTTAACTCTGATTGGTCGAAATGAAAACAATGGTTGGAACACAGTTTCTGCCAAAGTCCATCAGACTGAAGGAGGAGGTAGTGAGCAGATGACCTTGTACTGTCTCTTAATCAGGCTAAATTGTGCGCTCCACATTATTATTACAGTCTAAACCATAAACACAACTGCAAAATAGTGTGCCTAGGTGTTAACTTGAGGCTTTTGCATCCAAACTACTACAGTGATGATAAATTGTCAACACAGCCTCTTGAACCAGACCCACCTATATAAAAAAATAGGTCAGTGAAATCTGTTCAGTGAAATTCTTTCACGAAAAAACTAATTATCTTTATTCTGAAAAAAAAAGTAGAACTCTGCAAGATAGAACTAGTCTTGTGTAATAAAAAAATCGCTTTTGCATTATTTTGGAGAATGTTAAGAATCTACCCACTTGTTTTTTTTAGCAGTTTTTGCACCACAATATTGGACATGTGTAGCTTTTGTTACCATGCTTGGCATAGTAAAAAAAAACACTAGCATGTTTATTTGCTTGAATATTCCATCATACTGTTATTTTATGTGGCATTCCTACTAGTGTTAACATTATTTCTCGTGTTGTCAGATATGTGCAACTATTAACCCTCTTCTGGAAGAGCACTTCCCAGCAAGCTCTGGTGTTCGCATCATTGCTGAGCCTGGTCGTTATTATAGTGCATCAGCATTCACCTTGGCAGTTAACGTTGTTGCCAAACGTGCAGTGCAGGGCAACATGGAGAATAATAGTGATCTGGTAAGAGCTTATCAGATTTGGATTTGTTGGTCGATTATTCCCCTCATGATTCCTTCAGGGTATTCTTTCAGTATATAATCTAGGGATTACAGTCTTGGGGGTTCTGTCTTATTTGTGGTTTCCACAAGGTTTTCAAATTGAAAAGCCTGGGGAAGTGTATTTCCTAATTTTAAAATAAGCACATCTTGGGATGGTTCTAGTCATTCATTCTTAATCAAGCTTTCCTAAAAACTGACATTGTAGTGGGTATGTGAGCAATCTGAACAAGCTTCCCTAAAAACTAACATTGTAGTGGGTATGTGAGCAATCTGAACAAGCTTCCCTAAAAACTGACATTGTAGTGGGTATGTGAGCAATCTGAACAAGCTTCCCTAAAAACTGACATTGTAGTGGGTATGTGAGCAATCTGAACAAGCTTCCCTAAAAACTGACATTGTAGTGGGTATGTGAGCAATCTGAACAAGCTTCCCTAAAAACTGACATTGTAGTGGGTATGTGAGCAATCTGAACAAGCTTCCCTAAAAACTGACATTGTAGTGGGTATGTGAGCAATCTGAACAAGCTTCCCTAAAAACTGACATTGTAGTGGGTATGTGAGCAATCTGAACAAGCTTTCCTAAAAACTGACATTGTAGTGGGTATGTGAGCAATCTGAACAAGCTTCCCTAAAAACTAACATTGTAGTGGGTATGTGAGCAATCTGAACAAGCTTCCCTAAAAACTGACATTGTAGTGGGTATGTGAGCAATCTGAACAAGCTTCCCTAAAAACTGACATTGTAGTGGGTATGTGAGCAATCTGAACAAGCTTCCCTAAAAACTGACATTGTAGTGGGTATGTGAGCAATCTGAACAAGCTTCCCTAAAAACTGACATTGTAGTGGGTATGTGAGCAATCTGAACAAGCTTTCCTAAAAACTGACATTGTAGTGGGTATGTGAGCAATCTGAACAAGCTTCCCTAAAAACTGACATTGTAGTGGGTATGTGAGCAATCTGAACAAGCTTCCCTAAAAACTGACATTGTAGTGGGTATGTGAGCAATCTGAACAAGCTTCCCTAAAAACTGACATTGTAGTGGGTATGTGAGCAATCTGAACAAGCTTCCCTAAAAACTGACATTGTAGTGGGTATGTGAGCAATCTGAACAAGCTTCCCTAAAAACGAAGTGATGGGTATGTGAGCAATCAGGACCACAACTGAATAATCTTAGTGAGTTTCTTTTTAACATAATGTTCATTACATATTCAACTGATCTAGTGAGATTTGATTGGCTGTTACTGGAGAATGTGTAATGTACTGTTTCATATTGATGAGTAACTAATTTCTATTTTCCTTATTCTTTGCTATGCTCATTTACTCATCCAGGGCTAGCGAATGGTACTTGAAAAATTGTCTTGCAATCTCATATTCTGGAATCAAATTTTTGGATCTTGAAATCTCGGAATCTATAAATGAGTCTTCAAAAACTCATGAATAATTAATGAGCATGTTGTCCAATCAGATAAGCAAATCAGTCACGTGCATGCTCCTTTATACCTGATAAAATCTCATCATTCTAAAAGGCCCACGGAGGGATTTGAATTCTGTCCCAGGGGGAAACGGGGTAAATGATTGAGACAATGGAATTTCTATTGATGTTTCAGTTTTTTTCATTGAATTGCTAATTAGGATTAACGTTTTATATAAAGAATACTAATGAACATGAAATTTTATATAAAGTTTCATCCTTATTAAGAATTCACTGATAAAGATCCAAAGATAGCAAAAAGTACACGGAACATACATGTAAGGTACCTACATGTAGATAATAAATTTTGCACTAAATGTATTAATATCAGCAGACTACCGAGATACACAGATAATATTTTAAAAATGAAGTTATCCAACTGCCATTACTTGTTTACCGAGCCACTGTTTAGTTCCAATTATTAAACCAAACTCAAAGCCGTAAAATAATAAAAGCGTGCATTAAACTTACATATTTTGTGCAGGAGTCTAAAATTTAGAGTTTGCCCGTCATGTCAGTCACATAGTTTTTCAAGTCTTGAACTTTATCGAGGTAATCCATGACACCAAATCCTTCAAGTGCAGGTTCTTGCATTGCAAAACGCAGCTTTAAACGACATAGTATGGTAATTTCTTCATGTCATTCCCTTGAGATGTTCGTAATTGCAGGCAGTGATTACTCGAATATTTTGCATGGCGTTGTAAATACAAAGGTTCAATGGTTCATTAAGTAAACATTCCCTTGAGTTGTGCATCTTTCTTTCATTGCATTCTTAAAGCGTTTTTGAAGCCATTTAAAACACGAACAGCATGTGTTTTATCAAGTCTAAAAATTCTCGGGCTTTGCCCTCGAATTTTTAAACTTGATAAAACACTGCTGTTCGTGTTTTAAACAGTACTTGAAGTGTAGTTTTCCCAGCAATACTTTTTCTGTGAGTCTCGAAGTCTTGCCTCTCAGTCTCAAAATGTCTCTTATTTACTATTTGCCACCCCTCACCCAAAAAGAACTAAAATGTTTACACATCTAAAAAATGATGAGTGTGATAGTTGTCACTTTTCTTTCCCCAGGGCTTTATGTACTATGTGAGTGATGGTGTGTCCTTTTTATTTTCCCAGGGCTTTATGTACTATGTGAGTGATGGTGTGTCCTTTTTATTTTCCCAGGGCTTCATGTACTATGTGAATGATGGTGTGTATGGTTCGTTCAACTGCCTGATCTTTGATCATGCTACAGTGGAGCCTGAGACTGTTCAGGAGAGTAGCAGCAATGAGATATTCCCATCTAGCATCTGGGGACCCAGCTGTGACTCCATGGACTGTATTACCAAGAACGTATCTTTGCCAAAGGTGTGGTACGGGATTTTATTATTTTCATCCTTTAGCATTATTTTCTGTGCATTCTCTTACATTGATATAATTTATTTAAAGTGCCACTACGACGAAATTTGACCATTTATTTTGCCACTTTTTTGTATTCCATAAGAACAAACAGTGGCAGAAATATCCAAATCAGTGAAAAAAGTTTGAAAGGAGCCAATTAGACCACACATTTTAAAGAGAGTTTGCCGTCAAAATCACGTCCATCATTACGCGAATCCGTTTCCGTGGGCGAGGAATGCCTAGTCATTTTTTAGCGTATGTGATGTCATACACTTAATGCATCATTCTCAAGTTGCTTCGAACCCATACATTTCTTCTTATATTGTCTACAAACTTACACTGCGAATTTTGCTGTGGTTTAGTAAATAACGACCTAAAATCTGCATCAGATTCTTCAGAACATAGTAATGTGTCTTTCTGTTTAAATTTATTGCCGGATGTTGATGATTTAGGGGGAAATAGAGCCGCTGCCGACCGAGTTGAAAGCTGGACGAATGAATAGTCGCTAAAATCGCTTGGGAAGTGGCCTGCTAGTAAGTAGCAAGCTAGCAGAGGTTTCTTATCTTTTTGGGGTAATTTTTTCCCCAGGGTATTTTCCCTGGTTCGGCTTTCAGGTTGTGCTGTTACTGGATCCGGGCTACAGGGAGAATTCAGCGGAGAAATCACTAAGGTAATGATCAGCAGTTTATAAGTCCTAAGTTTGTTCATTGTTTATAGTGAAACCCGGATAAATTTGCTAGTTCGTCAATGAGAGAGATCGAGAATTATCTGTGTCCCGGCAATAGATTTTAAGGCGAATCTACATTCTAAAATACAATGTAATTGCTATAAAATTAAATCGCTCTCTTGTCTAACATGAAATCGTGAATGATAAGAATTTACTAGAGACTAAAAATATATATTGAAACTGACTGATCTGCAGCTTTTACAGTGGCTATCACAGAACCAAACTTCGTGCCCCCGTTTCTGTTTGACACAAACAACTGAAACAAGGTACTTCATGAAATAATATTGGTGGTTTCTTCTGTGGTTTATTGTCTTGAAAATAAAATTAGCAGTAAATTAAAAGGCATACTACATCGATAGGTTTATCTGTTTATAGGAAACAGCAATATGAGTTATTTATGATAAACTATGTTCTCAGCAAACGTAGCCGCTTATTTTTCGGTCAATCTATACTAGTACGGTCTTACCGGCTATTCCATGTGATACAAACAATTATGGAGAAGCTTCTGTCCTCAAAACGTACACAAACCATCCTTGCATGAGGCTTGAAGAGAATTACAAACCGTATTCTTGGTACTCAACTAGAAGGCTTGAATGTAGCCAAATGCCAGCTTTGTGGTTCGTTAAATTGCTACAGTCCTGTACAATGCACAAACTTGAACGATTATTTCTATTCAAAACGTTTTGTTTGCTTTTCAAAGTGGGAAAATGGTACACTTTCTTACTACATATGTTAGTTCGCGTGAAAGTTTGTATGGGAAAAGTAGCCACACGTGTTGTTATGGGAAGTTTTGACTGTGACATTTCCCAGTCACTGGTTGAAAGAATCAGTCTCGCCGGCCGGCTAAAACTTTTCAGAGCGTTTTCTTGACTTTCTATTTTCGTTCTAAACATAGTTTGAAAAAACCTCCAACGCGACGCGAATTTGTGCGAATTACTTCAAATTTTCACAGATTGTTCGCAATTTATATCAGCTAAAAAACTAAAAGCTAAAAAAAGCTAAAAAAGAGTCGGTGATTTTTTTAATTTTTAAAATAGAGCCGCTGAGAGCGATTCCCACATCTATACTTGGATTGCACGTTAGCAGTTTCACGAAGACCAAAATATCTTCAGAACGGTTTCGAATTTCCACAATCGCTGACACAGTTTCGTAAACAAGGTCTGTGGGAGTCCAGAAAAGCAAACAGATGTTAAATTCATTAAATTGCCATGGAGTTGGAGCTCTTGGAAACCAACTCGCTTGTTCGGAAAAGAAGTTTATTTAAAAATTGCACTTTTATCAAAATTACAAACCTTAGGTATATCGTTGAAGGCAATTTTATAAGCTTTAAATGAGGTATAATTTATCTAAATACTACGAATATTCGAGACGCTACTTAATTTTATCCGGAACAGTACCCTGAACTGTATACGATAACCTTAAGTGTATGACGTCACGTACGCTAAAAAATGACCAGGCCTTCCTCGCCCACAGGAACGGGTTCGTGTAATGGCGGATGTAAAATTCAAGATTCGCAGTTAAAAAAATAAGACTTCCCGTCGTCGTATCGAAAAATGGTTTGAACTGGTAATAATATAGCCACTCTACTTTACGAATAATTATGAGGAAAAAAATTATATGTCAAAATTTGATCGTAGGGGCACTTTAAGATACCTGAAATAGACAATCTATTGATGCATATTGACTTGATCAACTGCTCAGCCACCTAATTCATTTTCTTCCCACTGCAATCACTGGGAACACCCACTGCAATCACTGGGAACAAAATGAAGTCGGTGGGTGAGAAGTTGACCAAGTTGTTATCGATTAACTGTACATGTAAGATATAAAGGATTTCAGTCTTCTTTTTTTTCCTTACATGGGAGAGGGACTGTAAGTGAAACTGTAATACAATAGCACTATTGTTTGTTTTGTTCTATTTAGGTTGAGGTTGGTGACTGGCTGTATTTCAGGAACATGGGTGCCTACACTCACTCAGCTGCCTCCACCTTCAATGGCTTCAGCAAGCCTATCAAGTATTATGTTACCAGAGAGTGTTACTGGTAAGAAACCTACCTGTCTGCTCATCGACACACTCTTTTTAAGCACTTTGCTGAAAGCTGTGTTCTTTATAAACCATCTGTTGAAGCTTTGAATCAGGGAAATGTTTGAATCAAAAAGCTAATGTTGACGAGAGAAACCATGCTGAAGCCTTGTTACTGATTGGCTAGATTGTATCACGTGTTTCTCTTGCTCAAGTGTGCATTGATACAAACATACACGCTGAGCTAATTAGATCATACATTCTGAGGATGCTCCCATAATCTATATTATAATTACCACCATCACGCTAACCAGTCACAAGTAATCAGTAATAACATCATGCATGCTGAGCTCATGTCTTTTAGCTAATTAGATCATACATTCTGAGGATGCTCCCATAATCTATATTATAATTACCACCATCACGCTAACCAGTCACAAGTAATCAGTAATAACATCATGCATGCTGAGCTCATGTCTTTTAGCTAATTAGATCATACATTCTGAGGATGCTCCCATAATCTATATTATAATTACCACTATCACGCTAACCAGTCACAAGTAATCAGTAATAACATCATGCATGCTGAGCTCATGTCTTTTAGCTAATTAGATCATACATTCTGAGGATGCTCCCATAATCTATATTATAATTACCACTATCACGCTAACCAGTCACAAGTAATCAGTAATAACATCATGCATGCTGAGCTCATGTCTTTTAGCTAATTAGATCATACATTCTGAGGATGCTCCCATAATCTATATTATAATTACCACTATCACGCTAACCAGTCACAAGTAATCAGTAATAACATCATGCATGCTGAGGTCATGTCTTTTAGCTAATTAGATCATACATTCTGAGGATGCTCCCATAATCTATATTATAATTACCACTATCACGCTAACCAGTCACAAGTAATCAGTAATAACATCATGCATGCTGAGCTCATGTCTTTTAGCTAATTAGATCATACATTCTGAGGATGCTCCCATAATCTATATTATAATTACCACTATCACGCTAACCAGTCACAAGTAATCAGTAATAACATCATGCATGCTGAGCTCATGTCTTTTAGCTAATTAGATCATACATTCTGAGGATGCTCCCATAATCTATATTATAATTACCACTATCACGCTAACCAGTCACAAGTAATCAGTAATAACATCATGCATGCTGAGCTCATGTCTTTTAGCTAATTAGATCATACATTCTGAGGATGCTCCCATAATCTATATTATAATTACCACTATCACGCTAACCAGTCACAAGTAATCAGTAATAACATCATGCATGCTGAGCTCATGTCTTTTAGCTAATTAGATCATACATTCTGAGGATGCTCCCATAATCTATATTATAATTACCACTATCACGCTAACCAGTCACAAGTAATCAGTAATAACATCATGCATGCTGAGCTCATGTCTTTTAGCTAATTAGATCATACATTCTGAGGATGCTCCCATAATCTATATTATAATTACCACCATCACGCTAACCAGTCACAAGTAATCAGTAATAACATCATGCATGCTGAGCTCATGTCTTTTAGCTAATTAGATCATACATTCTGAGGATGCTCCCATAATCTATATTATAATTACCACTATCGCGCTAACCAGTCACAAGTAACCAGTAATAATAACATGCATGCTGAGCTCATGTCTTTTAGCTAATTAGATCATAAATTCATTCTTTATTTTTTTATTTAACCATATATATTCTCTGTGTTTGCTTCAAGAGCAAATGCTAATCTAGGAAACTTACACAGTTATACATTTACAAGTCTACAAGCAATTTAAATACAAATAAAAAAGGAGAATAAGGAAAAACTACATACATTAAGTGTACATGGATATAATTAGCGAGTAAGTCAAGCTGTTGCAAGGACAAATTAAGTAAAGCGATTTGTTTCTATGATAAAAATTTGTACAGACTTGAAAATATGTTCATTTTGTAAAAGCGACAAGCTAGCATCTCCAAACAGTAAAGTTCTTAGCTTAGATCTGTCCGTACAAACTTGCCAATTATTGAGAACAAGTGCAACAGAGGTGAGAAGTTTGGCTCGCTGGACAGCATAATTGGGACAATAGAGGAAAAAAATGTATTGCAGTTTCATTTAGAAATCCACAAGAACAAGATGGAGAAGAGATACAGTTTCTCTTAAATAGATTAAAATTCAATTGGGAATTATCCATTCTTAGTCAGGTGTGCATAATTGAAGAAAACCTAGAAACAGAAAAATTATCATACATTCTGAGGATGCTCCGATAGTCTATTATAATTACTACTATCACGTTAACCAGTAATAATAACAAATCAGAACAATTTTAAGAAATTGCTTTTGCAAAAGTTGTTTGAACTGTTCATTAGACAATTCTCATTATTATATAGAGGACATTACGTGATGGTGCGAAAATATGAAGTTTATCCTTGAGTAAATAAGTGAACTATTTTGGACTCGAGGATAAACTTCATATTTTCAAACCACAGTGTAGTGTTCTTTTTATTATATGGACAATAATATTAAACTCGGCTCGGATAACTCTTCTCTACTTGATTTACTTACTGTTGATACAAACGTCTTAGTGATCCGGCTTTTGAAGCTCTTCTGCGAGAATTTCGTGAGGTTCTCGTCTCTTCGTTGCAGTTTTAGATCCTGCCTAGAATATTCATTTTTTGCTGCTCATTTAAAGTGTTTTTATGGTCAAACATTTTTATCACTAATTTCGATTCTATGTCAAGTGAATAGTTGAATAGTAGAATATTTCTCGATTTGAGTGTTGCACCATGAGTTTCTAGAGGTTTATATTTATAATATATTCAAGCTGGTGACATAAAACCAGTCAGTTCTTATTTATTGTACAAAAAACATGCTGGTAGAGATCAATGACCTTTGGTCAACATCTGTTATATCAGTGATTTTAACACAAATAAATTGTCGAAATCAGAAAACGGCTTCATTCAAATAAAAAGAAATCACAGTACATATGCATTAGCATATTGGAAATAGAAATAGACGCAACACGCAAATCAAGAAATAGTCTACTCTCCAACTATTCACTTGATGCAGAAACGATATCGATGATAAAAAAATTTTCACCCTATATAACAGCATCTTTATTACCAAAAAGGTTATAAATACTTAATTTACATAAATAAATAGATCTGACTAAATTATGGTAATAGTTACTCAGAATAACTAAAGTTAAACGAGCTGAGTAACATTTCAAGTTAAATAACAATGTTTTTGTAGGGTTTTAAAGATGAAAACTAAAAATATACACTACGATACAGATTACAGCAATATTGGACACTTAATTAATGTAGAAGACAAATGGGTTTAAAGTAAGTAAAATAGATAAATAAAATAAATAAATAGGGTACCAAATGTTTTCAGATAATAGTTGTATTATGTAATAGTGACAGATGTAACTAATGAAGTTGTTACTGATAAGACTCAATGAGATTAGATTTAAGCTTTCGCTTAAATGATGTTAATGACAGGGTTTTAAGGCTTTCATCAAGCTCCTTCCAAATAATTGCCCCTTTATAGTTTGTCCGAACTCTATTTATATAGTAAGTTGATCTTATTGCAAGTCTGGTGTTGTATTGATGTTTTGACACTATGGTTTGGAAAACATTATCAAACACAACAAATTATGATGAAATTGATACATGAAAAGTGCGTTATGGAATACTATAAGGTCTGTGCATTTCAGAAGTTGAAATTCTTTGAACAGGGGATCAGAATGCTGATCTGGTTTTGAAAAAGTCATTATTCTTAATGCCTTCTTTTGTAACGTAATAATAGGTTTGACTGTTGAATAGTAACTATTACCCCAGGCTAATAAGCTGTACGTGATAAATGGATAAATGAGAGTAGTAAAGTTTGCATAAAATTTCCTTACTCACGAAGTGTCTCAGTTTAGCAAGAATACCAATCCCTCCGGAATTTTTTTTTGTTATTTCATGGACATGGTTTTTCCAGCTTAGATTTGAGTCAATTGTAAGACCTAAATATTTGACATTTGAGTCTTGTTTAATAATCTTATTGGATATGTTTAGATTCATTTAATGCAATATTTTTTTTCTGTGGGGGTTGAAAAAGAACAAAACGTTTTTTCGATATTTAAGGATAATTTATTGGCATTTAACCAAATATTGACTTTTCCTAGTTGTATATTAAATTTAGATTCTAGAGTGTGAATGTTTCTATCACTCATGAATAAATTTATGTCATCTGCGAATAAGTGAAACTCTAAGATCTTTGAGCATTTATGTGTGTCTTTAATATAGAGTAAAAATAATAGTGGCCCCAGAACTGATGCTGTGGCACTCCACAGACTGTTGGTAATCTGAGTCAGCTGTGGCACTCCACAGACTGTTGGTAATCTGAGTCAGTATGGCCTATTGAGACAAACTGTTTCCTATTTTGTAGGTACGAAACAAACCAATCAATCTTGCACCATAATATTCTAGCTTGCTCAATAAAATGTCATGATTGACAGTGTCAAATGCTTTACATAAATGTATAAATATGCCACATGAATAAGTGCCAGAGTCTATAGTTATCTGTATTTTTTCGTTGGGTGGGTGGTTGGTGTGGCACACTTTCGGAATAAATTATCTCGGCCGGGAACTACACGATGCTCGCTTCGACTTTTGGTGCATGGTGTCTTTGACTTATTTTCCCCATTCTTGAAAATGCAGTGATGTTTAAAAAGTTCGCAAGGACGATTAATCAATGCCCGAGGAAAGTGTTTACTACTTCTGGAGCATTGACAAAGTCTGATGTCCGAACTATATCAAGTCAACCATGGTCTGTTTTGTCGGCACAGTTGAAGACGAATATGTTCTGTAGACGAGTCGAATGACAACTCGGCCATAATTTTGTGCTGATCAAACTATCGACAAACCGAGTGAATTTGCGATCGAATATTCCGTTGGCCGTTGGCTTTCTCGCTGTATTGGATTGTGCTTTTCGATGAACAGATACGAAAGCTAACAAACATCAAGATACTATATATAAATACAATCATACCTGAAGAGCAATATTTGACAGGTTGTGTGTCAACACGTGTGCATCTTGCGTTTTTTTTTGGCGTTTATGCATGTGAACACTGCATTTAGGTAAATTAAGAGTTGATCTGTAATCACACTTGGAGTTGGATGGTGAGGGAAATTTAAAGTGTTTACAGTACGTGCATGTACACTAATCAATGGCAAATACAAAGATCATGTGTGCATGATATGTTGACATTGATCAGAAATTATTTTGCAATAACAATGGACACTCGATATTATGTAGGCAGCCTTGACCTCGTTTTAAGAATAATTTTAATGCTCTGGAGTGTAGTTTGTACACATGGGTATATAGTTCTACACAGTATAGACCGATTTAGCTTGTACATTTGTTGCCCATTTCAGATCATGTAACAGCTCGCCAGAGGATTCAGTGCTTTGTTTTCCAATTAGAGAAATTTGTACATTTCCTCTTGGGATACAGAAAAAAAAAGGGAAAAGTCGGGGGACCTGAATTGGGACAACAAATGTACAAGCTAAATTGGTCTATTGTCATCTGAATGCTATACACCGCATGGTTAAACTATTAATGTGCATTATATCTGTTGAATTTGATAAAACTTTCCTCAAGATCCACATTGATTTCCAGTCATTTGATTACCTATTTCACTGAACAGGTTCATCCCCCTGAATAACTTATAAGTCAAGACATTCAAAACTGTTCACATTTATTTAAAGAAAGACATTTTTGATCAGGATATTAATAGTTTATACACACAGTCCACCACTGTAGCAATAAAGGGTGTGCATTTTCATTTGTGTCACCACAGGGAGCCCAGTCCTTTCTTGTACAAAAATATATGTCGAACGAACTTTGATAATCTATGATTACTTCTAGTATAAGTGCATGAATGGTAGAATGGTTAGATCTAAAGCCAAACTGATTATCATAAATAAAAGATTTTTTTAAGAAAATATATTAATCTATTATAAATCGGTCTCTAGAATTTTGTTAAAAAATGGAAAGGAGAGATGTGGTCTGTAGTTAGATGTAAGTAAAAAAAAAACTTTTTTATGAATAGGGATTATTTTTGCAATTTTCAGCTTTACACTCGTTCTCAAAAACACGTGCAGGTTCGAAACGAAATTCCTGACTTCGAAGTCGTTTCTGGTGGATGTCAATCAAACGGTTTCCATGGAGTTTGAAGTGAACTGTTATATGAGTAAATTCGGGTAACTAGCATTTTATAAACATGGCAAAGTCTTTCCCAAAGTCGCTTAGATGGAGAGTAATCATGCTTAGAGCCAAGGGTTTGCAAAATAGGGAAATCACATAAACTTTGTGTGAGCGAGCGGTTTGTGTATAAGATCAAAATAGGGAAATCGCATAAACTTTATGTGTGAGCGAGCGGTTTGTGTATAAGATCAAAATAGGGAAATCGCATAAACTTTGTGTGAGCGAGCGGTTTGTGTATAAGATCAAAATAGGGAAATCACATAAACTTTATGTGTGAGCGAGCGGTTTGTGTATAAGAAATCTGATTGTTTATATAGCTTTCAAAGGTCTTGGAAAAATAATTATAGTTATTTTTATTCATCCAGTTGCAGATATGCTCCTAATAAGAGGTTTTATCGAGCAATACCCTCGAGCTCTACCCAGTCGACGAGCTCCAGGCATGGATACAACATTCGACAGGGCAATTTTTTTTTTATAATTCTCAGGACATAGATTATCGGCAATGCTCTCCACTCTCGACTGATATTTCGGTGAGGAATTCAAGCAAAACACAATCGTTTTTCGGCTTAGTATCCGCCATTTCTCTACCTATGTCGCCTCAAATTACTTACGATTTCGTTGACCTCCTACACTATTTATGTTTCCTCCACATCTGGGAGTTGTATGGCGACGTTTTCGTAGTATTGAGATTCTGCTTCATCTCCTTCAGCAAATTCTCTAACCCAATTTTCAAACATCTCTCGTCTTGGAGAATTGCTGACCGAAGAAGCATGCAGACCAGTGTTGCCATAGAAATATAGTTGAGTGACATCCACCAAATTGACGTTTTCCGTTGGAAATTCAATTTCGAACCTGCACGTGTTATTGAGAACGAGTGTAAGCAGTTTACATCTTCCTCGGCGATTTTCACAAACCTTTGTAGAGCGTGACGTCATACATCCGAGAGATTGAGTTATTATTTAATAATAATAACAACAACAACACTTGATTTAATGAGGATATGCAGATAAAGTTTACACTGGTTTCCAATCTGGTCCTAACTATTATATACCAAGATAGGAAGTAATATATAAAAAAACGAGAACTAGTGTTTTACCAGGGTATCCAAACACCGAGAAAGATGAAAGCATGAGGCCGCTTCGGCCTTTCTCAATCGAAAACAATACCTGCATTTATAGATCATTAGAAAGTATTGTTTGCCTGCAATTTTATTGCATGCAATTATAGACTACAAGGGTTGTGATTGTTATTTTGTCACGGTCATTTCAACAAACTGCCTGATAGCGTAGAGGGTAAGACAGCAGACTAGTAGTGAAGAGCAGCCATGAGGATGAAGGTTCGAGTCGCACTCTGGACACCGATTTTTATTTCCGTCTTCTCCTTCACTTCTCCATGTAAAGTCATACTTATGCTGTAATCCTTGTAGCTTAATTAGGTCCAACACATGCATGATATCCAAATCAATAGCGATGTTCATCTAGTGTTTCATTGGGTATCCAGATTCATGCATGTGACAAAATGCAGCCCTCTGATTGACTAAAGCTCATGAATTATTCATGAGTTTGAGAACATTATATAATTACATTATGTAAGCCACTGTCGTCCATATAGTAAATGAATATATATATAATGATATACATACAGTCATTATTGTTATACATATAGATATGTATTATAGTAACGTATGCTTGCTTTTGATCCAGGCCCATTCTAAAGCAGATCCTGGAGCCCTTTGGTTTGGATGTGAAGAACTCTTGCCATGTTTCATCACAAGACTACAAGTCACTGTTACTCAACCCAGAGACAATGAACATAGTTTATGCTGCCATGTAATGACCTGTGTTTTCTTCTCTTACTCCCAAGTGTAAAAAAAATGAGAATAATATACTAGCAACAATAAGAGAAACAGTTTTGATGTTAGAAACATGATTTAATTTCCCAGCCACTATATTGGATTTTTTCCTTATTCTTTCTTTATTTCCAAGTAATGACCACTTGAGTTTTCTTCAGATGTTGTGTTTATCAGTAGGCATTCTAGTTACTGTAACTTTGCGAGAAATAAACGAAGGGCTCACTAAACTTGTGTGAAATGTTCAACTTTGTCTTCCTTTATTGAAAAGGTCAGTTAAAGGGGCACTGTCATGATACTTACAATCTTAGAGAATGATCTCTTAATAAGTGGAGCTGACATAAAACAGAGCAAAAGGAACTAGAATTAGGTGATCCCTTAAATGACGCCATTGAAATGTGATTCCTTTTAAAATAAACGAAATTGGCAGACTATAATTATATTGTTTTCTATGTCGGTCATGCTGTTTTCCAGTTTGACTTTTAAATCAAATAAAACTGGCTAGGGCTTATAGGCACTTTAAGGTTGCCGTATACCTTCGCGGGTGTCTCTCGCAAATAAAATCGCACGCGCATCATTTTAAAGGAAAGTATAGAAACCTATATCACTGGAAAGGTTATATAATGTAGAATGCGCTGAATTTTTTATTTTTTTTTGCACAAATATTACATTTTCAGTAAATGCTAAGGCAACAAATGCAAAAAAGACTAGTCTCACAGAAGTGAATTTATGTCCCTCCGCGTTCGCGCCTTCGGACGATTCCGCTGCATAATGTCAATCGGCACATGATGGCCTGTCAAAGTGTGTGAGCGTTTTTTAATATTTTACTTAGTTCAAATGCAATTCATCTTCAAAGTTTCAATCGAAATAGTTTCTGTGTTTCATCACGGCAAGTACTCTTATAAGAAAAATAATTAAAATATCGCTAAATGCTCACACACTTTGGTTCATATGCAGATCCTCTAACACTAGGCCAAGTTTCATCCAGATCTGACAAGTCTTCATACCTATAAATTCACCCAAAGACTGAATACGCATAATTTTGTATCATGACGTCACGGCTTGTTTATGAGGGGGACAGAATCGACTTGAACAATAGAATTTTGAACTAAATCTGCTCTGCTGAGGAAAATTTCACTTCGAATTGTCTGGTTTCCAGATATCAGCTGTATCTGTTTATCCCACAATATTTACCGTATTTGGTGGCTGTTACCGCTATTCTACGTTCTACAAAATGCATTTGATAGCGATTTCCTTTGTGTTGTTGCTGTTTTGTTCCACGACCGTGATCCTTAGCGTTTAAACAATAGATTGTTTTGAATTGACGTCATAATGATATAGGTCGATTATATGTAAGGTTCCCCGGAGCTTATGAATCAAGTCCAGAAATTCGCGGGAAATTAGTACGCACTTTATTTTTTAGTGTTTTCTGGGACCCTGGCTCAAATTGCATAAGAAACATACATACTAGTGTTGTGTCACAAATATTCAAAAGAGCGTTGTGTTATGGCCAAAACTAAAGATAATGCGCAAAAGGGGAAAAAGAAAGGTAAATCAACGGGTTGTACCAAGAAGGGAGAGGGCCGGATATCGAAAACTAAATCGCGTCGAAAGGCAACGCCGGAAACGAGAGCGAAGTGAAAAGCGAGTGGCAGGCAACCCTAAACCTGCTATATCAGCTGCGATGATTCCTTCAGTTCCGCAAAATCGACCGACTGAACTTCGCTCAAGTTCACGATTTAGAACTCCTGGATTGACCACGGCCCAGGTTGGAAACTGCGAGTCACCCAAGACATTAGAATCGGAGTCGGATGCGGACTCGCTGCTACTCTGAATCTTCCGTCTCTTTTCTTGGCTTGTGTTCCGTGTACCGAAATCACCATTTTGTTATATATTAAACCGTGTTATATAATTGTATATTAAACTGGCATTATATAATTGTATTATAAACTGGCATTATATACCCATTCCTACCGAGAACACTAGGCACAGTGGAACAGTGGAACACTAGTCACAGTGGAACAGTGGAACACTAGGCAAAGTGGAACACTAGGCACAGTGGAACAGTGGAACACTAGTCACAGTATGGTATGGCGTATAACATGACATGTTAAATAAAAATGACAATTATACAGTCATCTACAAAGTCAATATGTTGAACATATATAATACAAGAAACCGGAATGGTATGGCGTATTAAACGCGACATGTATCCAAAAATGACAAATAACATTACGGCCATCTACAAAGTCTTTATTAGGTTATGAACCAAGTCGGGTTAAAATTTAAAGCCATTTGTGTTTAGTTTAGACTGAGAGTTAATACTAGACAATTACTTTTTGCAAAATTCCTAACATGCTGTGAAACAGGAAACAGCGTGCACCAAAGACGAACATAGGCCGATTTGAATCTATCATAATAATTTTGAATGAAACATCTAACTTCGTAACTTCAGAAACAACCGGTAAAGGGCGCTTAATTGTGTAAAGCTATAGTATGACTAAGTGGGGTAATCAAATGAGCTCATTTGGAATTTTAAAGGAGCTCATTCAACCAAGATGCATTGCGAGCTCAAATTTCTCGATCGGCCATTTTCGGGGCCCCCGATAATGGCTCTGGAGAGCTTCTTGAAACAAATCCTATTCCATCGGTCTCACAGGGGCATACCAGTTGATTACTTATAGGGGAAAATGTTCCTTATTTATTAGCTTTTGTGTTCAGTCATATATTTCCGAATTTTCACCTGCCAGGGGAAATATTGAACGTACTCTGGGAGTCGCCTTTGGTCAGTGAAATTATTACTAGAGCCTGTACTGGAGTTATGTAGTTATGATATTGAATCGTGTTTGCCGCGTAGCACTAGTAAGTGTAAAGAATGTAATATATAAAGTGGTAAGCTGTAGTGCTAAGTGTGCACGCCCTACGAGGGAAAGAGAAAAAATCTCTGACCCAAGTGGGACTCGAACCCAACGACCTCCAGGTTACATGTCTGGCGCTCTACCAACTGAGCTATCAAGTCAGATGAGAGCAATCGTGGGTATTGGTGCGTTATATGGGGTCACGGCGATTATATATGTATATGTAGTTATGATATTGAATCGTGTTTGCCGCGTAGCACTAGTAAGTGTAAAGAATGTAATATATAAAGTGGTAAGCTGTAGTGCTAAGTGTGCACGCCCTACGAGGGAAAGAGAAAAAATCTCTGACCCAAGTGGGACTCGAACCCAACGACCTCCAGGTTACATGTCTGGCGCTCTACCAACTGAGCTATCAAGTCAGATGAGAGCAATCGTGGGTATTGGTGCGTTATATGGGGTCACGGCGATTATATATGTATATGTAGTTATGATATTGAATCGTGTTTGCCGCGTAGCACTAGTAAGTGTAAAGAATGTAATATATAAAGTGGTAAGCTGTAGTGCTAAGTGTGCACGCCCTACGAGGGAAAGAGAAAAAATCTCTGACCCAAGTGGGACTCGAACCCAACGACCTCCAGGTTACATGTCTGGCGCTCTACCAACTGAGCTATCAAGTCAGATGAGAGCAATCGTGGGTATTGGTGCGTTATATGGGGTCACGGCGATTATATATGTATATGTAGTTATGATATTGAATCGTGTACTGGAGTTAGCCGACTGGTTGATCGTAATTCCTACAGTTTATCCAAACCAGGGCCTTTCTACATTGGCTTGATCGGCCCGCAGACCTAAATGACAAGAAATTTAAAGGTCACTGAGAAGAGCTGAGCCTTTTGCTTATCATTATCGGACACTTACAACATTTAAAGCAAATTGCTTTGACTGAAGACTCGAGTACGCGGTACACGCGCGGTACGTACATGCAAGATTACAAATCTCGCAGTTTCTCTCTTAGTCTTATAGTCTTGGTTTTCGCTCAATGTACATGGACAACGCTGAGACAATTAAAGTAAGTAAAAGTGAAATGTTGTGTTGATATCTGCATGAGCGGCTGTAAAGTGGAAACCTATTTTATAAATGTTTCTTTGCTGATGAATATAAAACTTCAAGTTCAATCAAGTGCCGCTGGGCGCTCAGAAAACTGATTGATCGAATTGTTTTACCCAGTATATCCAATGTACGATTAACGGAAGTCAAGGGGCTTTTAAAATGACACAAACCGGCTGAAATTCAGGCTAACAAACAATAACATTTATACGGATTCGATTCCTCAAATTTGATTTAAAATTTGCATATTAACATTGGCGAGTCAAAATGTGGTGTGGAGAACGCACGGACCTTGAACACAAATAGAATGTGGCAAACAATATAGTACTTCAACATTTCAAACCAGCATTTTGGCAGGGACAACCTAGCTCCTTTCTTTCGACTACACGTTCTTGCATGCACAAGCCTAGAAAGGAAAGAACTCTAAATGTATAACGCTATCGTAGAATTGATTAATTTCCTTGCCACACGATCTGCATCGCTGGAACTTGGTCCAGAAGTTGGACAAGTTGGTTCGCTAGATCGAGCATGAGATCGATGGCTAGCATCACGTCGAGGAATTTTGATCGAAGAACCGTAGTAATTCCGCTCATTCTATTATATTTCTTCAAGTATAAAGGCAATAGATCTCCCCGCCGATCTCGGCCATTCAGTTCAACTCGTAAACTCTATTTATAAACAGCCCGATATCACATTTTCTGATTGGCAGCTGTCCGATTTCAAGTAGTTTCCCGTATGAAAACAATAACAGTGACTCGCAATGCATCTTGGTTGAATGAGCTCCTTTAATAACGAGTGGAGAATACGTCAAAGACTGGCTGTTTAACCCTTCTCGTCAGGGGTCAAATCTGTTATCTGTTATGTATGCATATCTAAAAATCCTCCTGTCCCTTGTATTACCTTATTACTTATTATATATGTTTCAACATATTGACTTTGTAGATAGCCGTATAATTGTTATACGCTATACCATATAGGTTGTTTCTGAAGTTAGATGTTTCATTTAAAATTATTATGATAACTTAAAATCGGCCTATATTCGTATTTGTTACACCGGCGTTGTTTCCTGTTTCACAGCATGTTAGGAATTTTACAAACAGTCATTGTCTAGCTCAGGCTTAAGTCAAAAGTATTAACTCTCAATCTGAACTAAACGCACATGGTTTTTAAATTTTAACCGGGCTTGATTCATAACCTATTGACTTTGTAGATGGCCTTATATTTGTCATTTTTGGATACATGTCATGTTGTACGCCATACCACAGATTCCGATTTCTTGTATTATATATGTTCAACTTATTGACTTTGTAGATGACCGTATAATTGGCATTTTTATTTAACATGTCATGTTATACGCCATACCATAATCGTAGACGTCTTTCGATTTTGAAACATACGACTGCTTGGTACTTTCTCTCGGATTTTCACACGGTTTTAACTTTCTCCCACGTGCATTTTAAATTGGCCAAATTTCCTTCTACAAAATATACAAATTCCACGAAATTACACCAGGCAATCCAGTATAATTTTTGACCCCTGATGATAAGAATTATACTGTCAGTCTCGCAATCCAAAGTACTCCACTCGTTATACTATAAAATTAAAACGAGCTCGTTTTTAATCTGTTATATATGCATATCTAAAAATCCTCCTGTCCCTTGTATTACCTTATTACTTATTATATATGTTTCAACATGTATTGACTTTGTAGATAGCCGTATAATTGCCAATTTTAGTAAACATGTCATGTTATACGCTATACCATACCATATAGGTTGTTTCTGAAGTTAGATGTTTTATTTAAAATTATTATGATAACTTAAAATCGGCCTATATTCGTATTTGTTACACCGGCGTTGTTTCCTGTTTCACAGCATGTTAGGAATTTTACAAACAGTCATTGTCTGGCTCAGGCTTAAGTCAAAAGTATTAACTCTCAATCTAAACTAAACGCACATGGTTTTTAAATTTTAACCGGGCTTGATCCATAACCTATTGACTTTGTAGATGGCCTTATATTTGTCATTTTTGGATACATGTCATGTTGTACGCCATACCACAGATTCCGATTTCTTGTATTATATATTATATATGTTCAACTTATTGACTTTGTAGATGACCGTATAATTGGCATTTTTATTTAACATGTCATGTTATACGCCATACCATATTGTAGATGACCGTATAATTGGCATTTTTATTTAACATGTCATGTTATACGCCATACCATACCATTCTGAACTAAACGCACATGGTTTTTAAATTTTAACCGGGCTTGATTCATAACCTATTGACTTTGTAGATGGCCTTATATTTGTCATTTTTGGATACATGTCATGTTGTACGCCATACCACAGATTCCGATTTCTTGTATTATATATGTTCAACTTATTGACTTTGTAGATGACCGTATAATTGGCATTTTTATTTAACATGTCATGTTATACGCCATACCATATTGTACCTGAGTAGGGGGAAAAGGCCGATTCTGGCGCAGTTTTTGACATATTGTGAAATACTGGCGCAGCGCCAGTAATTCAAAATATGACAAAGACGTCGCCAGAAGTCTGCCTTTTCCTCCTACTGTTAATTTATTCATATTATGTCGTTATTCCAAGAAAACCGGTTTAAACTGGATTCCAAGAATTCGATCACGTGACTCAAACTGCGCCAGTAATGTCAATTCACAAATTGCGTCAGTAATGTCAATTCCAAGAAACCGGTTTAAAGTGGTATTCAGGAATGCAGTTAAAAGTGGATTTCCAAGAAACCGGTTTAGAATGGAATTCCAGGAATGTGACCACGCCCTAATTGATCTTGACCCTGACCACGCCCACGAATGGAATGCCAAGGTCACGCAATGTCTTTTTTTTTTCTTGATGAAGTTGATCACGCGATCTCCTTGTGTAATTGACCTCGACCTTGACCTTATTTTAATATATTCAAACTATATAAGTAGGTGATGTTTAATAATAATATTGAAATGGAGGGAATCATAAAAGGATACAAAGATATCGAAAAAGTAAAGTCTAAAAAGGAAGACGAATTAAAAGAAGTAAGAAAGAAGATTTCCTCGATATCTAGACATCTAGAGAAAGTAAAAAGGAGTAAGGCAAAAGGAAGGAAAGAGATCATGGTACGAATCGAGGAAGATTTAGAGAGAGGATCGTACAATGAAGAGATTCTGGAAGAAGAATTAGAGTCTATCAAAATAGAATTGAAGGATTTCATAGAAGAACATAATCTAGATACTACAATAATTAATAAAAGTAGCAAACCGAAAGATAAGAGTAGTAAACCAAAAGATGAATGTATGCCGCCAAAGAGTAAGCCAAATGACAAGCATATGTTATCGAAGAGCGACATCGCATCCTTAGAAAAAGTAGTAATAAAAGATAACGTAATGAAAGTAGAGAGGATGCTCATGGAAGGATATAATGGAATGATAGAAAGGAAGAACGAACTCGAGTATAAATTATCGGAACTAAATAATGGTATTCGCGAGCTCAATAAATATTTATCATATCAGAAGGAACAACCAAAAGATAAGAGAGATAAAGAAAAAATAATAGAAAGTAGAAAGCGAAGAGATGAATTCGCATCCGCTTATGATGATGTTGAATCTGCTTACGATATGAATAATAAATTAATAAATGAGCATATTAGTGTATTTGGTTTAGAACCTGCATCTAGTGGTCTATCAGTAAGAGAATTATATAGTAAGGCTAGACAGTTAAATATAGAGAGTCGAAAAGAAACTAATCGATACCTCGGAGAGCGAGATGAAGAAAAGCAACGATATGAACGCTTAGAAGAAATGGTTAAGGAAGAGCAATCTAAACTACAAAAGCAACAACCCAAAAAAGATAAACGAGTTGAGGAAGAGCAACCTAAACCACGAAAGCAACGACTCAAGAAAGACAAACAACCTAAACCACAAAAGCAACAACCTAAGAAAGATGAACGACATGAAGAAGACAATCAAACTGAAGAAGAGTTGGAGCAATCCGAAGAAGACAATAAATCTGAGGATGACCAAATCAAGGAAGAGCAATCTGAGGATGACCAAATCAAGGAAGAGCAATCTGAAGATGACAATCGAATCGAACTGATAGAACAAGTCGAGGAAGAGCAACCTAAAAAATCCGAGGAACAACTTAAGAAAGACAAACGAAATGCACGAGTTAGACAGCGTAGGAAAGAGAAACGACTTGAGGAAGAGCAAATCGAACAACCCAAACAATTAGAGCAAATCGTACTACGCAATCAAGAGACAATCGAACAGTTAGAGCGAATCAAACGACTCGAGCAATTAGAGCAAAGCCTACTACCCAAACAAAAGACATTTGAACAATTCGAGCAAATCGAACAACTCGAGCAACTCAAGCAATTAGAGCAAAGTCTACTACCCAAACAAAAGACATTTGAACAATTCGAGCAAATTGAACTAGACAATCAAAAGGCAATTGAACAGTTAAGACAAATTGAACGACCCAAACGAGAGATGATTGAGCAGCTAGAGCAACAACCCAATCTAATTGGACAATTTAAACAAGAGCAAATTAAGCAATTAGAGCGAATCGAACAATTTAAGCAAGAGCAAATCAATCAACTAAAGCAAAAGCAAACCGAACTATTAGAACGACTTGAACAACTAAAACAAGGACAAGATAGACAATTACGAATTATCAAGCAGTATAAGTAGAATTGAATCTTTCCATTTTCTAAAATTAGAAATGGAAAGATTCAATTCTACTTATACTTTGGATGCATTATACTATTTCGATATGTGTGAAGAAGAAGAAGATGATGAACCAACGAATACGAGGTGTACTGAAATAGTAAGGGACAAGCAAAAAGGTATAGATGTCTGTACCAAATGTGGTCAAGTGCAAGGATACATCCTAGATAACAATCCTGAATGGACTACGTACGAAGGAAACGACAGTTTGGGTATGAATAGATGCAGTGGACCAATCAATGTACTCTTACCCCAATCATCTCTCGGCACAAGTATCAGTGGTAACAAATATGGTAAACTACAAACACTAAATAGATGGTTACAAATGCCATATAGAGAGAGGAGTCTGTATATGGTTTTCAAAGATATCGAAGAGAAATGTAAAAGCATTGGTATTCTAAAGTGTATTGTAGATGATGCTAAAATTATCTTCAAAGAAATAAATTCACAATACTATTTTAATGATGCTAATGTAAAAAAGAGTGTCATTATGAGAGGAACGAATAGAAAAAGTGTAATTGCAAATTGTGTTCTCTTTGCATGCAAAAAGAATAATAACACTAGATCATCGAAAGAAATAGCTATACTATTTAAACTAAATCGTAAAGATATAGCAAAGGGATACAAGGTCTTTACGAAATTAACTAAAAATATTAAATCCTTTAGAAAATTAGACTATAGCTCTCCTGATGACTTCATTCCACGATTCTGCAAGATCCTTAACTTTAAACAAGAACTCATAGATCAAGTTGTGAAAATCACAAGAAACGTTCAAAAGCTAAATATCGCAATAATGCACACACCACTTTCTATAGCTATTGGATGTATCCTATTAATGATAAATATGAATAATTTAGCAATTACAAAGAAAGAGATAGCTAATAAGTTCCTAGTGTCAGAAACCACTATATCTAAGGTTTACAAAGCAATAGAGCCATATAGAAATGAGCTTGTATGACACTTAAAGAGACAACGTCATAATGTATTATTGAGATGAATGATAATAAAGAAATACCTCCTATTAATGAAGTCATCATTAATGGAAAGATTAGAGATTACTCATTTGTTAAAGATAATCATAAGAATAAGAAGAGCGTAAAAACTACCAATTGTGATACAGATAAAGTAACATACTTTGATAGTATGTATGCTATTCAGCAACATCTTGGAATTAATGCTGGTATAGTCAAGATGGTTTGTGAAGGATTAAATAATTGTAAAAGTGGTATATCAAAGATAGACAAGTGTAGATATACATTTGAATATGTAGAAAGAGATGAACTACCAGAAGATTGTAAGAAATCATCTTACGAACGAAAGAAAGAGAGATTGCCAGAATCTGAACTAAAGGAAATGCGAAAGGTGATAAGTAAGGAATGGCGACAAAGAGAATACGTTTGTCCTGATTGTAATGCAGTAATAAAGAATGGTAGTAAGTATGTTCACAAGAAGAGACACTTAGGCAAATAGATACCAACCTACTCCTGCTGCTGCTATCGTTAGTACAATCAAATTAATTTCATGAGAGGATGATGTGAGTGTTATTTGTGGTTTCTTTATTATAGGTTTCGCTTTTGGCTTATTACCATATTGGTGTGGCAGTTTAACTTTACCTATATTATGTTTTAATACTATAGGTTCTACTTTCTTATTTACTGAGTCGTTAGCTCCAAATGTCATATCATTTGTAGCTTTCAATAATTTATTATTGTATCCTACTACACTTTGTGTATTTATAATGAGATTAGATGGCATCAACCATATTCCTGGCGCAATGGCTAAGTCTAGTCTCAATTTCGCTCCTTGAACAGCTAATTGATATCGTTGTATACTCATTGATATACTACCTTCAATTACGGCGCTTTCAAAAAGTGATAGCATTTCCTGTTGTGTCTCAATAGCACTTCCACCAGTACCAATAATACTTGATCGTGTATCCACTTGTGAACCTAATATGCAATAGACAAAAGCCTCTGCTGATCTATTTAATCTACCCATACCAGCTATTGTTAATCCACTATCTTCATTTGGAACGAACCAAGAATATTGTTTACCATTGTGGTCATCATTACGGATAAATGAAATGAGATTTCCTTGGTCAACCTTACCACCCTCATCAGAGAATAGTTCTCCATCTGGACTGGGATATAAATTAGCATCTATATCGTATCCACGAATTTCGTGAACGTTTTCATAACCCTCACCTGAATAATATAGAAATATATCACCAAGCCCATTATTGCGTCCTCCTTTCCACCTGAAGTCTGGATTGGAAGGAATATCGAATTCATTACATAACCGTTCGAAAGTAACCTTACTATAACGGTTATTTGTTTGATTAAAAATATGATCATCTGGTAATGGTGTTCCCAACTCATATAGGATTCTTCGTATAGTATAGTAAACGTGAAACTTGATAAATCCTTGAACAACTGGAGGATACTGTTCTTGTAGACTTATTCCACAACCAGAAGTAGCACACCATACAGCAAAGTTTAATTGCTGTGGCCAATATCCAAAGTCGGGTTTACTCAACCAACGTCTTGACTGTTTAGCAGATTTGAAAGTCACTGTACAATCTTTGAAGATGTTTCTAAACTTTATGATAAAGTACTGAGTTGGGGAAACGTATATCTCCATTTCTTTCAATGATGGTGCAATATCCAAAGCTGTTTGTGTAAATGAGATTCCAGGGATTGGATACTTGTGTGTAGTTGGTAATAAGGAATCTGGAAATGATGTTGGTGGTTCTAGAGCTATTCTCATAGCCTTCTTATCAGCATTCGTTATAGAATTAGGATCGTCAATGAATTTCTTATCACCCCACACACCATGATCCATATTTGGTCCTTTGAAGTATACGTTATAATACATGATACCATATTCTTCAGTGGCTTCTTTATAGAATCTACTTAGATCAGCACTAGGATAGTGTTGTTTGAAACTATTCCATGTTGCAGTCAATTTTTGTGATTGCATTACTTCGGCCTTTGTTGGTAACTTTATTGGTGTGTGATCCTTCTTCATTGTTATATGATCCTCAGTAGGATACTTATTGAAGAATACATGATTTGTTCCTCGACGCATATTTACGATATGAGACATCGTTTTATATCATTTAATATTTTTCATATCTAAATTTATGGATGAAACCTCCATAAGGTGTTACATCATAGGAGTGCGTTATTTCTCTAGTTGTTTTAATAGTTCCTGTTTTACTTCCTCTCGTATCTTCTGCGTATCGGTTTTCTCTATAGTATTGGTTCTTTTTTTTAATTCCTCTTTTCGGATATTTTGTCGGATCTCACCTTTCAAGTCTTCGTACTTATTGAATTCAACCATGATCAATTCGAATTCTGTATCACTGATCTTGTTATCATTCAATGCTTTTGATACTAGGTCACGTATTGTGTTTAGTTTTGCTTTTCCTAACATTACTGTCTTTTCATGTTTGGACACCTTCTTAGTTAGAGCTTTAGTAGCTGTTGCGGAAGAAGCTGAAACTAGACCACACAAACCACCAACTACTCCTACTGGGAGTCCAATGACAGCACCAAATCCTGTCAAAGAAGTCGCTACTGCAGAACTCGTTAAGATAACTGAAAGTAAGCCAGCACCTACGGAAAGATTGTGGGTTATTCCTCGTATTCTAACATATTTCTTTCGTACCTTTTCATAATATTTTATTTCGGCTCCTAATTCTGATAGGACCGTATTTACCTTATGAAGTCTAAAGTTTTCTCCAGTGACTTGTAGTGGTATATCTGGGTAAATCGAATCGTAGTCAACCATATGATTAATAGTAGCATCTTTTGTTTAAACGATTTCTAACACAATTCGCATTGGATATATTCCAGAGGTTAACATATTATGATTACTATCCGTTACCCATAGGCGAATGCTATTGATGAAGTTCATGCCTCTAATACTAGCATATAGTAAGTTATTAGGATTGTAGGACATCTTTTCTTCTTTTTTATTTAGTTCTATGGATGTTAGAATTTGTGAACATTTGGTTTCTTTTATTATTTGTGTTGGATCAATTAGATTGCAATGGATATATATTGCTTCATATAAATCTACAACCTCAATCACACTTCTTGATCCACTTTTTAAGATCGTATCAAGTCCAAGTAGTTTAGCTAAGCTATCGTTTAATTTGATGTCTTTATTTGGTATTAGGTATGGTACGCCTTTTACAGCTTCTAATGATAGTGAGCCATTATTTACTGCTCCAGATTTGTGTATAGTGGTTATGATTTTACGTGTATCGTAGTATCCCTTAACGAATCTAGCTATCATATTAAATTCTTTATCGAAAATTGAACCATCACTAGTAAGATTGTATAGATAGTCGTCAAAGTTGCAGCTAATCAATGAAACTTGGTTCATAGCTTTAATAGGATTTTCTAGATATATCGTCTCATCACATATTGTTTTTTCAATATATAGTACTACCATTATATGTATGATCTATACACTCTCATTTAAATAATTTCTAGTTTGATTAACATTGGATATATTCCAGAGGTTAACATATTATGATCACTATCTGTTATCCATAGACTAATGCTATTAATATAATCGACCTCTCTAATACTAATATTAGGTGAACTATTTGGGGTATAGGATATCTTCTCTCCTATTTCATTTAATTCTAATGATGTTAATATTTGTGAATATTCAGTTTCTTTTATAACTTGTGTTGGATTGATGAGATCGCAATGGATGTATATAGCATTAGGACTCTTCATAATCTTAATCTCATTTCGAGACCTTATTTTTAAGCTCTTATTAATAGTAAGTAATTTAGCTAAACTATCATTTAGTATGACACCAACTGTAGGAATGAAATAGGCTTTACCATTTGAAATTTCTATACTGATTGGTTTATCACCAATGGAAATAGCTTTACTTATGGCAATCTTAAAACTTTCTATAGTATAATCTCCTTGGGGAATACGAAGTCTTACATTACCTTGCATATCAGAAACTATACCTTCACTCATAAGATCATATAAATAGTTATTAAAATTACAGCTAATCAGTGAAATGTACCTCCTAACTTCAATTGGATACTCGAGATATATAGTCTCATCACATTTTATTTTTTCGATATATAGTACTACCATTATACTATACAGTCTATCTTTTATTTTTATATCTTTCTACAAAATAAACAACTACAGCTACAATAAGAAGCCATGCATTCTTAGCCAAAAAGCTAATTACTTCTCCAGCTGTTCTAAAAATAAAGGATGCAATTGCTCCAATCATTCCAGGCAATAATTCGCCTAATTTCTTTCCAATAGTTTTCAAACCATTTCCAATACCTTTTGCAACAGATGATAGTCCACTTGTTAGACTATTAACGATTACTCCAATAACAACCCCAACAGCTGTTAGAATAGAAACTACAGTGAAACCATATTTTTTGAATATAGCTTTTATACGATCCCTTAGAGACATGCGCCCTTCTATTACTTCATTCGCGTGTTCCATCTGTTCGATCTCATCTTCTTTTTCCATAATCTGTTCTCGAAGTGATCTATCTAACTTTTCCATAACATCTTCACTTTTGATTTGAGAAATATTATCCATCTCCTTTTTTAACCGTTTGACTTTTTCTCGTTGATTTTTGATAGCTTCTTCATTATTTCGAATAATTTCTTCAGCAGGTGGGCCAAGACTTTTAGTAAATGTTTTAAGTAATTTTCCACTCATTTCGTCTGCCGCATCAAACAGACGATACCATTTTCCATCTAGTCTATTAACTTTTACTATGACTCTATCATAATCATCAATAGTAGCGAGGAACTTCGCTTTACTTGGGTCGAAACTAGGAAACTTATCTTGAATCCTTTCCCAAGCAAGATTCACTCTATTTTCTCTAATAATTAGTGGTGTGGTGTCATCTATGCCTTCTATGAATGATGTTTCTTCAGTGGTACGATGGTGAGGCAATTTAGTTGATGTCGATTTAGTCATTTCAAAAGTTTCGTAGTCGTCATCATCATAACCAGTATTGTCGTGACCAAAAGGATTCTTATCATCTGGAATTTCTTCTGTTGGGCCAACTTCCATCGTCTTATGATTTATAATGTGGGTTATCTTTTATACCAATTTAGTAGCTATATATGTTATAGCCATGATACCACCTCCCACATATGCCATTTCATATTGTTTCTGATTATTACTTGGTTTATAATAGTTAGATAATTGTGGTTCATTCAAATTGAAATCTGGATGTGTTTGAGCATATAGTCTAAAAGCGTTGTCAGTCTCTTTGTCATTATCATCTGCGTGGATTTTGTTTTGATATTTTTCTGATAACCAATCTTGATATCCTTGTCTTCTTTTCTGCCACTTACCCATATCGCGTTGATATTTTTCTAGAGCCTTGTCATGTCTAATTCGTTCTTCATCTGAATTGTTACCTGATAGGTACTTTGCTAGATACGATCCTCCCACGAATGTCGTTGCATTTAAGATAGCTCCACCAATCATTATTGCTATAGTTGCCATACTATACTATATGTACATTCGTTAAAGTGACTTTGGTAGTATTTTCTTATCTTCAAGGTACTCTTTCAAATACGTACTTCCAGATAGTACTAGAACCCACTTACCATAATTCGTGATACTTGATGAGGGATCATTTAGGAATGACTCTTTCATCATCTTTTTGCTTAGATAACCAACACCAGCTGAAAGTCCAACTACGACAGCAGCATCTGTAAATGTTTTAACAAGTTTATTTTCTACCATGATACTTACATATCTTACCATAGGTTTAAATCAATTCACTACATACCTATATTATGAATGGATGACTTTGTAGATGGTTTTATTTCTTCTATTATGTTAGGTTCTCCAACTTTATTGTTTCTATATCTAAAATACAAGTCCGTAGCAGTTAGGCCAATACCAACTATTGTTAATACTGTCGTAAACGATAACTCGGGTATGTAAGACTTAGGATCCACCTCATCCGTACTTACCTCTTTCTTCGCTTTCTTACGGTATTCCGCTAACTTCTTTCCAGCTTCAACCTTCTTAGGATCTTTTGGAGTTCGTTTTTTATTTTCTACCTCCTTAGTAATTTGTTCGATATAGTCATCATCAAATATCTTATCGTTCGACATATTATAAATAATATACTTTAATGTTTAAACCAATTTGCCCTCAGGAGAAATCTTAACGTGTTTCGCTATTTGAAGTAAACCACTTGCTAGAGCTACTATTCTACCCCCCTTCAATACTAAGTATCCAGCAGCATTCGATAGTTCTTGTTTGACTAATTCATTGGTTTGTAAATCATTGCATAATTCTTCGTTATTATCTATAGTAACCATGTGGGAGATTATTTCCACAGTAGCTTTTATAGCGGTATCTACTAAGCCATTAGTAACTTTATTACCAACTATGACTTGGTACCTATTATAATACTTCTCGACATCTTTTACTGACAACTTCTTAACATCGCCAAGACTCATATTGACTCCAACGAATTCATTGATAGTTCCCAACACTGCTAGGATTGCTAAGGATTCCCTTTTATCGTCTATGTCTGTTGGGATTACTGTTGGCTCTTTCTTGAGTCTTACCTTCTTCTCTTTCGGAGCTTTTATTGGTTGGACATCTTCTTCATTATTATCGATATACTCTTCAATGATTGATTCCATATATTATAATTGTCAATTATCGTTTATGTATCCATTGATTGAGATCCATATCCAACGATTAAGATGAGATCCGCATAGTTGCTAAGCAGGAGAATTGAAATGTAACTAAATGCATCATTAATTTGCTTTGCAGTTGTTGCTCCAGTAATTATAATGGAACCACTTGTGAATACGAAAATGGATGTCTGCTTTCCTGCATCATTATCGAGCTTAATATTGACGCATGCATGCCTGTCAAGATTTAAGAATACCTCGACGTCTCTTTCCACTAGGTAATCGCGTAGTCTTTGTCTATCTATTTGGAATCCAATATTCATCAAGCAATTGATCATGCTGATCTTAAAATCGTAGACATTATTAATGTTTAAAAGTTTTGGACAATCGACAAAAGGTTTCTTTCTCAATTCTATACACATTTTATTAAGAGCTTCAATAGTACCATTGATACTTTTACAACCTGTCATCTGTATTGATCCATTATTGAACAACTTCGTATTTATGTATTTATCATCATAATTCGATCTTATAATAATGGTTATTTGATTTAGGAAACTCTTCTTAACCTTTTTCTTTTCGTTCAGTAAAGATCTCACTTGCTGAATACCTTTGTTGTTATAGTTGATGGAAACTATGGCATTCTTATTCAACTTTAGATATTTATATATGTTCTCAGTATTGAATTTTACATTGAACTTGCACACTATTGTCATTGTACTTATGCTCAATTTGTCATCTATAGTATCTAAACTTAGGAGGGAGTTTAACTCTTCTATTTTATTTATAACCATCTCTACGGTGAGAGATGGTTATAAATAAAATAGAAGAGTTAAACTCCCTCATAGTATTTGAGAGGAGCCTTAGTTCATATTTATTCTGTGGAAGTACTTTTTATGATTTCTTAGTGTTTCACTTGTGCAGAATTTCCTATTACAATATTTACATCTTATTCTAATATCTTTTAGATAATCATTTAGCTCTTTTATTATTAGATCGTAATCGTTTGATACTAAACACTTGAACTCGTTCTCTTCATACTTCTCTAATAGATTCTTTTGTGCATTAGATAGGACACCATTACCAGTAGGGGTTTTAAATTCGATGCATAAACCTTTGTAAGTTTTGTGACAATTATTTATTATAATGTCTGGTTGCCCTTTCATATATCCTTTCTTATAAGAATCGATTCGTTTAGTTGAACTATCTTGTAATTCACCCAATCCAGCTGTCATAATGACGTTAGGATAGAATCGCCTAATATAACTAACTACTTTTGTGTGCAGGTCATACTCATCTTCTATTTTGAATGTTAGTGTGTTGGGATTGTCAAACATCTTATAGTATCCATACTTTCTGATAGATGGTAGGACTTTGGAGAATACCCATTTTTGAAACACTTTAGCTGAATCCAACTTAGAACCAAAGATGAGGGAGTATAAGCCAGGTTCTTTTATGAAAATCGTTTGTGGGTGCACATTGTTCAAGGGGTCCCTGAAACGGGGACCCCTTTGAAGGGGCCTGAAACGGGCCCCTTGTAGTTTTCCATATTCTATCTTATATTCTTCATCTACATGGCGCATTATCGCATGTTTAGTATTTTCATAACCCAATGCTCTAGCAATATCTATACCTTTGAAATAAACATTCTGCTTACTATCTACGAAAGCATCAATAGACATATTAAGTTCGACATTTTCGAATCTCTTGATTACTAGCGACATTATAATCATATATATTAAGTATCTCCTTAAGTGTCTATTGCATTAGGTATCTCGAGATAACACTGGAATGGATATCGTAAGCAAAAACATATCCTAGAATACTTTTCAGACTTTAGTAGCTTTACGAATTTCTTACGATCTTCATTATCCATGTCTCCTCCACACTCTTCAAATAATGTTTTAGTTGCTGTTTGACATGAACTATGAAATGCTACGACGCAAGCTACGTTTTCACGAAATGGTTTAGCTATTGAGGTTAGTTGTTGAGTTAATACCCAAACGGATATTCCTTCATGTCTACCTGAAAACCCTAGATTAATAAACTTATTAGAACGCTGTTTTAGATCCTTACTAAATGCGCAATCATCTAATATTATTAATGTATTGGTACCTGTAAATAATTGTTGACAATACGATAGTAAATTATTTATCTCATCTACATTACTTGCATCAGGTGATAAAACAATAAATCTAGGATCACCTTTTGCAAATCCATGATATGTCTTATTATTTATGTATGTTGGGCAAAATAGTACTACGTATTCGAATATGTAACGAAAGGATCCTCTAAGAAGATCTATTAGATACTTTGTCTTTCCACATTCTGTTGGTCCTGTAATGATACAGTGAAAAGGTGTCTTATCATTTAATTTTTCCATATACATATATTAATACTCAACCTCTTAATACATAATTGATTGGAGTTCGTTATTCATAAGAGTGAATAGAGCATCAGCTACTACGAACATGTAACAGGTAACAGCGGAAGATCCAGACTTTCTCCTAATCTCTAGTCTTACACCATCTCGTGTGTTATTCAGTGTCAATCCTCCTCCATGAACATCATTATCTGCGAAAGTTCTCAAATCAACCCACAATGCAAACTTATCACTAGCGTAGAAGTCATTTTGTTTTACACCTTCTAATCCTGGAAAGCGTTTCCTTATAGAATCCCACAGATCTGATGGTAGCATACCCTTTGAGTATAGACGATTTGGCATTCCATCAATATCGATAATCACAGATGTAATCTTTGGGTTAGCAAACTTTTCAGAATCTCTTGCACCAACAGTATAGGCTTCCGTGAACAAGAATAATACCCCAGACATAGACCTCCGTGGTAAATTAATATGTTCATTGATAACGAGATCCGTTGTCTTGATATTGAATGTCTTATATAGAATTATATTCTCATAGAAGAAGCCTCTACCTCCTCGATACGTCGATGCAGCCTCACCTGCAAGTAATTCACTTGAAATACATGAATACTCCATTTCTATATTCGTAAGCCCATAGTTAGGAGGTATCGTAGTATCTGTGTATACTAATACTTCTGCAACTGGGGCTAGCGTAATCTCAAATATTAGTGGATGAGGTAGTGCCTTTGGATAGAATACTCCATGATTGTTCAAAATGGAATGGTCAAGTGGGATTTTATACTTAGTGCCATGTATTGCTGCTAGAGCAGTATCCTTAGCAACATCAGAGGGCTTATCACCAGCACCTGCTCGCATCTTTCTCATAGCTTCAGAAGATATACCTTGTTTTATTCTATTTTCACGTTCTTCCGTTGATAAGTATAAATCGTGATAGGTATAGAAAAGATCATGACGTTGTGTATCCTGAATAGTTTCTCCACCAAATATTACCTTTTGTCTATATATTAGGTTCCTACCTACATTATTAACGAGTCTCTTATTTGCGTGTCCTGTGATAACGATATCAAATAGTAGAGCTATGCTACCAGGAACAATAACGACATTCTCTGTTAATTGTGGAATATTGACATACAGAGTTTCTCCTGGACTTGCAGAAGATGGATTCATAGTTATACGATTTAGACTACTTTCTGCTTTCAATCCAAATGGGTGCTTATAAATATGACTGACACTTAGCTTTTCTGAAATCGTTTGTTGCGACATAATACTATAAGGAATAAACTATTCTCTTATTTATATATGTTTAGTAAAATATATTATTCAACGAATGGTTATTGGAAAGGATATTCAGCTATTTATAAATTAGCACAGGCTGCTGGTGTAAGTGAAGACCTTGCGAAAAAGTGGCTTGAGAAACAATCGATTTGGCAAATATACTTATCAGCTCCCACATATGTTCCAAGACCTCACTGGGATATATCGAAACCTAATCAGATCCATCAAGCAGACTTATTATTCCTTCCACATGATACTGTCAATAGAAGAACTTACAAATATGCTTTGGTTGTTGTCGACATAGCTTCTAGATACGTTGATGCCGAACCCTTAACATCTAAATATTCTACAGAAGTATCGAAAGCTTTTACTAAGATTTATTCTAGAAAACTAAAATGGCCCCAAACATTAATGGTAGATCCTGGAACAGAATTCATGGGTGAAATGAAAAAACATAATATTAAGATTCAAAGAAGTGAAGCTGGTAATCATAGAGCACAATCATTAGTCGAAAGAGCTAATAGAACTATCTCTGAAAAACTATTTAGTCACCAATATGCTCAGGAAATGATAATGGAAAATGATCGATCAAGAAAGTGGGTTAAGATACTACCTGATGTTCTGAAAACTATTAATAGTTCCGTTAGAAGAATTACTGGTAAAGAACCTATAAAATCAATAAGCTCTAAAGAAGTTGAAAATAAAGAAGATAAATATAAAAGGCCTGTCGGATTAGATGAAAAGATATTACCAGCAGGAGTGAAGGTTAGATACTTATATGCTCCAGGAGAACTTGAAGGAGGTGATAGATATAGATCAACTGATCCAATATGGAGTTTAGATATGTATGACATTTCACGTAGTATCATCTCTACAAATCAACCTGTCTTATATTTCTTAATAGCAGGTCCAAAACGAGGTTTCGTAAGAGAAGAATTGCAAACCGTACCACATGATACTGAACTACCACCAAACAGTGTTTTGTGAGCTCATACTATCAATTCATTTTTCGTCTGTACTACCGATTCCTTATAACCGTGTGCTAAAGTATTAATACCATCAGGGCTGATATTTCGTTTATCGTCATCTCTAGATAATGCTACCTTATTGACTTCTTCTGTATAAATTTCATGTAAGTGACTTCTGATTACATTCATCTTTCTCATCTGAGGAATACCATCAAATAAGCACATTTTATAATTGTCAAATGTGATGTCGTTCTTAACAACTGATTTCTTAATACCCTTACACTTCTTCTCTTCTATGCCACAGTATTTGAATGCGTATAATTTTGCCCTCAGTCCAACGAACTCAGTAATGATCTTACCACCTACTTCATCCTTGAACATTCCTATAACTTTTTTATTGACTTCCGTTCCTATACCTGATGGATGATCATTTGGATAGTTACTTGTATCGAAATTTAATAGTATATCGTTTTCTATATCCTTGTAGAAATCGTTTGTTTCTATTTCATACATCAAGCTGTCCGTATCTGTGAAAAGGAGTTTTGCTTTCTCATGATACTTAGGTTTAATATAATTATAGTGAAAGTCATACATTAGCTCCTTACTAATATCTAAGATAGACATACCCAAGTATATTGGTTTGTCAAATACTACCTTTATTCTTTTCATGTGTATGGCTACCAAGTTCTCAGAGAATATAGTTCGATGTTGATAATTTGGTTTGGATACTAACTTCCTTACCTTATTCTCAGATGTAACGAGTTGGATGTCAACTCTATTACGTATGTTTTCCATAGTCTTACCAAAGGTTGAGTTGTTCATCAATTTGAAGAAGTCTTTTTCGAACTCATTCTTAGCTTCCTTACGTAGCTCCGTATTCAAGTTTATATATGGAGCCATCCAAGCACTCTCACTAAATGTTATACCTCTATGGATCTTAGTAATTTTCAATCCTAAGCTCTCATATAGTTTCAGTGCATCATGGTGAACAATGTATTTGGTTTTATTATTCAGATTTGGAATCAATTTCTCTACCTCATTTATCATCAGTCTTTCTGGAGCTAAAGGATAGTCGTTGTGTAGATTGTGATGATCTGTTGGATACTCTAGATCTACTTCTAATATAGAAGGATATTTATACCACTTACTCAACTCCATCTTATTCATCCACTTAAAATTATGTGTTGGTAGTTTCCTACTCATTGCCCACCCATATAAATTATTTGCATCTAGGTATTGAATATATTTCGAGGGCTTCAATGGATCATAATTATCCATGTACTTATTATTAGCCATACTATAGCGGGTTGAAATCATTGATACTCCACCTCTAATACCTTTCTCAACCATATTTATCATATCAATATCATGTAGTAGTTGTAAGTTAATCTTAGTCATTTTCAAACAGGCATCCCATGATAATCCTGGTGATGTATAATACCATGCGGGATCTAGATTATAATTCTTCAAACATACATCTCTAAAGTTCTCAAATACATCTGCCAATAGGATGACATCAGATTTGAGATACGTATCATGATAGTCTTTCATAGATTTCATATCGAAATTCTTCCAAACAGTATTAGCATGTTCATAATCCTCTTTTGAGATCGATGTGCTAGTCAGCTTCGAATAGAAGGCTTCTATTGGTGGAAGACTCGTGTCAGCTAACTTTTGGAAACTATCTACGTAATCATAAGGATAGACTCCTTTCCTCAACAATAAATCTAACTGCTTTCCTTTGTAGAATCTTTTCATATTCATACAACTAGACTTGTCAAGATTACCTACAAGATTTGCTAGACTCATTTGCATAAATTTAAAGCTATCAATGAATCTGATATCTCGTGTAATATTTTTATTCTTTCCATCCTTCACAAAGCTGTCTACAATTATCTTCTTCGTAAATGAAATATACTTCTCATCCGTAGTTGGTATACAATCTATCTCACCTTCCGTTACACCTAGGTTCTTAATAAAAAGATGTGCATCATATCCAGACAGATTATGAAATACGACAGGAAAGAATTTTGGAATTTGATAATTAATATTACAATCATTATGAGCGGCACCTCTATACTTACCTGTTATATGGCAATGATCCAATACTTTATCACCTACTAGCTCTCCGCCACAGATATGGCAACTAATGGCTTCCCTATAGGTAGTCTCATCTTCTCCTGTCATGCATACCTTCTTGGTGAATTTAAATTTATTATAGATTTCTTTTATAGAATTCTCAAGATGACTTATGAATTTCTGTGCAACGTCATCACCATGAAACTCAGCTGTATATGTAACTAGCTTTGGTTTCAATACATCGTCATCGAAACATTTTATCAAATAGCAAAATCCTGATGGTTTATGCTTCTGGTATTGTTTCGTATAACTCTCACTGTCATTGGGGTTGCAAGTTGATATACTCTCCGTAAAACATTCAAAATCAGCATAGATTACAAATGGTACTCTCATAGATCTATTATAATTCTTGAATTTTAGCATGGTTCCCTTTTTTGGTAGCTCTATCTTAACAGCATCGTGGTCTGAACAATATTCTATATGATTGTTTAGTGATTCCTCCGACTTGAATGAGTTCAAGCATCTATTACAAAAATACGTTTTATGATGATGCTTGTTAACCTGTGATGACAATAGTCTGCTAAGACTCTTAATCCAACAATAATGATTTATATCACCATCTGATATCATTAATAAATTAATGGTTTGGTCTCTATTGAACTTACTAATTCTTAGAGGATATACTTCATTGTTATCGTATCCAAAAACGTTTACTGAATATAGTACATTGTTCCTTTCGAAATGGTCTATCTGTCTTAGTGAAACTGGAAATTCGATATCACTCCAATCTAACCTTTCTGAATTCTCCTTTAGTCTTTTCGTAATACGTTCATTGTCTCTATTCCTAGGATATGCTGCTTCAGTAACACACCATTTGAAACATTCATCATCCATATTTTTCATATTTATAATTGCTTTCTTTATGGCTAAATCCTTAGGAAGAGGCAAATATGAATTTGCCTTAATAGGTATATGCTTGTCGATGTGTATGTCTAAATATGATACTCTTGCGAATTTCCATCCAGATCCTTCATTTTGGAATGTTTCAATTTTTTCAATTATTTCTTCCATCATGTTATCGAATATATCGGATACGTCTGTTGCTTCTGTAATTATCTCTATTCTAGAATGGAAATTTCCAATAGTAGTAACAGGTGATCCCGTATTCGTGTCTTCTTTCGTGAACTCACATGTGAGTATGAATTTCATCTTTATCGATTTGTCTTGTTGGTTTATTAAATTGATGACTCTTTGTTTATTACTATCAACATAAGTCTTATAATCGATCTCTTGTCCTTCTATTCTGAATGTCTTCAAGAATCCTTTTATTGCAGTCTTGTACTGCCTAGGTTGTGGTCGTGGTTTGTTAGTATCGTATAGTTTATTTATTTCCTCCCTTATTTTTTTGATGCGTTCATCCACTTTCTTATTAGCCTCTGGAACGAGTGATAGGATCTCATCAACGAATGCATTCATAGCATTCTTAGTTGACTTACTAGATGCTTTTGGTTTACTATATGCCACTGGCTTCAAGATCGGCACATTGATTTCGGGCACTTCCATATCCATAACGTTTTGTGCATTGCCACTCATCCCAATAATATCTTAACGCGCCATTCCTTTAAGCCCCTTTCATGTGAGCACATAAATAATCACCTTAAAACGTGCGCATGCCTCATAAGCACAAAAGCACACGTGTCAAGCACGCAGTACACTTAAAGATATATCGACCTAGTATAGTACGATGGTGAACAACGCAAAAGCGCAAAGCACACGAGCACACAACTGCATTGACATGGTACGCATGGAAGCGCGCATGGTGCGCATGGAGGCGCGCATGGAGGCAATGGAGGCGCGCATATACCCAGACCCAGTCGACCCCCTATACACAGACCCGCGATTACGTGGCAGCCTATTCATAGACCCACCCCTAGTCGATCCCCTATACACAGACCCACGATTATGTGGCAGCCTATTCATAGACCCACCCCTAGTCGACCCCCTATACACAGACCCACGATTATGTGGCAGCCTATTCATAGACCCACCCCTAGTCGACCCCCTATACACAGACCCACGATTATGTGGCAGCCTATTCATAGACCCACCCCTAGTCGACCCCCTATACACAGACCCACGATTATGTGGCAGCCTATTCATAGTCCCACCCCTAGTCGACCCCCTATACACAGACCCGCGATTATGTGGCAGCCTATTCATAGACCCGCGATTATGTGGCAGCCTATTCATGGATGACTCAGAATGGGAATCAGAATCAGAATGGGAATCAGAATCAGAATGGGAATCGGAATCAGAATCGGAATCAGAACCAGGATGGGTATCAGGATGGGAATCAGGATGGGGGCAAGATGGCATCACCCGTGTATGGAACCCACACCCACGTATGGACTACCCAAGTGATAACGAAGTAGAGGAGTACATCGCGATGCGTGCCCGCAATCGAGGTGCAACTGACACACACATCGAGAAGCGCCACGTGACTGACATAACCTATGAGTGTGCCTTGTACTTCGATTCGTACATGGGTGAGCCACCACCACTTTATAGTCTCGAGTACGATTCACTCAAGGATGAGCCACCACTTTCCATGGTCAACTACAATCCATACATGGGTGTGCCACCACCACCTTACAGTCTCGAGGACAACCTACCCCTGGGCAAGCCACCTCCTTACACCCCTAGGTATGATCCACTCTTAAACGCATTTCCTGGAATCCACTCTTAACCGGTTTCTTGGAATGACGAGTGCAGTCAAGGTCAAGGTCAACTTCATCGAGAAAAAAAAAGACATTGCGTGACCTTGGCATTCCATTCGTGGGCGTGGTCAATTAGGGCGTGGTCACATTCCTGGAATTCCATTCTAAACCGGTTTCTTGGAAATCCACTTTTAACTGCATTCCTGAATACCACTTTAAACCGGTTTCTTGGAATTGACATTACTGACGCAATTTGTGAATTGACATTACTGGCGCAGTTTGAGTCACGTGATCGAATTCTTGGAATCCAGTTTAAACCGGTTTTCTTGGAATAACGACATAATATGAATAAATTAACAGTAGGAGGAAAAGGCAGACTTCTGGCGACGTCTTTGACATATTTTGAATTACTGGCGCTGCGCCAGTATTTCACAATATGTCAAAAACTGCGCCAGAATCGGCCTTTTCCCCCTACTACCTGGCAAAAGTTTAAGCCTACTAGCTGAGCAGCTTTCCGTCGGAGTTGTAGCAGTAGTAATAGAACTCGAAGTGGGAGTCGTCGAACATGAAGGCTGTTCGAACCACGAGCCTTTGTCGCTTTCCGCGAGCATCACTTTCTTCTCCGTATTGAAACTTTGCTCCTTCTCGAGCTCATTCTCTTGAATCTTCTTGGGGCCTGTCTTCTTTTTTTACCTTTTATCCAAGGATTATTCTTTTCTCTTCTGGACATATCCACGATCGATATACCGATAAATTAAACGCTATAAAATCACTGAAGTCACGGCTCACTGTGAGTCTGAAGCTCCGGTGTAGTTTCCCGCAAAAATCAGCGTAATGGGATCATAGGGATTTATCACGCCTAAGCGATTTATTTACTTTCCTTCAAATTACGTTTTTTTCTAATATCTCGCAAACTTTTGCATGTTAAAAAAAAAAATTTTTTCGGAAAGATGAAGATCAATCCATCAATTTCAAGAAATTTTTTTTTTTTTAAGAAAAAACCGCGAAGGTATACGGTAACCTTAAACAGTGCTGAACAAAATTATGCACATATCGAAAAGAAAATGTTGGCTATTGTATGGTGTTCCGTTGCGGACAAAAATACGAATGACAAAATCAACTTCAAAGTCGAAATCACTCAACTTGAAGTCCAAACTACAGACATCGACGTCGAAACACTCAAATCGAAGTCCAAACTACTGTCATCGAAGACGAAAACACTCAAATCGAAGTCCAAACTACAGACATCGAAGTCAAAATCACTCAAATCGAAGTCCAAACTACAGACATCGAAGTCGAAATCTCACTATTCGAAATCGAAAACTCCACATTTGAAGACCGGAAAATCAGCCAAATCGAAGTCCAAACTACAGACGTCGAAGACGAAAACCAGCCAAACCGAAGTTCACTTAAATTCGAAAAGCTCACTTAAATTCGAAAGGAAACGGAAATGGAGCTTACTTATGAAACCGGAACCCGGATGTAGCTGAGTAGTATATACAGGGGCGGTCCTGGGCCACATCCTTATATAAGCCCCCGTTAGTCATACGGATATCCCTACGCCCATGAAAAATCGTCGAAAAATTGTGCCTTATATAAGCCCCCATTATTCCCCCAGTAAGAACTACCGCCAACTACATTTAATGCAACCATTAAGAAACCCTAATTAGAGTTATGGTACCATCATATTATAACACATAGAATGCGTGGACACAATCAGTGTCGATGGTTAACAATTGGTAGGACAACTATTTGTGGTAAGAGTTGTTTATTCGAGTGCTGTAAGCAACATCGATACCAGATAAGAGAAGGATCGATCGAGCCATATCCTTGCCGCGTATGTGGAGTTGGTACTCAATCGGAGACACGACTTTGTCGCACATGTGGTAACATGAACGCGCAGATAGCCCTGATGCGTAAAGGTAGGAGGGCTAGAAAGAACTTCAACGCTGTATTGATTGAGATTGTCGCCAAGAAACCACCTATTAGAGAATAGAGAAACTAGTATTATACTTATAGTAACTATGACATACGGTAATTATCAGAGAGATGTATTAGATGTATACGAACAGGCTCGCAATCCAGCCCCACATCAGAATTCCCCACTGGTATTCAAACGCACTAAATGGGTCATTGGTAAGTTCTTACGAGGTTGGCAGATGAATATTCCAGAGGGTCACGAGTTTGGTGCAGACCCAATGGCCTTCTTAGATGGTGTACGTCACACAATACATGAAAAGCTAGAGGATGAGATTGTCGATCTAAAAGGTGTGAAGTTCCAGCTAGCTTTGAGAGTGCAGCTACGAAAGTACAAACTCGATGGTAGTGAAGAATTCATAGACGTAATTCTTCGCCACAAGCAGGAGGCCGTATTACAAGCCCATGAAATCAATTACGCACTAGATAAGTCTTTTCCTGTGATCCAAGAGACCCTAGAGAAATGGACACATATAGGCTCAGGGTGGGCGGTAGACCGAATCGTACTGCTTTATCTCGACATCGCACGATATCAACCACTACGAGGCGGCTCATATATTTCACTACCTAAAGAAGTCTAAAACAAGAAGGCTGTGGTTAATGTCCAAAATACGGATGATAACTGCCTACGATGGGCTCTTCGGTCATTTTTATTTCCAGTTCTCCACGGAGGACATGCATACAGAACATCTAAGTATCCTATAGATGGTTTGCACTCAATCCCCAGAGATTCAAATGACAAAGGGCATGGCGGCCATGTTGGTGTACAGAACAGAAGAAGCTAACGAAGAATCTATTGTTAACTGTACACCAACATGGCGGCTATGACGTAAGGTGCAAAGGGTCTATAGACGACGACCTAGACTTCACAGGAATCGATATACCAACACCCATATCCCAGATTTGCCGGGTTGAGAAACAAAACAACCTCGCAATCAATGTCTTCGGCTGGGAGAAAGGTGTGATTGTCTATAGGATTAGCAAGCAATGTGGGGACATCCAACGCATTAACTTGCTGCTCATAGAGAAATCCGGAAAGTATCACTATACTTGGATCAAGGATTTGAATCGGCTTCTCCACGATCAGAGCAAGCACGAGCACCGCAAACACTTCTGCGAGAGGTGTTTACATGGATACTGCCGAGAAGATCTCCTCAAAAAACATATTCCAGAATGTAAAGGTATAGGACAAACAGCAGTGAGAGTTGGAGATGCCTGAAGAGGGTAAGAACAAGCTATCCTTCCAGAACTGGCACAAACAGATGAAGGTTCCCTACGTCATATATGCAGATTTCGAGGCGTTTACAACCAAGATCGAAGGACCAGAGCTTGATCCGGCAGCAGAGCTGCAAAGCAACACCCAGAAAACTCAACTACATGAGGCCTGCGGGTTCGGCTACATCGTGGTGAGATGTGATGGCCATACAGAGACTCCAGTAGTCTACAGAGGGCCCAATGCTACGGAAATGTTCCTGGAGGCAATACAACGAGAAGAAGATAAAGTCAAGGCAGCTCTATCTAGACGTAAAGCCCTTTGTATGACTCCAGAGGACAGTATAGCCCACCGAAGTGCAACAATTTGCCACATTTGCCAGAAATCTCTTAATGGGGATTCAGTTCGCGATCACTGCCATATCACTGGAAAGTATCGTGGAGCAGCACACAATGCCTGCAATCTCCGCCTACGGATAGACCCAAAGAAGACCATAATACCAGTAGTCTTTCATAATTTGCGGGGATACGATTCTCATCTCTTAATGCAGGCTATTTCCAAAGTAGAGGGGCCGATAAATTGCATACCCAATAACATGGAGAAATACATTTCATTTTCACTTGGCAATCTCCGGTTCATTGATAGTGCACAATTTCTCTTGGGGTCGCTAGACAAACTGGTTTGTAGTACTATAGAGGCAGCATGCAAATGTAAACGATGTGATTGTCATTAACCAGGCTTGGGAGCTGGTAGGGACTTGCCCACAGTGTGGAGAAGTGAGCATAAAGCAACTCAATCCGTCTAGCCTACCAATAACCGTTTCACATACGCCTCTGAATGCACATCTTCTTGGGCGCAAGGGCGTCTACCCATACGAATATATGGACAATTGGGAGAGGTTTCAGGATGAGCTACCACCACGCGACGCTTTTTATAGCAAGCTTTCTGACGAAGGAATCTCAGATGAGGACTATACCCATGCACAGAAGGTTTGGGAAGCATTTGGCTGTCAAACTATGGGAGACTACCACGACCTATATCTTCGAACTCACGTACTTTTACTCGCAGATGTGTTCGAAGGCTTTCGAGCGACATGTATGCAAAATTATGGCTTAGATCCAGCTCACTACTATACGAGCCCCGGCCTATCGTGGGATGCATTGCTAAAGAAGACTGGTGTAGAGCTTGAGCTGCTCACCGACTACGATATGCATCTTTTCATCGAGAAAGGGATGCGAGGTGGCATTTCTATGGTCAGTCGACGCCATGCAAAGGCCAACAATCCATATGCTTGCACAGTTGGGACAACGAAGTACGACAAAACCAAGCCCACTACGTACATACAGTATCTGGATGCGAACAACCTATACGGATGGGCTATGAGCCAAGCGCTACCAACCGGAGGATTTGAGTGGTGAGACTATCGAACGATTCGACTCTAGTATCCTTGATATTGCATCGTATGTACACATACAAGCGGATAAAGGCTATATCCTTGAGGTCGACCTTGAGTATCCTACAGAACTGCACAATACTCACAACTCATATCCACTAGCCCCAGAGCGTATGAAAGTCCAGAAAAAATGGATGTCAGAGTACCAATGTGGACTACTAGGTGAAAGAGCGTTTCCAATCGAAGTTCAAAAGCTTGTGCCCAATTTATTTGACAAAGAACGCTATGTCCTGCACTATAGGAATCTACAGCTATACATATCTCTTGGCATGAAATTGAAAAAGGTGCACCGAGCACTACGATTCGACCAAAGCCCTTGGATGGAGCCATATATACGTATGAATACGGACCTTCGTAAACTGGCTACTAGCGACTTCGAGAAGGACCTCTACAAACTGATGAACAATTCAGTATTTGGTAAGACGATGGAGAATCTGCGTAAGCGCGTGGATGTGAAGCTGGTGCGTGCGAGAGAGGAGGACAAGCTTCGGCGGCTGATATCAAGCCCAACATTTGCTAGATCTAATATCTTCGACGATGGCCTCGTAGCCCTACACATGCATAAAAGCAGGCTCATGCTTAACCGTCCCATTTATGTTGGGATGAGCATCCTAGACCTATCTAAACACCTGATGTACTATTTCTATTACGACCAACTTAAGCTCAAATATGGTAATCGATGTGAACTTCTCTACACAGACACAGATTCGCTATTGCTTGAGATCCAAACCGAAGACGTCTACGAAGACATGATCTCAAATGCAGACCTATACGATACGAGTGATTACCCAAAAGACCATCCACTATACGACACTACCAATAAAAAGGTTCTTGGAAAGATGAAGGATAAGTGTGCAGGCGTTGCCATCGTAGAGTACGTTGGACTTCGACCTAAGATGTATTCGATTGTATGCGCAGACACCAAGGAGATTCGCAAGGCTAAAGGAGTACGGAAGTATGTTGTGAAGAAGCACATGCGACACGAGCAGTATAAGGAGTCTCTTTTCGATAAGAAGATTTTCAGACATGGGATGAATATGCTGCGAAGCATTGGACATCAGATGTATGGTCTGCGAGTTAATAAGATCTCACTTTCGCCCCTGGACACAAAACGTTGGATTTCCGAAAACGGAATCAATACCCTAGCCCATGGGCATAAAGATATCTGTTTATCCCAACCCGAGGAGCAAACGAACTTTGATGACCTTATTGAGGAGTTATTAGCTTAAGATCCCATTCGGAGGTAGTTCGGTATCCGGTGGTAGCTCTTCACGTACAAATCCACGCGTTGGTTGTTTCTTCGAAACCTGCGAAGCACCCTGGATGGAATCCAAATAATACAGAACTGGCTGACCCGAAGAAACCATACTACGTGAAATATTATATGTTTCCAAACTCCATATAGGGTCGGTAGCACGCCTTCGTCCACCGCCTTCTAGCTCACCAGGAGCGTATAGATATCGAATGCTGACGTAGAATGGAAGCCTTTCCTCTTTGAGACCAACGAGACGTATCCGTTCGTCCCGAACCCGTGCTGGTTCTGCCGGGTTTGATTCGATTCCTTTGGAACCCGCGATTGCTGAGGCTGGTTGTTTTCCTATCAAACGCGTAGGTTCGTTGTTCAAGGCTTTTACGACTGCAGGTAGACGAGATACCCATTCTACTGACCTCTCGTCCTTTTCCTGTGAAGCAAGCACCATTTCTTGCGCATATTGATGTCCAAATAGCCTTTTGGATAGGGTTCGATTGAATCGCTCAACGATTGCTTGATCCCGGTGAATGTCCACACGTCCACGACGTACAGAAACTTTATGCTTGGCCAGAAGTGGAGTGACGACACCCATGAACTCACGTCCTGGATCGACTTGTAAAAGTTTTGGCCACGTCAGTGGACTTCGCTTATAGATTAGCTCAAACGCCGCAGCGACTTCTTTAGCTTCCTTAGTGGTTAATGGCTCGGCTTCTTTATATCTCGATGCCACGTCAACAACTGTTAAGGCATATTTATATAACTTTCGTCGAACCTGATCATGTGGAAGAAATAGAAGATCGGCCTGATGGACTTCGTTTGGTGTAGAGACATTGAATTTAGGTCGTGGTACATATTGAGGCGCCGGCAAATAGATCTGCCATATAGCTTGTTTTTCTAACCATATTCGAGCCGCATCTTCGGATGTATTTGTTGCAGTGGCGAGATGTCCAACGGCTGCGAGGCCTTTCCAATAGCCCTTTGGACTATAGTAAGTACTTGATAGTTTTGGTTCCTTCATAACAATCGTATGTAATTTTGGTGTGTGTCTTCAACTAGCAGAAAAACTACTTAGTAGTAATTTAGTAGTTTATTTAGTAAGCTAGTAGTTTATTTAGTAATTCATTTAGTAATTCGTTTAGTAATTCATTTAGTAAGCCAGTAATTCATTTAGTAAGCCAGTAGTTATAAAAATCGGGTAGCAACGTATCCTAAGACGAAAACACTACCACCTAGGGCCACCAATTCGGCGTTTTTCATCGCACTTGATGGTCGATAGTAATTGGAGAAATTAGGCCTTTTCAAATCTAATCGGTATATCCCTACGTGGGCTGTATTATACAACACGCGAGCGCTATCCTCATTAGCTAGGTTCTTAGCATCATAGTAATCCTTACGGTCTTGCGTCTTAACCCAGTCGGCTAGTTTTTCTCGTTGTTCTTCGAATGCAGCCGTATCGGTTTGATACTTCTCTAGGGCTTTATTATGTCTTTCCGTCTCTACTTCAAGCGCATCCTTTCCCAAGAATGCCTTTTCGATGTATTTACCTGCGTAGCTCGCCCCAGTAAAAGCGATTGCGGCAAAAAACCATGCCATACTACTTGGGAGGCGTTAGATACCCTTTGTCCTCTAGGTATTTCTTAGCAACAAGACTGCCAGACAACACTGCTAACCACTTCACGTAGTTCAAAACACTAGACGAAGGATCGTTAGTAAGAGGCTCTTTGATGGCTTTTTCCCCGATCCAGCCGATACCTGTCGCAAGGCTAATCAATGTAGCAGCGTCATATAATGTTTTCATAAGTTCGTTCTCACCCATCGTCAATATACGTTGACTGTGTTATAGCTTCAATTGCTATATCATACCTTGAGTCTTAAGGTTACTACCTTTGGTGGGGGTTTCTAATTTTCGTCCCTCTCCAGCGGATGGACAGCAGTTATTAGGCTTGACCTGTTGCAGCTGCATGTATCGCTTATACTGATAGTATAAACCCACCAGTGCTATGCTTACTCCAACTGCAGCGAGTGTGGTGTTAGCCGATATGTTATTGGACATCCAGCTTGGCTTATCGTCCTGACCGTCTACTGACGCCACCTCGTCTTTAGTTAGTTTTATTCTTTCTGATAGGACCCTACTGGCAGCACCTTTTTTACCGCCAGCAACGCGATTTGGATTTTTTTTTTTTTTTAGGTGTAGTTGGTTCTTTTGTGACGAGGTCATTCGGAGGATCCACTTCCATCTTGCTGTATGTTGTGTTACAAAGTAACCGGTGAAACTTCAATTGTATGGTTGCTATTAGATGGAGTAATTACTGACCTAAATTTAGCAAGTTCTACGTCGCGAATATGTCCTGCTGAGGCGTCCCACCCGCGTTCGTATCCCCGCTCGTAACTATTATGTATTACTGGGGCGTGTGTAGTAGCCTCTGCCTCGTCTGGTTGTAAGTCTTCTAATTTGGTTAATAAACTATTTTCTCTTATTCTGAGGACACTATCATAGATGAAGCTTACCACTATCGCACTCATTCCAACGCCCCAAGCTATGGTAGAGACTAGCCTACCTTCGTTTATGTGACTCAACTCTTCTTTTGTGTGCGATAACTCAGACTTGTGGGACTCTTCTACGTTCTTATTCTGATGCTTCGACATCTTGCTGTATGTTGACAGTCGGCATGACTTCAATTGGTTTGTCGGAAGTTGAGAAACTTGCCAAGTACGACACTTTATCAACTTCTATATGGTTAGTTACATGAAACACAGCGCTAACTATGGCTACGAAGCGACCCGCGGTAAGAGACAACAAACCAGCTAAGGAAGAGATTTCATTACGAATTATATGATCTTCTTTTAAGTCCTTTAGTAGTGCTGGTTGGGAATCTATGGGTAATAAGTGCGAAATTACTCGAGTAGCTAGGTTCATTGTATTATCGATGAAACAGTCCGTTACTTGTTTAGCCACGCCGGCCTTATACCTTCTATGTAGTTGTTCTACCTCCTTATCAGATAGTCTATGTATGTCTCCTAGAGAGTACGATTTCCCTAGGTATTCCTTTGTCGTACCTGTCACAGCTAAGATAGCGGGTGCTTCCCGATCTTCATCCAATGTACTGGTCCCCCGAGGGTCAGGCAATGTATTCGAGGCCACACCCGGTTCGCTTGTTTCATTGGGTTCATTTAGATAGTCCATTAAATCGTCAAAAAAAAATTCAACCATCTTACTTCAATCTACCGTGACATACAACAGGGGGAAGGTATCTCCAACACGGTGGAAAATGGATGTCGCAAACAGAAACATATATGTGCAAACTTAGTCTCGAGTTCTGAAATGAATATCTTTTTGTCATCTAGTGAAATGCCAGCACCGTAGTCATCAAACAGATCCTTTAATCCAGACGCACTTGCGATGCGAAATGCCACAACGATTGCACAGTTTTCGCGAAAGTCCTTGCATATACTTTTTTGCGTTTGTGCTGATGCCCAAATTGAAATACCAATGTGGCGAGCAGAAAAGGCTAAGTCGGATAATTTATCGGTCCTTCCCTTAACATCCTTACTTGCGGCACAATCATCAAGGATAAAAAGCGTGTTAGTTCCTTCAAAGAAACAAGCACATTCACGCAGGGTGGCATCAATATCGTTCTGAGAAGGCGCTATGCTAATAAAGCGTGGATCTCCCTTACCGAAACCTTTATAGGTTTTGTTGTGAGCATAGGTGGGACAAATCAACACGGTATAATCAAACTTAAAACGAAATGGACCTCGCAACTGATCGACTATAAACTGAGTTTTTCCACAATTTGTGGGACCAATTATCAGCGCGTTAAAAGGAATTTGTTCTACTAAGGCATCCATTAGTTATTAATATTTTGCAGCATCCCACGTTCAATAGTTGCCTGAGCATCAGAGAGAACGAACATATGCATGTTAATAGTCCCTGTGCCGCCTGTGCGATGAATCCGCAGGCGAATATTTGATCCTGTATGTATTTGAGATAGACCATCTCCATGAACCATACTGTTTTGAGAAGTGCGACAGTCGATGAGTACGGCAAATTTGTTCTCGAAGAACTTCTTATGTGTCATAGATGTGGCATCTTGCCATCCGAAACGTCGGGACGACACTTCACAAAACCAATTCTTTGCGGACTTCCATAAATCCTTCCATAAATCCTTTGATGTTGATCAACAAAGAGAATAAGGATACCAGTGAGAGATAGATGAAGTGAGTCTACGCTTTCAGATATTAGTGTATCGGTTGCTAGGTTGACCAGTACAGTTTTAAAGTACCCAATATGGTTGTACAAGAAGGCTTTGCCACTGTCGTAGACACCTTGGGCCTGCACCGCAAGCTCGAGACTTTCGATGACTTCATATTCGAGCTCAATGTTTGAAAGTTTATATGTGCCTACTTTTGTGCTGTCAGATCCGACTATGACGTCTGGGGCCGGTGCTAGCGTCAAATAGAAGGACATCTTATCTCGAATCGCATGCCGATAAAAGACACCGTGGGTTGTGAGAATATCAAAATCAATAGGTATCTTATACACGTTACCATATGCGGCTAATGTGGCATTGTCAACCGTATTCGAGACATCTTTATCATCAGAACCCGAGCGAAGCTTGTTAACATTAGCCGATTGAATGCCTTGCTCTATGCGATTCTCTCGTTCTACGGTGGATAGGTAGAGATCCTTGTATACCTGTGGCAGATCAGGCCGACCACAATCTTCTAAGACAGTAGTGCCCATTTTTATAATTCGCTTTGCGACTAGGCAACATCCAACATTGGCCACCAAACGGTTGTTATTATGGCCGCCAGATAGAGTGATTGCAGTACTGAGTGCCGGACTGCCAGGTACTAGAAGCCTATTTTCACCTATCGCAGGAACATTAACAATCAAAGTTTCTCCGGGATTGGCCGATGAAGGATTGAAAGTTACACGATGGAACGTACGACGGGCTCTGAGAGATCTACCTGCTCTAGGAGCATAGTCAGGATGTAGATTTGAGGATAGCATATCGTAATTGAATATATCGTTAATACTAATAACATATCACACATTAAGTGTTCAATATGGAAGATACGACAGACTTTGATCCTCTATCCAAAGAAGGTCGCGCCGATATTAATAAGCTTAGTGATGACGAATGGAAGAATCTTAGACCACATGGGAAAGAGGGGAAGGCTGGTTGGTGGAATAGATTTAAGAGTAAGTTTAAAGGAATGCCAGACAGCTTCAGGGATTCTATGTGGAATCGTCAAGCTGGATGGGATGGCTACAAACCTCTTGAGTACATTGAAATGAAGGATCAAAGTACTGCTGGATCCGAATACGGCCTCTGGAAATAGATACTTGAACTGTTTCCAAGCCTTATCTGTCATACTTATTGAATATACAATCAGACTACGCTTTTAAAGTAAATAATATATGTTAGTATTTAAAGTTAACTTCTGGCTTTAATATCGTGAAAAATGGTAATCTTAAATGTCACCACCACATCGGCTGATCATACGGTCTATTTTCAAGAACCTATTTACATCCATAATATTTCGCTAATCGAAGTCACTTTTGAGAACAGTTGGTGGAACCTGATATAGAGAATGGTTCATTCAACTGGAATACCGGTGGTGTGGGGTTCCCACTCACTATTGAAACGGGGCATTATGATATAGCAAGCATTAAACAATACTTCAGACCCGCAGCCAATGCTGGCGTCTTGGAATTCATGTACTTATCAAAAATTGGGAGTTGGCTTCTAAATGTCAAAAAACAAGTCCATTTTAGTGAAAATCTATGCACACTGTTAGATGTTAAAAGAACCGACGATAGTAGTGAGGCATCCCTAAAATTTGGTGCACACACAATAACGCTACAAAATATCTATAGAACATATATCTACTGCGATGTTGTGGATCCTAGCTTCTCAATTTTCAATGGAAAGCCGTCAAACTTACTGACTAGCATAGAGATCCTAGGTAAGAGGTTTGCAAAAAATACTTACTCTCTAACTAATCCCCAAGTCATACAAGCTCTAAGAGCAAGACGAAACAGTCTTCGACTGACAATTCGCGATGCCGGAAAAAGGAAATATTGTAGACTTTCGTGGTCGACCCATACGATACCTATTGAAGATTGAATAAATCATACATATATATAAAAATCTACAATGACAAGTGACCTTCGCCAAACTCCAACGGCACCAAAAATGGATCTAGATAATCATAGTCTGCAAGAAGTCCGTGATCAAGAAAAAATATATCCATCGCTAGTTCTAGATGAGCAGAGCGTCACTGAAATTCGTCTGAAAACGATCCGTGAAATGCTTTCATACATCGAAACTCAAGAAAAACACTACGAAGGCGTTCGTAAGAAGTATTCCCGTACACAGGGAATTGTTCATGGCACCGCTGTGGTAACAGGCGGCCTATCTGTACTCTTATCAAGCTCAGGCTTGGCTGTCGCTTTAACGGGTTTTGGCATAATTATTGGCCTACCACTTGACGTTATCGGTGGACTCTGTGGATTAATTTCGGCATCTACAACTGTTGGTGCTAAAAAGCTAGGAATAAAAGTTTCTAAGCACGAGAAAACCTCTATGTTGGCTAGAGCGAAAGTTAATACGATTCGCGATCTTGTGTTGAAAGCCCTACACGATGGAAAGATATCTAGTTCCGAATACAATCTCATACTCGCTGAAGTAAATAAATACGAGATTATGAGAGTCGAAATTCGCCACGAAACTGATAAAAAAAGCATGGAACAAATCCAATCCGAACTACTTCACGAAGTACAAAAGATGCAAGCAAAACTTGGCAGTATAGCGAAATAAAAATCGACCTGCGTGGGCGATACTTCAACTTTTCTAAGATTCGTATAAATTAATTTTGTATGTCGAGTTCGTATGCAAATTCAGTCTAGATTTTCGGCTGTAAAATAAATTTTGCATGCCTTAGCGCCCCAGTTTTACTCGTTCGAACAAATTTGGGGCGCTTAGGAATTTTAGGGGCGCTTAGGAATTTTACGGGTGAACTTCAATTTTATTCACATCTCGTCGGTCAGAATGAGTTTTCGGGTAAATTTAAGTTAAACGGTACGTAATTATTACATCAGCTGCGGTAGAACGAATGTTTTTTAAAAGAGATCTTAGGTCAGGAAATGGGAAAGGATGGCTCTTTCACGGTGAATAGGAAATTCTCAACTAACCACTTAATGATATTGAGATGATTTTTTTTCGTAGGCACGGCTTAGAATAAACGCATAGTTTTTGCAATTGTAGAAATCCTCAATGGTGGGTTGGAAATGCGTAACTAACCATTTAGCGGCCTCGACATAACCATAATGACAGGCGATGGATAGTACATCCACCATAGCTATTTGGAAATGCTCAACGAGCCACTTAGCGATGTTAAAGTGACCTTTTTCACATGCGAGGCCTAGCGCAATCACATTGTTTTCGTGATGCCAGTAATCGTGCGTATGATCTATGGTGATTTGAAAATGCTTAACGAGCCACTTAGCAATATTGAGATGACCATTTTCGCATGCATCGAATAGCGCAAAATCAACGTGTTCATACTCTACAGTGAGTCGAAAATACTCAACGAGCCACTTAACGATATCGAAATGCCCATGTTTGCAGGCATCGAGTATCGCATAATCAACGCGTTCATACTCTACAGTGAATTGAAAATGCTCAACAAGCCACTTAACGATATCGAGATATCCATTTTCACAGGCATAGAATAGCGCATCATTAACGTATCCATCCTCTGTAGTGGTTTGAAAATGCTTAACTAACCACTTAGCGATATCGAGATGTCCATTTTCGCAGGCATTGAATATCGCATAGCCATTGTAACCATCGTCTATAGTTGACTGAAAGTGCTCCGTGAGCCACTTAGCGATATCGAGATGGCCACTTTTGCATGCAAAACGTAGTGCATAGTCATGCCTAGCACGCGCATCCTCTATTGTGAGATGGAAGTGCTCCGTGAGCCATTTAGCGGTGTCGAGATGGCCATCTTCACATGCAAATCGTAGTGCAGAATTATCATCATCGCGTGCGTCCTTCGCGGAAATATCGAAGATCCTAGCCAAATTATCTCGCTCATCATCGTTACGAGCATAACTAAAACCAAATAGGAGTACTAGTCTACGGAACTTTTGGTCTACGTTTTTGTAGCGTGCTAGAGATGCTGCATCACCTAGATGTTTTGAAGTTGAAACGATGTTTGCAAATGATCTAGGACCGGCATACTCTACGATCTTAGTCAAGATTTCTATGGGAAGGTATAATATATTAGCCATAGTTATAGCCTCCTTATTTTTTGACATAGTAATTGTAATATAACCTATTATGTTATGTGTTATAATATGATGGTACCATATCTCTAATTAGGGTTTCTTAATGGTTGCATTAAATGTAGTTGGCGGTAGTTCTTACTGGGGGAATAATGGGGGCTTATATAAGGCACAATTTTTCGACGATTTTTTATGGGCGTAGGGATATCCGTATGACTAACGGGGGCTTATATAAGGATGTGGCCCAGGACCGCCCCTGTATATACTACTAGCTGCCATTCCGTTCCCAGTGTCTAAACTGACAAACAAAATGGCTTCTCGCTGGCTTCCAAGCAATGATGATTTCTTTAACTCTCTTTTAAGATTTATTGAAACTGCCGAAACACAGCAGAATTCTGCATCGTATGATGCATCTGAATTTCTATTTCGTAGGCTGGATGCCTACGAAAGAACTCTATCAACTTTAAAGTCTAGGGTAGTTGAGTCTCTCGGTTGGAAAAGCTAAGAAAAAAGAAATCCTTGATAGTGTAGTCTCAGTGTGCTTGTACGTCTTAATTTGTAAGTCAGTTGAACTGTTCTACAACTTCAGGGGCAGAAGATCCAGATGCCATGGTCATGCTCGAATTCCAACCGAGAGACTCAGCCACCCTAGACTTTAAAGTTGATAGAGTTCTTTCGTAGGCATCCAGCCTACGAAATAGAAATTCAGATGCATCATACGATGCAGAATTCTGCTGTGTTTCGGCAGTTTCAATAAATCTTAAAAGAGAGTTAAAGAAATCATCATTGCTTGGAAGCCAGCGAGAAGCCATTTTGTTTGTCAGTTTAGACACCGGATGGTGTAATTTGCGGCTTGACGGCTCGACGGCTTGGCGGCTTGACGGAACGGCGGAATAACATTTTTTGTATATACACAGTGAAGTAAAATTAACTGGAACGGAGCTAAGTGAAATAAATACACGAAAACAGAAATGAAAGCTAAGAACGTTTCGAAACGTTTCAAGGAAACAGAGACAATTGGCGAAAAGGCTAATTGATCTGTTGCATAACTTTGATAGACCCAGCTACAATTGGAGGATTTGCAAGAACTCCAAAGCCTTTCTCAAAGTTCTCACTCGATCAACAAAGCTAAGAGGAATTGTGCCGTTGAGTGCGCTGCAGAAGTTTCTTTTCCCTTAAGCTTTTCTCGGCTTTTTTTATTTCCCCGGGGCTCTTCCCTGTTTAACTTCCATTTAATACTGACTTTGGGTGAATGCAATAAAATTTTATTTGAGTTTTTAGTATTTTCCCGCCTCCTACACCGCGTTCACACGGTCGCATTTGAACGTTTGATAAATTCAATTAGAGTGTAAACTAAAATGGAAGTAAATATCTAAGATATAATAGCTCCCTTTGTATGTGATTAAATAATTATAATTTTTTGGAAACCTGTCTCGAAATCCTGACTCCGATCCTGACTCGAAAAAGACGAACGAAATCCTGACTAGAGACTTAGTTTATCTCCTTCCTGCCGCCGTTGTCGGAGTTGAGTTTACTACAGTAAACCGGCATGTCACACTGAGGACACTATGAGGATGCCGTTAACTATAGTAAATCCGCTTTATTTACTAAAGTAAACTTCGTCCATTGTGCCCTCATCCAAATTGATTAAGTAATGGTCCAGATAAGAACTGTAGTAGAATCCATTGTTCTGCGGCAATAAGCCTCCCCCACATACGATTTTGCTTGAATATGCCTTAAGTGCTTTAGGAGGTTTAGGAGGCTTTAGGAGGTATCTACAGTCCAAACTTCATCTCGAAAATAAAGTATTTTGTTATGCTATTGGCTCTTTTTCTGTGAAAACACAGAGAAGCTACCATCCAGCCAATCGGATATAGAGAAAAAAAGGATTTTTCAATCGCAAATTTGAGAACTTTCCCCACACACGATATTATTCGAAATTAAACCATATAGTGAGTTTGATCAAAAATAAATTCAAACCACAAAAAAATATCGAATGAAAATGCATTATTTCGATGGGTTTCTATTGAATTTATAAGTATCAACCAATGAAATTACGAGAAAGGAAATTAACACCTTTTAACATTCCTTGCCGTAGAGCACTACAGTTCTTATCTGGACCATTACTTAATGGTCTTTATAATAATTATCATACATGTTGTCATTCCGCCGTTCCGTCAAAGCCGTCAAGCCGTCGAGCCGCCAAGCCGCAAATGTATACACCATCCGGTTTAGACACTGGGAACGAGGATGGCAGCTACATCCGGGTTCCGGTTTCATAAGTAAGCTCCATTTCCGTTTCCTTTCGAATTTAAGTGAGCTTTTCGAATTTAAGTGAACTTCGGTTTGGCTGGTTTTCGTCTTCGACGTCTGTAGTTTGGACTTCGATTTGGCTGATTTTCGTCTTCGAATGTGGAGTTTTCGATTTCGAATAGTGAGATTTCGACTTCGATGTCTGTAGTTTGGACTTCGAATGGTGAGTGTCTGTAGTTTGGACTTGATTTGACTGTTTTTGCCTTCGATGTCTGTAGTTTGAACTTCGATTTGAGTGTTTTCGTCTTCGATGTCAGTAGCTTGGACTTCGATTTGAGTGTTTTCGACTTCGATGTCTGTAGTTTGGACTTCAAGTTGAGTGATTTCGACTTTGAAGTTGATTTTGTTGTTCGTATTTTTGTCCGCAACGGAACGCCATACTATTGTTCATGGCACCAACAAATTCCATCAGTTATCTACGGAAATAAAATCACAGTGGAAACAGACCATAAACCACTGGAAAGTCTGTTTAAAAAGCCATTATCCAAGGCTTGCCAGCGCTTGCAGCGCATGATGCTCGGAGTTCAGCATTATGATGTGACAGTGAAGTATATCCCAGGAAAGGAATGGTACATTGCAGACACCCTGAGTCGTGCCAGCCATCCAGAATCGAGCACATACGGAGACTAGTTTGAAGTACACTTATTAGTAGAGATATCCAAGAGAAGTCGGATGAGTTCAAGAGGGAGACAGATGCTGATAATGTCTTGTCTAAGCTGAAGAATGTAGTCTTGGTTAGATGGCCAGAGAAAAGGTCAAGCTTAGACCAAGATTACTGGAACTGTAGAGATGAGTTGTGCATATGTGACGGCTTCTTACTAAAGGGAGATCGCCTAATCACACCCACTTGCCTACGTCGGGAGATGCTGGACAAGATACAAAGTAGCCATCTGGGAACGGAAACATGCCTAGACAGAGCCAGAGAAAGCCTCTTTTGGCCTGGCATAAGCAAACAGATTCAAGAAAGAGTGGCCAAATGTGTAGTATGCAACAAATACCGAAGCAGTCGGGTAAAGGAGCAACTTGTACCACATGAAGTACCTGATAGACCCTGGCAGTCACTAGCTGCAGACATTTTCATACTTGCGCAAGAGAAATATGTAGAAGTGATCGACTACTACTCAAAGTACTTTGAACTGGCTACTGTTGCACTTTTACTGTCCTTCAGCATAGTAAATTGTCTGAAACAACACATGTTTAGGCACCATTATCTGTGTACAGTCTCTGGTAATCCACCCTGAGTTTGGCAGTGAGGAATTCAAACGGTTTGCAAAAGGGTATAACTTCCAACACCACGTCTTCTCCATGATTTCCCCAAAGCAATGGACTAGTGGAGCAGACAATACTGAAACTGCAAAAAAAAAATGCTGAAGAAAGCATATGATGACAAGAAAGATCCGCACTTAGCCATTTTGGAGCTCAGTTAGAAATACTCCAATTCCAGGAGTCGGTTTTTCACCAATGCAGTTGGTTGATGGTGGGGCGTCGTGCTAGAACATTGATTCCCATGGCGAACACAATGCTGAAACCTATGGCATATGATAATAAAGAAATCCAGGAAGCACTGAAAATAAAACAAAACAAACAGAAGGAGTACTTCGACTAGGGAAGTAAGCGACTGACCCCATTGTGCCCAGGAGATGCCATAAGGATGCGACGTGGCCAAACATGAGAGCCAACAACCACTGTAGTGGAGAGACTGGAGAGCCAAGGTCGTATGTAATTAGAAGTAATGACCGAGAATTCAGGAGGGACATTCTCAAGACACGAGAAACACCGGTACATGTACCTCAAGAAACAGACGGCGAAGGTGAAATCTCAAAGTGCTTTAAAGCGCAACTAACCCCTTTTGCGATTTTTATAAATATGAATCTTTGAAAGGTTTTGAGTACTTCTGCGAAGAAATGTTTGGCTTACAAAGAATACTTTGTTCTAGGCTTGTTTGAAATGGTGAAAATGTGACCTTTCCTGACCCATGACCGCGTAAGGAAAAGCCTGGGTCGATTCTGGATCTTACGTTATCTAATTCATTCGACTTTGCAATAAGTTGAATAAATGTTTAGTATTTTGTCTAAAATAACTGTTTTCTTTGCTAACAACTCACAGACCGTATACATTATCTATATATCGATGTTGTTGTGATAGAAAGGCGCCATGGAAAATAATGCATTAATGAGGTGACGTAAGATCCAGAATCGACCCAGGCTTTTTCTTACGCGGTCATGAGTTCAGGGAAGGTCAAACCATTTCAAACCAGCCTAGAACATAGAATACTCTCTGTAAGCCAAAAAATTCTTCGCAGAAGTACTCAAAACCTTTCAAAGTTTCATATGTATAAAAATTGCAAAAGGGGTTAGGTGCACTTTAAGGGAAGAGGACAGTGCAATAAAAGCCACTATGAGACTAGAATCCAAATCAGATGTCACCCACCATTAGCAGGGTCAGCGGCAGGGTCATTCGGGTCCCAGAGCGATACAAGGAGTAATTAACTGATCAGGGTAACAGTGGTTACTCACAGTTTTGTTTAGTTATACAAGGAGTAATTGACTGATCAGGGTAAAAATTGATTTGAGCTTACATGCTCTCCAAATCCACTAGCTTTGACTGCAATGATGCCATGTCCAGTTTTAATTTCTGCAAGGTGGACAATGCTTGTTCATCAACTGAAAGTCATATGCAGTTTGTTGCCCAGTTTTAAAATCTACAACTGATGTGAATTGTTCCATCCGAGTGAACTTTCGTCTTTGTTAAGAAATTGCATAATGTTTGTTGACTCGTATTGTTTGGGAATCGTGTGGTTTTGCAGTGCCCTTCTTGAAGGAGGAATCCACTTCAAGAAACAGAAGACACAAGAAATGAGACAGGGTGCAAACCGAGGACAGACGGAAAAGCTTAGATGACTACGATTGGGTTGAATTTTACCAACAGGGAATACTTAAAATGTTAAAGCTATCCTGATACTGTTTATAAAAGCCATGTAATCGATTTCTAATTTCCGTTCATTACTATTTATACAAGAGCCCATCTGGGCTCTCACTCGGGCCACATGAGATTGAAGATGATATACACTTTCATTTGAAATCCTTTTAGTAATAACCGAAGGGAAGAATTATTAGCTGAATTTAGCAGTCTTTAGGAGTGGCCGGTAGCGCGGTGACATGCATTCTCTGCTCCCCTAGTATATATATTTCTTGTGTATGTAAATTAAAGAAGTTGACCTCTACTTATTCATGTACCGCACGCTTACAATTTAGTCTGCTGTTCTCCAGGTTCAGAGTACTAATAGATGAGTGTCTCAAATGTATGTTTATATTTGTCCCATATTATAAGTTGTATCCTGTCCACCTATGATGGAGCTATCACATGATATATTTCTCTACTGTTCATTCTACCCTGCGGCTCTTTATCGCAGCTCGCGTCCATGTTGGTATTTATTAACTGAAATGCCTGTTGGTTATATACCCTCCTTCCCAAAACTGGTCTGCTCATTATATTACAGAACTATAAAGGGAACTGTTGGAAGCCTTTAATTTCTCGAACCAAAACGATTCTTGTTTAAGTTGCCCTTGAGAGTTGAATATTGCTTCGCAGTAGTATATAAATTGGCGGTTCTGGCGCAGCTTGAACGTTGTATTATTGCAATCCTTGCTCGATATCTCCAGAACCACAGCGAATTGTTCTACTTAGCATTCGAACAATTCGCTGTGGTTCAGGAGTTATCGAGCAAGGATTGCAATAATACAACATTCAAGCTGCGCCAGAACACGCCAATTTATATACTACTATATAGACCATAGTACGTTTATCGTATTTCGATACCCTATTAGAGGAAGGATAATATAATATACCATAGCTAATGATATACTAACGTTCAAGCTGCGCCAGAACACGTCAATTTATATACTACTATAGACCATAGTACGTTTATCGTATTTCGATACCCTATTAGAGGAAGGATAATATAATATACCATGGCTAATCATATACTAACGTTCATTCAAGGACCTGGTCTTAAGGGCTATTTACGAGGATGGAAGATGGACATTCCAGATAGCAATCCTCTAGGAGCAGACCCAGCCGCTTTCCTATCTGGCGTGCGAAAGCAGACTACCGAAAAGATCGATGAAGAGCTACGAGACCTAAATAGTATTAAGGTTCAATTAGCTTTGAATATAACTCTTCGTCTCGATAAACCCGAGGGCCCGGTATATGAGATAGCCACATTTCGTAGTTCACAAAAAGTTCTGACCAACAGTTCCGATACCCGCGGAGTAATAGTAGAAGAACATGCTCAGATTTATAACTACATCGAGAAGTGGATCAGTAGAGGATCGAACTGGGTCATAGATAAAGTCAACATTCTATGGGTGAACATTGCTCGATATCAACCACTACGCGGAGGTTCGTATTTACCACTACCTAAAGAAATCGCGAATAAGAAAGCCGTAATCAATGTGAAAAACTACGACAACCGCTGCTTTCGTTGGATGATGCGTGCCGCTAAGTTTCCAGCTGCGAAAGATCCACAGAGGACATCGAAATACCCAGAAGACGATGGTTTTATATTTGATGAGGTGGAAGAATCGTCAACGCCAATCTCACAAATACCACGCTTCGAGAAGCAGAACGAAATCTCTATCAATGTATATGGTTGGGATTTTAAGGATAAGTGTTTGATTGTGCACCACATCTCGAAGGAGACTTTCTCGGAGCGCGTTAACGCCTTGCTTATAGAGTGCCCAGAGAGCGGTATACAACATTATTGCTTGATCAAGAACTTCAACCGCCTTCTATTCGATCAGACAAAACATGAACATAGGAAGCACTTCTGCGAACGATGCCTACACGGATATTCCAACGAAGCTCTTCTTGCGAAGCACATCCCAGAATGTAACGGAATTAACGATCGAGCCATTCGAATCGAAATGCCCACCGATGAGAATAACAAAGTCTCATTTCAGAACGTTCACAAGCAGCTCAAAGTTCCCTACATTATCTACGCAGATCCTGAGGCCTTAACTACTAAGATAGAAGGACAAGATCCCACGAAGAACACATTTAAAACAGAAGAACATATTCCATGTGGATTTTGTTACATAGTCGTACGTTCTGATGGTCATAGCGAACCATATGTATTATATCGAGGTAAGGATACTATCGAGCGCTTTCTACGATGTATACAAGAAGAAGAAGCGAAGATAAAAGCTCAAGTTGCCAAACCACTACATATGTCACCAAAAAGCATGAGAGATTATAATAGAGCAATTCTTTGTCATATCTGCCAGAAACCTCTTGGTAAAGATAGAGTACGCGACCATTGCCACATCACAGGAGAGTTTCGAGGTGCCGCACACAGCGCATGTAATCTCAAATTACGTATCTTTCCTACTATCCCAATTGTATTCCACAATTTGCGTGGCTACGATTCTCACCTATTGATGCAATCCATATCCAAGACGTCAGGTAAGATCTCTTGTATTCCAAACAATATGGAGAAATACATTTCATTCTCACTCGGCAACCTACGGTTCATAGATAGCGCACAATTCCTACTATCTTCTCTCGATAAATTGGTAGCAAGTTCAGCACTAGATACGTTTCAACAAACTACGAATTATACGCCCGACCCAGATAAAAACAAGTTGCTGCTACGCAAAGGAGTTTATCCGTATGAGTACATGGATTCTTGGGATAGATTTACAGAGACTTCTCTTCCACCAAAAGACGCATTCTATAGTAAACTAACTCTAGAGGACATCTCCGACAAGGACTACGAACACGCACTAAAAGTTTGGGAGGTATTCAGTTGTAAAACGTTAGGAGACTACCACGACCTTTACCTACGAACTGACGTACTTCTTTTAGCGGACGTGTTCGAGAACTTCCGCGCGACATGTATGCAAAACTATGGATTGGATCCAGCTCATTATTATACGAGTCCAGGACTTTCGTGGGATGCATTGTTAAAGAAGACCGGAGTAGAACTCGAATTATTAACCGACTATGACATGCATCTATTCGTCGAGAAAGGTCTACGTGGTGGGATATCTATGGTATCGCATCGTTATGCCAAAGCAAACAACCCAAACGTACACGACTTCAATCCAGATAAGCCAAATAGCCATATAATATACCTCGACGCCAACAATCTATATGGTTGGGCTATGAGTCAATATCTACCAACAGGAGGATTTGAGTGGTGTACACCAACGGAAGAACGAATCACCCAACACGAAATCGATTCAGACGTGGGATACATTCTCGAAGTAGATCTTGAGTACCCTAAAGAACTTCACAACTCACACAACGACTACCCACTAGCTCCCGAGAGAATGCAAGTAAATAAAGGTTGGTTATCAAATTATCAAATCGATTTATTTGAGAAACTATACAAAGGCAACGGATCTTTGAAAGTGGAAAAGCTCGTACCTAACCTATACAACAAAGAACGATATGTGCTCCACTACCGCAATCTACAACTGTATCTATCTCTCGGAATGCGTTTAACGAAGATTCACAGAGCACTACGATTCAACCAATCACCATGGATGGAGCCATACATAAGAATGAATACAGAACTACGAAAACAAGCGAATAGCCCCTTCGAACAAGATCTCTACAAACTAATGAACAATAGCGTATTTGGTAAGACAATGGAAAATCTACGAAAACGTGTAGATGTCCAATTAGTGCGATCTTCAGAAGGAATCAAACTACAACGTCTCTTGAATAAGCCTAGTTATGCCCGATCCACGATCTTCGACAACGATCTAGCTGCTGTACACAATTACAAAAGTAAGTTACTACTTAACCGCCCAGTATACGTTGGAATGTCGATTCTAGATCTTTCTAAACATCTGATGTATGACTTCTACTATAACGATCTCAAGCGGCAGTATGGGCAACGTTGTAATCTACTATATACTGACACTGATAGTCTATTACTTCACATTGAAACAGAAGACATCTATACAGACATTACCACCAATAAGCATCTATACGATACTAGCAACTACAGCAAGGATCATCCTCTGTATGACATATCCAACAAGAAAGTACTTGGTAAAATGAAAGATGAATGTGGAGGCATTCCCATTGCTGAATACGTTGGACTACGATCGAAGCTATACTCGATCTTGAAAGTAGGTGGTGACGAGATTAGGAAAGCCAAAGGTACCAAGAAGGCAGTCGTTAAACATCGTATTCGCCACGAACAATACAAAGAGTGTTTACAAGATAAGAAAGTATTTCGCCATGGAATGCATATGCTTCGAAGTGAAGGTCATAGGATGTATGGTATGCATATGAATAAGATCTCTCTCTCACCATTCGACTCTAAACGTTGGATCTATAGTAATGGAATCGATACATTAGCCTATGGTCACAAAGACTTAGATATGGATGAGTTTATTTACGAGTTGCTATCTTAGATCGGTTGGGTACGAACAGAATTCCCCTTGGGGGTAGTTCAGTATTTGGTGGAACGACTTGTAGCTCTTCGCGCACGAATCCTCGCTTTGGTGCGCCTTCCCCCTCTTGCAAAGTAAGGTAGTACAGCACAGGCTGTCCAGAAGATATCACACCACGCGAAATAACGTACGTCTGTAAACTCCACACAGGATCAGTTGCTCGTTTAGCTCCACCTTCCAATTCTCCAGGCGCATAGAGATATCGAACTAACACGTCGAATGGTAGTTGCTTTTCACTCAATCCAACAGTTCGAGAATACGTAGGAGTTTTGATGTTGACTTGATGCGCCTCTACAGAATTCGAAGGCTCTTTACCAGTAAGTCGAGTCACCTCGCTATTCATGGCTTTGATAACATCAGGAAGCCGCAATACCCATTCTCTACTACGCTCATCCGATCCTTCCGAAGTAAGTACCATCTCTTGTGCATATTGGTATCCAAATAATCTTTCAGCCAGTGTTCTATTTGCTCTTTCAACGAAGCTTTGCGATCTATGGTTACCAGCCTCACCACGTTGGACTTTCGTACCATGTAGTTCTAATGTTTCAGACATACGTCCCATGAATTCCCTACCAGGATCGACTTGCAGAGTTTTTGGCCATTCTAGTGGACTACGCTTGTATATTCGTTCGAAAGCTGCAGACACTTCACCACTATCTTTCGATGCTAAAGGTTCAGCCTCTTTATATCTAGAAGCTACATCGATTACCACTAAAGCATACTTATATAGTTTCCTTCCACGACTAGGTCTATCATGAGGTAGAAATATCAAATCAGCTTGATGAACTTCATTAGGTTTCGATACGGTCCAATGTGGTCGTGGAATATAGCGTGGTGGCGATAGATATATTTGCCACATGGCTTGTTTCTCTAACCAACCCCTAGCTACGTCTTCCGATACCTTTGCAGCCACCGATAACTTGCTAATTGCAGCATAACCTTTCCAATAGCCCATAGGACCATAGAAGATATTCGCAAGTTTAGCATCCATTATATGTCTATGTATTCTAACCTTCAACAAGAAAAAAAAAAAAGAAAAAAAGAATAAGAACTTATCTAACCAACTAGTTCTTATTCTTTTTTTTCTCGACGATCGTAAAAATTCTCGTTTTTTAAAAGGCATATCGACTAATAGCGTATCCAGCGACTAGCATTCCACCACCAACATAGATCAACTCATTAGTTTTTTGTGTGTTAGATGGTTGATAGTAGTCAGAGAAACGAGGTTCTTTCATTGCTTCGAGCCGTTTCAGTGCCTGACGTAGCTTATCGGATTGTATGAAAGCTCGGTTACTATCGAGTTGATTATTACGAGAATCGCGTTCAGCAACTTCCTGTTTATATGCCCAATCGGACAATGTTTTACGTTTTTCGATATATGCCTCCCTATCCTTATCGAATTTTTCCATTGCACTATCATGCCTCTTTCGTTCTATATTAGCAGTTTCATCTTTTCTACCAAACATCCTAGCAAGCACTCCACCACCAGTAAATGCCGTTGCATTCAAAACTGCTCCGAAAATAGACATTCCAATAGCTGCTACCGTCACCATTATGGTATGATCTTTTGTTTCTCGAGATATTGTTTTGCATATATGCTACCAGCTATTACAGCAGTCCACTTCACGTAATTTGTGATAGAAATAGAAGGATCGTTAAGCATAGATTCCTTGGCAACCTTTTTTACGATCCAACCAATACCAGTAGCTATTCCAGTTATCATAGCAGCATCGGTCGCTATTTTCGTCAATTCCTTTTCCATCCTAATATATATCATATATCTCTAGTCTTTAATTGTTACTCCATATCTGGTACCGTAGTCTCTACAGGACTCGTGGGTCGTATCGTACTAACGTTCTTAGAAGTGTCATCTCTATATGTTCTGTATTGATAGTATACGCCAACTAATGCAGCACCCATACAAATAACTGCGATAGTAGTATTGATAGACACATTTTTCATCCAGCTTTCATCTACGTTGATTTCTTTAGGTAATTCACTTTCACGTGTAATCTCTCTCTTTTGAGCCTCTCTAGCAAGTTTATTACTTAGTGCTAATGCTTTCCCAGCAGCAACCCTCTTTGGATCTTTTACTTTAGTTGGTGTTGTTTTCGGTGGATTCGCAGTTATCTGATCCGTCTGTTCCTCCATCTTGATTCGATATAGTAGTTACTTGCGAAGGTTCAATAGGTGTACTAGGAACGACTATGTGATCAGCTACATTGAACAAGACACTATCTAGAGGTGTACTATGAAAGGCTATGTGATAAGCTACATTGAACAAGACATGATCTATAGCTACAACTAGAACTGCTTTAAGTGCTAATCGACCAGCCGCAGTATATATCTCATTGCGGACTAGTTGTTCATCTAGTGGAACTACGTTTGCAACTGCGTGAGTAGCTAGACGTAGTGCACCATCTACTAAGCATCCTGCCATTTGATAGCATGCGCCAAACGATACAACGCCTATACCAATAGTTGCTATAGTAGATACGTTCGTAGTCCAACTTTCATCTACATTGATTTCTTTAGGTAATTCACTTTCACATGTGATCTCTCTCTTTTGAGTCTCCGCAGTTATCTGATCCTCCATCTTGATTCGATATAGTAGTTACTTGCGAAGGTTCAATAGGTGTACCAGGAATGACTATATGATCAGCTACATTGAACAAGACACTAGCTAGAGCTACAAATCGACCGTGTTTAAGTGCTAATCGACCAGCCGCCATAGATATCTGATGGCGGGCTAATTGGTTTTCTTGTAGATCCTTAAACAGTGCTTGTTGGTCGTCTAGTGTAGCTACGTATGAGGCTGCGCGAGTAACTTGACGTAGTACACCATCTACTAAGTGTACTGTTATTTGATTTGCTACTACGGCCTGGTATCTACTATGTAAACGTTTTACGTCCTTCTCAGATAGTTTAGTTATATCCGTTAGGGAGAAATTCTGTCCTAGACATTCTTTCGTTTTACCTAATACAGCTAAGGTCTTAAGTTCTTCCCGCCATTCTTCGATATCCTCCAATTCGGTTGAAAATTCCAATTTTGGTGGTGGACCTGTTAAATCCTCACCTTCCAGTTCTTTAATGTATTCATCCATGATAATATATTATAGGTGCGGGTATCTCTAACACTACTGCAAAAGGATGTCGCAAACAGAAACATATGCGAGCAAACTTATGAGATCGAAGTATCGTTCGTAATTCGTTACATTCTTGTGAGCCTCCGTAATCGTCAAATATCTTTTTACCATCTATAACCGATGCCGTATGAAATGCTACTACGATAGCTACGTTCTCACGAAATGGTTTACATATACTCGTTAATTGTTGGGATAGTACCCAAATAGATAGTCCTATATGTCGAGCAGAGAATGCTAAATCTACTAGTTTGTCGGTTCTTCGTTTTACATCTTTTGATGCGGCACAATCATCTAGAATCAATAATGTATTGGTACCTGACCAAAAGGTTGCACAAATATTTAATGTGGTATCGATAGCATCCTGAGATGGTGATATGACATAAAAATGCGGATCTCGATTAGCAAATCCATGATACGTTTTGTTGTGGGCATACGTAGGACAAATCAATACTATATAATCGAACTTACCACGAAATGGTCCACGAAGTTGTTCTATGAGAAACGCAGTCTTTCCACAATTCGTTGGACCTACTATGAGTGAGTTGAATGGGATGTGTTCTACCAAGGAATCCATCAGTATGTAATACTATCTAAAGATCTGTTCAATATCTTGAGCTGAGCATCAGCAAGGACATAGATATGCATGTTTACGTTTCCACTTCCTTTTAAAGTTCTATGTATACGAATATCGATATCTTTTCCACCACCAGTTTGTGCCATTCCATCACCATGAGCAGAGGAATCTTTTGCCGTACGGCAATCGACTAGGATGGCAAATCTGTTATTGTAAAATTTGGTAGGAGTCATAGAGGTATCGGATGTACCAAACCATCCTTTTGCGGACTCCCAAAAATCTGGCGTTAACATACCTCCCGGAAAGAATCTATTTGGAACTCCATTTACGTCTATCTCTATCTTTGAAATATCAGGATTTACGAATGCTTCGCTATCTCGTGAGCCGGCGGTGGGAGGATCTACGAATAGAAAGAGTAATCCAGCGAATGATCGTCGTGGAACATTTATATTCTGAGATATCAAAGTATCTGATGTCTTAGCAATAGGTACTGTCTTAAAGTGAACTGCGTGATCGTATAGGAATGCAGTACCTTTTTCATATGTGTGAAATGCCTTCCTAGCTAGCGTTTCATTCTTGATTGCTTCGTATTCTAACTGGATGTTGGTAAGCTTGTACGTACCTATCTTTGTCGAATCTGATCCAACGATTATATCGATAGAGCGGGCTAGAGTTAATTCGAATGAAATAGTGTCTTCTAGTGCATGTGGATATAGAACTCCATGTTGTGTAAGAATATCGACGTCTAACGGAATTCTATATTTTGAACCATATGCAGCTAACAATGCATTCTCACCAGCATCTGAAGTACCTGCATCACCAGCCTTAGATCGTAGCTTATTTGTGTTATCTGATTGGATACCTTGTTGTACTCTCGATTCTCTCTCTTGTGTAGATAGATAGATATCGGAATATGTTTGTAATAGATCCGATCGAGCAATGTCTTCTACTATTTCAGCTCCTATCTTACAAACTCGATGTATAACTAAGCAACGTCCAACATTTGCAACGACTCGATTATTAGCATGTCCACCAGACAATACGATATCACCCAATAATGCTAAACTACCAGGTACTAATACGATATCTTCTCCTAGTGTTGGTATTTCCACATATAGAGTCTCACCTGGATTGGCAGATGATGGAGTGAAAGTTTTTCTATATAAGGTTCGTTGAGCTTTGAGTGCGAGTTGCGCTCTTAGTGCTTCCTTAGGAATTAACTTCGATGATATCATGTTGAATATACTATGATATATAGTTATGTTCAATATGGAAGCTAGGGGCGACGTTGATGTGAGACCTGAGGATAGTACCGACAGATACGAAGAACGAGAACCAGATGAAGAAAACCGGGGAGAACGAGATGAAGAAGACCGACAACGAGAAGCAAATGAAAGATACGTGGCTTACTTATTGAGTGACAATCAAGATGAAGCCGGAGGTAGTGAGACAATTACCATGGATAATTTGCATGACTACGCTATAGAAGGTGACCCACTTCGAGGATTCACATTCGAACAAACAATTCGAGATTCGGCAAAAGAAATGCTGGTTGACATAGTAAAGGGGCAATATCCGGATGCTGGTGTTCGGCATAATATAGAAATATCCTTAGTAGATGGAAACATTGCCGTTCGCGAACTTGGAAGCAAAGAACCCTTTAAACGTCTATTCGTCGGTAATGATGATGATAGGAAATTACGCGTGAAGATGAGGAAAGATCTCAAAGATGCCTTAGGTCCAAATAATGAAGAAGCTGCTAATGAAGTAATATTTGCAGAACGACAACTCACCGATCGTGAAGCGAACAACGAATCTATTCTTGGAGACTCCGAATCTACCGACGCTCAGAAAGAAATAGCTAAGAAAGAGTTAATGTCTATCCGTAGGGCAAGAGAATTACTTGAACATCAAGAAGAAGCCATACTAGAACGTATATCGCTACGTGAAAGGGTCAAATACATTTTCAGGAAGTATGGAATGACCGTTCTTGCGGTGGTAACTGCTATTGGTGCTATCGTTAGTGTAATAGTTTCCCAGCTATCGAAATCCGTACCGAAACCAGTAAAAGATGGTATCGACAAAGTGGCAGATACAGTAAAGAAGGGATTAAAAACGATGGGTGATTTGTTAAAGGAAATGGGAAAGAAACTTGGACAGATACTACCTGGAATGATTGGATCAATTGCGAATTTCATATTTACTATGGCTGGTAAAGCTCTAGGAGTATTAGCGGAGAACGTTTGGTTATTCATCGTAGCAATAGTGGTGATCACAATAGAGCAATATAAACGACGTTAACGAAATAACGCCCATGCAATTCCAGCTCCTGCAATAGATACCATCACTAGATTGGTATCATGTTGTGGGGTAGTATTCTGTAAGGTGCTATGTGAAACTCCTTGTGGAACTTGTTGTGGAACTTGTTGTGGAACTTGATGTGGTAATTGTTTCGTTTGTTTCTTCCCTTTCATATCTGGTGGGGACTTGGTTTCGAGAATATCTGCATTAATATCGTTTACGCCTAACACCGTACCTTCTGTAGCGTTCGGGATTGGATTTTTATAACCGTCCTTCTTACCGAGGTAGTACTCGAGGTTTCCTGGTAGTAATCGTACCCCCTTAGCTATTGCTAGGTTCAATCTCTTATGCGTGTGTAGTATAGCTGTAAGATAGTTTTTATAGCTTACCACTAAATCGTTTTCGAGAATAGCGTCTTCGACTAATCTCTTAAATTTTTCTTTGACATTGAAACTATCTATGATGGAATGGTTAAGATCATTTTGAGCGGCTAGAACGCAATATCCAAAAGCTTCAACGGATCGATTCAATCTACCTAATCCAGCATCCGTTAATCCCTTACCGATTGGTGGCGTAAACCAATTATATTGTTTTCCTTCATGTTCATCGTTCCGAATGAATGCCACAAGATCGCCCTGATCCTCCTTACCTCCTTGGTCTGCAAATAAATTATTGTGATTTGGCCAATTATCTGCTTCTTTATCGTAACCTCTGATTATGTGGACGTTTTTGAAACCATCACCATACAAAAGGAATACATCTCCTAATCCGTTATTCCTACCTCCGTGCCATCGGAAATCTGGCGTTCGAGATATACCAAATTCGACGCATAATTTCTCAAGAGCCGGTTTGCTATAGAGGTTATTCATTTGCTTGAAAGCAGAGTCACCAGGTAGAGGAACTCCATGAGCACCACCAAGTTCATGTAGAATTCTTCGTGTCGTGAAATATACGTGAAATCGTAAAAACCCTTGAACGATAGGCGGATACGTTTTGAAAATAGGATCAAACAATGACACTCCACATCCAGAAGTCGCACACCACGTTGCGAAATTCAATTGTTGAGGCCAATATTTGAAATCCGGACCATGTAACCAATGGTAGGACTCATTTGCTGTCATATGCTTTACGACAGTCTCTTTGAATATGTTCGGAACACCTGCTTCGAAGTTTTTCTTAGGTGTGACATATATCCATAGATTAGTTAAATCGATATCTTGTGCTTTTTCGTGAAAAGGAACTGCTGCGATGGGATATTTCGCACTTTTATTTAGTGTCAACGCAAGTGGGTAACCATCGACCACCCCCCACAACGCTTTATTAATATTTTTTTGAATGGTAGCAGGTAGTTTGGAGATATCATCACCATAAACCACATAACCATGATTCCCATCTCGAAACCAAATACTCGTCGAATATTTGCCAGGGCCGTCTATATCCGTGGATGCATAGAACTGGTGAAAATCTGCATGTGGGTATCTTTTCTTGAACTTCGCTAGTAGATCGGCATTCGATGATGCGACCTTCTTATCTTCCTCAGCTATTCTCTCTCTATCTCTACTAGCTATTCTCTCAGCCTTTGACCGTAAATTAGCATTCTGTGTTGGGGTCTCATCATCTCTCTCGTCGTCTCCACCCCCATAATGATAGTTGAAATTACCTCCGTACCTCCTCATGTTAAAGCTAATTATGTATGTAGTTTATACCTTTAATATATAATGGTTATCTTAAATGTCACATGTCCTACGGCTGACCATACTGTCTACTTCGATAACCCCATTCTTATCAATAATATTTCGCTAGTTGAGGTCACTATTAGTCATAATTGGTGGAACCTAGCTGAGAAGGGGGGCTTTAGGTGGATTATCCCCAATAGTTTGACGTTTCCATACGAAATTAAGGCAGGACATTATAAGATAGAAAATTTGATAACCTACTTAGATCCCGCAGTTGATGCTGGTTACTTGGAATTCATAGACTATCAATTTAGGAAATATTGGATTATGAAGGTCAAGAAACCAATCCAATTCACTAAGAATGTCTGCGATTTGTTTGGTATCAAAGTAAATGAAGATGTGACAGATTATGCGACTATCAATAAAGGAAAATACGTCCTGGTGCCAAAAGATATTAATCACATATCTATCTACTGTGATGTGGTGGATTCAGATTTCTCACTTCTTGATGGGAAGCCATCTAAAATCCTACATACTTTAAAAACGGTATCACACGTTTTTGGTGAAACAACTTATTTTCCACCAACCCTCATACCCATTCGAGCCCTAGGAACGACACGGAACTACATTCGCCTCACAGTTTGCGATGAGAAAGGCAATCTCATAGACTTCAACAAGCAGCCTATATATTTCGTATTGAAGCTTGAGTAAAATCATACGTATATACAATGGATGGCGATTCGATTCAACCGTTTCCAACAGCACCAGATATCTATCCATCGGGAGCTATAAAGGAACTTAGCGATATAAATGGAGCGAGTTTTAGACTGCAAAAAGTCTGTGATACGCTCGCTGAGCTAGAACAACAAGCAAAGCACTACGAAGTCGTTCGCAAAAAATATGCTCGAGCGCGTGGTATCGTTCATGGGATTGCTGTGGCCACAGGTAGCCTGAGTGGTGTTTTATCAGCTTCTGCGTTAGGTTCATCATTTACGGGGGTTGGGATACCTGTTGGTATTTTCTTAGGATCAGCGGGGTTCCTGTGTGCCGCCATATCGGCTTCGATGGCTGTTGTTAGTAAGAAACTTGGCGTTCACGTCTCGAAGCATGAAAAGACTGTTATGTTAGCAAAAGCTAAGGCGAATTCCGTGGAAGTCAAAGTCTCAAAAGCTCTATCCGATTGTAACATTTCAGAAGCCGAGTTCGGAAGCGTTATTGATGAGAAAAGGAAATATGAGACGCTTAAACTAGAAATACGGCAAAAAAACAGGCAAGAAAGAGGATTAAAAAACGTAGAACAACTTCGATCCGAGATCCGAAAGGAGATGAGAGCAAAACTTGGCAGTCTAGTGGGATAAGAATCAATATAACCAACGTGGACTTTATGATCTTAGTATAAATTAATTCTGATGTCTGGTCCGTATGCAAATTTCAGTCGATTCTGCCCAGCGTAGATTTTACGATCTTAGTATAAATTAATTACGACATCCGGTTTGCACGCAAACTTCCGTTGGTGGCGCAATACTTATGATATCGATGGTGTAATATAAGCCACGAGGACGGCACGAAGGTGGTATCGATAGCGTCATATAGACCACGAGGTCGGCACGCAGGTTGTATCGGTGGCGTCATATAGACCACGAGGTCGGCACGAAGTATGACATCTATCACGTGGGCGTTATTGCTGGCATAATAGAGATCACGGCCCATCCCTTTCGTCATTATCGTTTACCCGTGGAGCAAGGAAGGTTTCTCGCGCTCGTTAGAGACTTAAATGGCGCCCTTGATCAAGTTGGGGAGTTCGTAGACGCGGGAAAAGCTAAATATACCGGAGAATAATTCATTTTAAGTATTGCTGAGACTTACCTGTGACTAATCGGGCAAGAACTCGCGATCGGTCGACCAACGAAGAGTAAAATGCCACTCGAAGAGATGTCGCAATGTAGGATGTACGGTGGAGTAGAATATCTTCGTTCGCAGTCTGTGAATCATTTTAAGAATGTTTCTATAGTGTTCCTTGTCCTCTTTACGTTAGTAATAGTGTGCTTTGAAATTTTTCTAGAGATGAATTTTGATGTTTAAATTGTGTCACAATGTAGGATGTACGGCGGAGTCGAATATCTTCTTTCGCAGTCGGCGAATCATTTTTAAAATGTTTCTATAGTGTTCCTTGGCCTTCTTACGTTAGTACTAGTGTGTTTCGAAATTTTCTAGAGGTGAATTTCAATGTTTAAATCGTAAACGGCCGATTCAAGGCGCCTTGAAAGTAATCATGTAAGAAACGGTTTTGTAATTCAGTATAATTATGCAGGAATGCGGTCCTCGCCGGACCGGTTTTGTAATTCAGTATAATTATGCAGGAATGCGGTCCGGCGAGGACCGGTTTGGTAATTCAGTATAAATTATGCAGGAATGCGGTCCGGCGAGGACCGGTTTTGTAATTAACATACAATAAAAACTATTTGTGTACATAGCACGTTGAAGTTGTTTTTTCCCCAGTTCTTACTCTATCAGGATTTTTTCTTCTTGTGTATTTCACTATCGCTAGTTAGACCGTGTCTCGTATAGATGGGCTCAAAGTGGGAATTGTAAGCAATCAACTCATCGATAAAACGCACGACCGAACCCTTATATATACCACACCATTTAACAACGTCAATAAGAGACATACGAGATCCCGAACGACGCAGTACCTCGTAACTCGCTCCAACGACTTTAGTTCTAAGTATGGAGCTGGTACCTATATTGTTTTCTATTGCCTTATGAACAATCTCGTAGACTATTTGTTGGGCATTCTTAGGTGCTCCTTGGGGGTTGAGTTTATCAAAAGTCGTTGTAATGTGAGGAGCTATTCTATCGGTATTCAAATCTATATCGATCTTATCGTCATCGTGTAGAGAACGTATAAAGACATTTCCACGACATATGCTTTTATCTTTTAGTTGCATGAAACGAGCGACCTCTCCTTTAGATCTAACGAACCCACATTGTATACATGCTTGATAAAGTATAGCAGCTAAAATAGTTCGTTTTGCATAGCTACGTTTGAAACAAGCTTTCCGTACTTGAAGGAATACGTCGGATACGATTACTAATACATTTGTGGGAAACGAGAGGTGGTAATTTTGTTCATAAATAGTGTTGTATGCCTGTAGTTCTCGCATAATAGTTCGTAGTTGTAGTTCTTTGTTATCGCTTTGCTTTGGGATTGTGCGGTCTAGATCATTTTGATACTGAAAGCTATCCAGCCCTACTATGCGTAACCGAGTAGTAAGATCGATAGTCGTTTCTTCATATGATTCAGTCTCGGAAACAAGACCACAGGTGGGACATATGAATTCCGTTCCTTGCATTTCCATCGGGCATAGACATTCGGAACATGTTTCACCAGTGTTAATATGTAACAATGGTTTGATATGCAACAATGGTTTGATGTGTAGGCTTGCACAAATTTCTGGACTAAGTAATCTGATAATATCGTCCATACTAGTTGTATACCATGTGCCTGTCAATTGTCTAATTGTTCGTTTGTTTAAAAAAAAAAAGAAAAAATGAAGAGAGGTCGCATAACAATTTTTCTTCATTCTTTTCTTTTTTTTTTCGTATCGTGATTTCTACTTATCCTCCGATCCTACCACATTTAGATCTTTCTCACCGATGGAGAGGTCATCCAATGCATTATCGAGATCGTGAATGTCCACCGCATTTTGATCTTTTTCCGATTCCACTACATTTAGATCTTTCTCCGATTCTACTACATTTGAACACGCGATATTCGCCGACTCGTTAGCTATTTTCTTATCAAGGTTCTTCTTATTGCGGATGGTACGGCGTTGAGGTTCACCACATTTTGAACAAAGTTCGTGAATAGTACGACAGCCTCGACCGCACGTCAAACATGAAACGAATATAGCACATCCTCTTCCTATCTGGAAGTTATGTTGAGAGCAATACTCTGACGTCTTTGAACGCTTACTTATACATTTCGTGGTCTTTCCTCGCATCAACCAATCACAAGTTTTTGTCTCAGCCATCGTGCAATATACCTATATGTGTTATATGTCTAATTGGTATCTTAGTTGTGACGTCTACGTTGAGGTTCTTCAATTATGCGCACTTGTCTAATCTGTGTGGTATTAATACGTACTAAGATAACAACATACGTTAATATCGTGAAGTAGAGAATGTATGTTAGTACCATGGGTGGATATACTGTAAACTAATCATTCCTTTAATAGGTGCTAAATGTAAAATACAATGAAAAAAATAGTACAACGAAACTGCGCCAATCTGGAAAAGCAGTAGAAACTGGAGCTGTGCTCAAGTTTGGATCTTTAGGTGCAAGAATGCCTAGGGACAATTTGGACGTTGCGAGAGATCCTATGTGGCGGCATAAGAATTTATGTAGTAATCTAGTAGGGCGTTTTCGTCCTCTATGGTGAGCTGGGAGCGCTTAATGAGCCACTCAATGATACATTTAGCGGTATTAAGATGATCGTTGCTACGGGCGCATAGTAGAGCATGATGAACGTATTTATGCTCCATAGTTATCTGAAAGCGTTGAATGAGCCACTTAATGGTATTGAGATGGGCATTCCTACAGGCATCTAGTATAGCAAACCCGACGGCTTTATCCTCTTTGGTGAACTGGAAGTGTTTAGTGAGACACTTAACGATATCAAGACGGTCATCCTTACAGGCAGCGCATAGAACGTAATCGGTGTGTCCATCCATTTTATCGAACCATAAGTGCTTAATGAGCCACTTAATAACGTTAAGATTACCATATTCACTGGCGTAGATAAGAGGAAAGCTATCATAGATGTAGTTTGCGGAAATACCGAAAGTCCTATCCAAATTGTCTCGATCGTTGTCGTTACGAGTAGACCTAAGACCGAAAGTGAGTACTCGTTTACGGAACTCTTGGTCTACGTTTTTGTAGCACACGAGAGATGCGGCGTCGTTTAGGTGTTTCGATGTCCTTGCGATGCCTGCGAATGATTCTGGGCCTGCATGCTCTACTATCTCGACTAAGATTTCTATGGGAAGGCACGATATGCTATCCATAGTGGAAGAGATCGATATACTGCATAGTAATCACTTATCTAATAGGGCGTTAAAATGTAAAAAATACAACGAAAAAAATAGTACAACAAAACTGCTCCAATCTGAATGGACTATAGTAGTAAATAATGATTATGATAGTATAAGTAGTATATAAATTGGCGTGTTCTGGCGCAGCTTGAACGTTGTATTATTGCAATCCTTGTTCGATGACTCCTGAACCACAGCGAATTGTTCGAATGCTAAGTAGAACAATTCGCTGTGGTTCTGGAGATATCGAGCAAGGATTGCAATAATACAACGTTCAAGCTGCGCCAGAACCGCCAATTTATATACTACTCTTCGCTCATCATAAATTATTCTGTGCGAGTGTTTATTTCTCCGGGGTATTTCTGACAGCCAAAAACACGCTCAAAATTATTTTAGTGTTGGCCTACAGATCACGGTGTTTGCGCTGGTATGTATTATGACCGAGAGTAAAATGAAATGTGGCATAAAACCTACGAAACGTACCTCAAACAAGAATACCGTCCGATGGCAAAATCTATCAGCGCCACGAGGTCAACAAATCGACAAAGAAATACAGATATAAACACGCAATGATTTCAACCTCACCGTACCTTAATTCATGACCTGACAAGACGCTGTTCAGTTTCACTTTCACTCTCAGCTTTGCTCTTGAGTTGAGTTCAGCTTTGTTAAAGACTTCTTATTCAGTTGTATGGTATTGTGCAGTATATTTGAGTATACCAATCCACAGAGATTCAAATAACAAAGCCGTGGCGAAAGAGAAGCTTAAACGAGAAATATTTTGTCCTCCTAGAAAAACACAACATCTTGCCCTTTCTATCGAAGAAGCCTTGGTTTCAGCAGAAAGGAAAACGCTAAATTCCAATTTGATATGTGTGGATCTTTGAGTCCTTCAGGTCCGGCGTCGTGTGGTATATAAAATCACAGGCCATCTGGGTAAAAAACGCGGTCCTTCGGCTCCGACAAGAGCGCCAGTTGCAATATCCCGAGCCTGTTGGAAGGCTTTCGCACGAGTGAAGTTAAATAAAACATTAAACTGCTTACATTTGAGAGATGGGACTCCAAATTTGAGAGAAATTTGCTCGCGGATCCACCATTTTGATTTACTGTATTAAATTATGTACAGAAATTAACCTGGCGAGTGTTACGTGACTAGCACAGTGCGATCTGATTGGTGCTGAAATTTAATACATGGGTCAAAAGTCACATTTTGTTGCACCCAACAAAAAAAAACGTTTGCATTTTAAGACTCGGTGCTGCCACAGCCAGCCCGAGTAATAAGCCTTGTTTGTGACCTTGGCCAGCCGAAATATCGTACAAACCTCGACAAGAGTTGGTATGATCAGCATTGCAGTAGTCTTCGGTCACTTCATTATTATATTTTCTCCTCCTTGCTGATCACGATCTGTTTATTGACGAACGTCTGGCAGGATTGATCGCACACGATTTTTGCTGTGGTTTCCAAACCTTAACTGTACAATAATTAAGAGTTTTGTAAGTGTTCTAGTTCAGTGCTACTCATCAGCCCCGCATCTCCTGAAATATTCAAACCAACTCCCAACTTTTAGCTTTCAAATGTAAAAACAAAATATGTAATTGAATAAAATCATTCATTATTTGATTTAGTAAAATTAAAGGACTTTTACCTAGCTATATAATTTTTTTACCTTTCAGTATATGTAGCCCTTTTGCTCTGACGAAGGGCTAGCGCTCGAAACTTCAGCTGCTACTCGCTTCCCACGGCGTTAGCATACCTTAATCGACTGTTAGTTGATCATACCAGTCATGTCGCCAGTTGTTACGTCAGCTGCTACTCGCTTCCCACGGCAGTTAGCATACCTAAATCGACTGTTAGTTGATCATACCAGTCATGTCGCCAGTTCTTACGTCAGCTGCTACTCGCTTCCCACGGCAGTTAGCATACCTAAATCGACTGTTAGTTGATCATACCAGTCATGTCGCCAGTTGTTACGTCAGCTGCTACTCGCTTCCCACGGCAGTTAGCATACCTAAATCGACTGTTAGTTGATCATACCAGTCATGTCGCCAGTTGTTACGTCAGCTGCTACTCGCTCCCCACGGCAGTTAGCAAATCGACTGTTAGTTGATCATACCAGTCATGTCGCCAGTTGTTACGTCAGCTGCTACTCGCTCCCCACGGCAGTTAGCAAATCGATTGTTAGTTGATCATACCAGTCATGTCGCCAGTTCTTACGTCAGCTGCTACTCGCTCCCCACGGCAGTTAGCATACCTAAATCGACTGTTAGTTGATCATACCAGTCATGTCGCCAGTTGTTACGTCAGCTGCTACTCGCTTCCCACGGCAGTTAGCATACCTAAATCGACTGTTAGTTGATCATACCAGTCATGTCGCCAGTTGTTACGTCAGCTGCTACTCGCTTCCCACGGCAGTTAGCATACCTAAATCGACTGTTAGTTGATCATACCAGTCATGTCGCCAGTTCTTACGTCAGCTGCTACTCGCTTCCCACGGCAGTTAGCATACCTAAATCGACTGTTAGTTGATCATACCAGTCATGTCGCCAGTTCTTACGTCAGCTGCTACTCGCTTCCCACGGCAGTTAGCATACCTAAATCGACTGTTAGTTGATCATACCAGTCACGTCGCCAGTTCTTACGTCAGCTGCTACTCGCTTCCCACGGCAGTTAGCATACCTAAATCGACTGTTAGTTGATCATACCAGTCACGTCGCCAGTTGTTACGTCAGCTGCTACTCGCTTCCCACGGCAGTTAGCATACCTAAATCGACTGTTAGTTGATCATACCAGTCATGTCGCCAGTTGTTACGTCAGCTGCTACTCGCTTCCCACGGCAGTTAGCATACCTAAATCGACTGTTAGTTGATCATACCAGTCATGTCGCCAGTTCTTACGTCAGCTGCTACTCGCTTCCCACGGCAGTTAGCATACCTAAATCGACTGTTAGTTGATCATACCAGTCATGTCGCCAGTTCTTACGTCAGCTGCTACTCGCTTCCCACGGCAGTTAGCATACCTAAATCGACTGTTAGTTGATCATACCAGTCATGTCGCCAGTTCTTACGTCAGCTGCTACTCGCTTCCCACGGCAGTTAGCATACCTAAATCGACTGTTAGTTGATCATACCAGTCACGTCGCCAGTTGTTACGTCAGCTGCTACTCGCTTCCCACGGCAGTTAGCATACCTAAATCGACTGTTAGTTGATCATACCAGTCATGTCGCCAGTTGTTACGTCAGCTGCTACTCGCTTCCCACGGCAGTTAGCATACCTAAATCGACTGTTAGTTGATCATACCAGTCATGTCGCCAGTTCTTACGTCAGCTGCTACTCGCTTCCCACGGCAGTTAGCATACCTAAATCGACTGTTAGTTGATCATACCAGTCATGTCGCCAGTTCTTACGTCAGCTGCTACTCGCTTCCCACGGCAGTTAGCATACCTAAATCGACTGTTAGTTGATCATACCAGTCATGTCGCCAGTTGTTACGTCAGCTGCTACTCGCTTCCCACGGCAGTTAGCATACCTAAATCGACTGTTAGTTGATCATACCAGTCATGTCGCCAGTTCTTACGTCAGCTGCTACTCGCTTCCCACGGCAGTTAGCATACCTAAATCGACTGTTAGTTGATCATACCAGTCATGTCGCCAGTTCTTACGTCAGCTGCTACTCGCTTCCCACGGCAGTTAGCATACCTAAATCGACTGTTAGTTGATCATACCAGTCATGTCGCCAGTTCTTACGTCAGCTGCTACTCGCTTCCCACGGCAGTTAGCATACCTAAATCGACTGTTAGTTGATCATACCAGTCACGTCGCCAGTTCTTACGTCAGCTGCTACTCGCTTCCCACGGCAGTTAGCATACCTAAATCGACTGTTAGTTGATCATACCAGTCATGTCGCCAGTTGTTACGTCAGCTGCTACTCGCTTCCCACGGCAGTTAGCATACCTAAATCGACTGTTAGTTGATCATACCAGTCATGTCGCCAGTTCTTACGTCAGCTGCTACTCGCTTCCCACGGCAGTTAGCATACCTAAATCGACTGTTAGTTGATCATACCAGTCATGTCGCCAGTTCTTACGTCAGCTGCTACTCGCTTCCCACGGCAGTTAGCATACCTAAATCGACTGTTAGTTGATCATACCAGTCATGTCGCCAGTTCTTACGTCAGCTGCTACTCGCTTCCCACGGCAGTTAGCATACCTAAATCGACTGTTAGTTGATCATACCAGTCATGTCGCCAGTTCTTACGTCAGCTGCTACTCGCTTCCCACGGCAGTTAGCATACCTAAATCGACTGTTAGTTGATCATACCAGTCATGTCGCCAGTTCTTACGTCAGCTGCTACTCGCTTCCCACGGCAGTTAGCATACCTAAATCGACTGTTAGTTGATCATACCAGTCATGTCGCCAGTTCTTACGTCAGCTGCTACTCGCTTCCCACGGCAGTTAGCATACCTAAATCGACTGTTAGTTGATCATACCAGTCATGTCGCCAGTTCTTACGTCAGCTGCTACTCGCTCCCCACGGCAGTTAGCATACCTAAATCGACTGTTAGTTGATCATACCAGTCATGTCGCCAGTTGCTACGTCAGCTGCTACTCGCTTCCCACGGCAGTTAGCATACCTAAATCGACTGTTAGTTGATCATACCAGTCATGTCGCCAGTTCTTACGTCAGCTGCTACTCGCTTCCCACGGCAGTTAGCATACCTAAATCGACTGTTAGTTGATCATACCAGTCATGTCGCCAGTTGTTACGTCAGCTGCTACTCGCTTCCCACGGCAGTTAGCATACCTAAATCGACTGTTAGTTGATCATACCAGTCATGTCGCCAGTTGTTACGTCAGCTGCTACTCGCTTCCCACGGCAGTTAGCATACCTAAATCGACTTTTAGTTGATTCCGCGAGTAGATTGTAGGCCCTGGAATATGTTTATACACGCCGTTTCATCGTCGAATATGAAGTATTCTGGCTGGAATACTACATTCAGGAAATTCTTGTTTTTCCTTTGATGTTTTTTGCCTTTCGAAATCGCGCCATCTCGTGCAGGTTAGAAGAGATGAACCTCGCCCCGAAAACTCCACTACATCTGATGCAAGAACACGCTGAACTAGTGAAATTTGAAATGCAAATTTGTTTTGAATTAGAAATCATAGATAAAGTGAATTACAAAGGATTCTTCCGGATTAGAGTGCACGCATTTTATCCGACTATTTAGAGCGTAAAAGTATTTTGTTATCAACTAAATAGCAACTAATAAATTACGAATTCAAGCATAACGAGCACATGGCACGCTTTGTATCTATTACCTGCTTGAGACGTGTACACTTAGGCAGCGTTCACACTTGGTGCCCGGGTACGGTACCAATTGGGCACTAATGTGAACACGTTTTTTGGCAAGTGCCCACGTCAACATTTGGGCTCGGGCCCGGGTACAAGGTCGAGACCTTTACTCGGGCGCTGGTTTGGGTACCAGCACCTGGTGTGCACGCGTTTTCCATGAGTGCCCAGACATTTTACCCCAAAACCACTGCTTCGCTTACCCACAATTCCCTGCTCGGCCATTTTCTATCAGAAAAATGAAGGAACATGCTTATTTCGATTAATCTCTTGTTGGAATCCTAGCAAGGTACTCGTGAAAACTTGTAATTGGATCAAGTTTCTCATGTAGAAGCATATCATCAAGAATGTGCAAACACTACACAATATGCTTATTTGCACGCTTAAAAAGCGTACACGCCATGCATACATGGCGTGAAATTCTCAATATTTCAATTACTGACCATGTGCTATGGACCAAATGAAGACAACAAGATCTTGGGCACCAGTAGTCTGAACAAAACACAGTTTCGTGGGCACTGGTGCCTGGGCACCAAGTATGAACGCGGCCTTAGCTGCGTAGCCAGGCTCTCAAGGTAAGAGGGAGAAAGAGGACTTGAGGGGAGGAGGAGGAGGGGAGAGCCTGCTGTCATCTATTGTTATTTTTCGTGCCGCCCTTAATTAGAAATTCCTAAAATGTGTCTGGAAAACATAAGCTGTCAAATTTAACCAATCAGAAAGTAGCTGAATTTGGGTTGTACTTCCGGTGAAGTGTCAAAGTTTTGCACACGTGAACATTTCTCGAGCTGTTCTCTAAATGTAGATAAATGTCAAGTAAATATGCTCTAAAACCTAACGAAAACTCGCAAAATGAAATGTGCCGGTTGTGCAATTCTAGTTTAAGAACTTGTGTGAGCTTTTCAGCTACGTATCGAAAGGATTTGGAAGTCTGTGGTCGAAGAAAGGTGTACAGCTGGAGGAAAAATGACACTGTTGACACCAAAAAGAAGCAGGCCCGCTAATCGCAAATCACAGCGAGTAAAAGAGCGATCAAACTGCAAGAAATCGCTGACATTCACTCAGAATCAAGATGTGAAATTCAATGAAAAACTCTTCCCGTATCCTGTCGGCAGGACGGCCAACAAATCTTTTCCCTCGTATAGCTGCTTTATTGCTTTCTTCTGCTCGGGCTTGACTTTAATCTTGAAGCCTTTTTCTTCTAAAACACTAACAACATTCTCCAAACAATCTTCTAACTCGTACTACTCGCCACCGTCAGCCTTGATTGACAGGGTTTTAGCCAATGGGAAATCAGCGTTCGCCCGCGAACGCTGGCTCTCCTCCCCTCCCCTCCAGTCCCCCTCCTCCTTCCTTGAGAGCCTGGCTACGCAGGCTATGTACATTCTACCATAGTTTACTAATTGCATCGCTTTTTCTTTTATTTGAATCTATAGCGCATTTCATGTCTTGCAATAAAGATGATGATATCCTGGTTGAGTAGTTTTCACTATTTGTTATAAAATAAAAGCAATGACTCAATCCTTTTGTTGTTTTGTTTCACGGATATAATGCGTGCTCTATTGCTCAGTGAAATAAACATTGCACTCCACTAGAACACAAGAAAGCTTCGATAAATTTATAGAAATGCTACTCTTTATAGTAAATATTGACTTATGTTGGTGAAATTGCGTTTGAATAGTTTGCGTTTTAGAAGTAATTTACAAAATTCAAGTCTGTATACAACACGGCCTCATTTTGTAAATAGTACAGAAAGATACTGATGTTTTATTAATCAGTGTCTATACTGGGGTATACAGAGGCCATTACGTCCCTTATGAATTATGAATGAATTTTAGAATATGAGATTACTTCATAGCAAGTGCGGAGTAAAGGTTTTACATTTAGGCGCGATATCGACTGACTCGGATAATATGTATTAGATAGTTTCTGAGGCACGCAGCAATATATCTAATATTGCTGCGTGCCGAAGAAACTATCTAATATATTTACTATTCAGTAGCCCACCCCATTGTTCTCTCTCTTGCACAATAATGGCGGTTTCTTTTTGAGAAAAATAGGTCTTGATAAATAAGGCGCCATTTAGAACAATAGACTTACGTAACTTCTGTAATTTTGATTACATTAGCCAATGACAAAATGACAGATTATTTTTTTGTGAATAGGTTTTGATGAAGTATTGATAAATGCTTCCTTGTACTCATGATTCAGTGGCGCGCCACATTCTTCTCTCTCTTTCACAATAATCAGTGTTTTCATGAGAACAATAGGGTTATGTAATACTAAAAACACATCAGCCAATGACAAAACGATAGTTTTTTTTCATGAATAGGCCTGATTAATGCCTTTATTGCTTTTTTTCTCTTGGGATGTTATCAATGCTTAATGCGTTCGACGAAGGAGAACGCATACTAATCTTGCAGTGGACTCCCTGTGGTCATGTGTGGGCTACCTGTGCTTCCCCAGGCGAAAGAAATGTCGTCATGTCCAACATGTCATCATGTCCTCATGTTTGTACTTTTTAGAATAAATTATCTCGGCCGGGGAACTGGTAACCACACGTACACGATGCGAGCGGCCATTTTGACTTTTTTGGGTGAATGCCATCATGGCTTCTGTTTTGTTTCGCGGTCGGTTAGTTACTTGCCTTATTTTCCGACAATGCAATGCAATGATGTTTCAAAGGTTCGCAAGTACAATTGAGCAAAGCCTGAGGAAAGTGTGTAGTACATCTGGAGGACCTTGAACATTCAACTCGGCCATAATTATTTATTTATGCTGAACCCGAGTGAATGTGCGATCGAAAAATATGCTATTGGCTTGCTGTGCTGTTCGGTTTGCCGATACCAAAACTGCAAATGGTCAAGATGCTATAAATCATACCTGAAGGCTGAAGAGAAATACATGGATATGAATATTTCAGTGTGAGTTGTGAAGAAGCTTTTTAGGAACGACTGCAGAATACCCCACCACAGCAAGTAGACTTTATTCATGTCAACGCGTCATCGCGTCATCGCGTCAACGAGTAGACTGCGGTTGTTTGTAGAACGAAGGTAGTAATATATAGAGAACACTTTATTCATGTCAACGCGTCATCGCGTCAACGAGTAGACTGCGGTTGTTTGTAGAACGAAGGTAGTAATATATAGAGAACACTTTATTCATGTCAACGCGTCATCACGTCAACGAGTAGACTGCGGTTGATTGTAGAACGAAGGTAGTAATATATATAGAGATAATAGCAAGATTGATAATGGACGTTATGTCAATTTACAATTTAATTCCATTATTTAATTTCATTTTCAATTTCATTTATATGTTTGACCGTGACAACGCGTCAACGCGTCGACGCGTTGACTGTCAACGTGTAAGGTAGATTACGTGGTAGGGTATTCTGCAGTCTAGCCGCTTTTTAAATACTACACGTGTACATCGTGGTGTTTTAAGTCAAACATGGTCTGTTACGACCACAGGTAACCCAAGCTCTGTAAGTGGCTTTATTTACTAACATTTGTATGGATTTTTTTTAGTCACTAATATTGAATAAAAAGCGACAATACTTACAGCATGTGTTTATTTGTCCATGGGCTGTCTCTAGTTGCAATTAGCAGAACTGCTGGGGTCAAAACTTTCCAAAAAACGCTGAAATTGCAGCTACAATTTCAAACAAGTTGACAACTCAAACAAAGTTTTAGTGTGGAAGGCGGCTCTAATAGCTTAAAATAGAGGAACAGATAAAATAAAACTGAGAAAGGAGAAAAGCTTGTGTGGAATCGAACTCCGAATCGTTGGATTCGAGGCGCGCGCTCTAAACCACTTTACCATAGAGCCGATTCACTTGTAGACAAGTTTCAAAATAAGGTATATAATGTAGCCGTCGTCAAGCGTTGTCAACTTGTTTGAAATTGTAGCCACGCGATTGGCTACTCAGTACAATAGGCGGCACGTTAGACCCCGTGGGGAGAGAGTAACGTATCTGGCAATTTATTGACTGTCCCTCTGCCGGAAAGAGTAATTTTGCCACGGTCATGACCGAATAGCAGCAAACACGTAGTTTCTGACGAAGAATGAGAGGGCTTTTTCAAAGAAATGAGTTCATTTGGAAGAGTTAGGATAATGATTTCTCAAGTCTGTAAACTTCTGGGGTAAGAAAAACTATCTACCTTTCACCTGACGGAGGAAATTACGCCTATCGGATGGGTTTTCGTGCGAAAATTCGGCCTCAAGTGCCTCGTGGTTTGAATTGGAGTGTGCAGCCTTTCCTTTCTTTTAGACAGAGAAGAGAGAAAAACCCAAAGTGAGAGAAATGCCCCATAACCGCCATTTCTAGACCCCAGAGAAACAACAGGACATTTTCTTTATCTGAGAATTTTGTGAAATAATAGTCACACAGTGCAAATACAGAGCTTGGGCTGCCTGTGGTACAACCTAGATTTTCAACACTATCCTTTTCACGCACGCACTTATCTCTCCTTAATTACCCGTTACCACAAAGGAAACTACGCCTTCCTACTTAGCTTAGCTCGTTATTATCCTATCAATCACTTCCTGACACTCACCAGTCCTCCCCAGTTCCCCATCCTCCTACCACAGGTTACCCAACCATCCCCCCCCCCCCACTTCCCCACTTCCTTTTTTTATCATATTTTTATCCGAAATATATTTTATCCTTAATGTAGGCATATATATTTATCGGGTTATCTTTTAACCACTGGGTTTTCCCTTCTCCTTTTCATTAGATTTCTGCTTGTTCATTATTTTTCATGTATATTTTTCATTACATATGTATTTCCATACCCATCAGTCCCCCCCCCCCCTTTTTTTTACTATTCTTTCAATTCTATTTTGTATTTTATTTTTTCATTGGTCAGTCCATTTCTCACATGTTTCATCCCCTCACCGGGTTACTTTTACATTTTCTTTTTCACATATACATTTTACCATCTTTCAAAATAATTTTTTTTACTTACTCATTTTCTTAGCTATATATTTATTCGTTCATTTCATTCACTTATTTTCTTAATTTCACTTAATTTTATTTTTCCATACACTCCTTACCTGCACACAAGTGTCCCACATACTCTGCCCTTATTCTGTCTCCCCATCTCCCCTTTCCTTCCCACAATTCACCACCACTAGTTTATTTGTCTTCCCTCTTCCTCCCTCTCCTCCCTCTCCAAACAACTGAGTCCGAATACCCGAACAACATATGAAAACTGCACTTCAAGTGCATCAAACACAAACGGTAAACTTTGGTAAATAAACGACTTCCCATCTGAAGGACACAGAATCAGTCCTTATCTAAACTAATTACACGAATAGCTTCCAACTGCTTACTTTTTAAAGAAAACTGTATTTAGCTTTGTAAGTGCGAACTGAATAGCTTCGATGAAGTCCACCATTACTGAGAATGCTAAGAGCATGCGCAGTTTCAATGTCCTAGAATCTAGGACATCCGGTTTTGTGTCTTTTTTCAGTTAGTTGTGGAGGCACTGGGAACGAGAGTGACGGCCACAGGTATCCCAACGAAGACGAAACGTGTCAACGAAATGCATTGAACGAATGCTTTATCAGTCTATGTCTTGGTTGCATTTGAGGAAATAATGTTAAAAAGAAATGAGTTTTTGGTCTCAAGTTCTACACTTAGTTGGGCGAGCAAGCCATCAAGTTTACGGGAATCTGTTTTAGGGAAACCCTATCGCCAGGCGAGCCGGCCGAAGCCGAAGCCGAAGGCGAAGCCGTCAAACGACCGAAGGAGGTAAGACCTGGTAAAGTTAAACACAGTTATATGGTGTCTCGAAGAGGAAAATATGTTGTCCATGTCTGTTCTCCGTAGTTTACTGTGTTCAATCGAGCTTAACCATGCTAAATTCCAAGAGCGCTCAACTGGCGACAAATCGGATTAGCAGACAAGCGTTGAAAGATTTTACCAAGATCCTCTCTTTGTAAAATATAGTCAATACATGAAATATAAGATCAGAAAGTTCACCAAATTGATCTCTTTGCGAGTGTAAAGAATATTGTTACTGACAGATATGTTAATTACGAGAAGCTACAATTAACCACACACACTGAATCATGCAAACACGTGGGACAATAGGAACCGCATTTACCTAGGTAAATAGCCGATTTACCTATAGGTAAAGTGATTTAACGCGTGTAATCGATTGTACCCTCAGTAAATTTCAGGTAAATTTCCATGGTGACGTCAAGGAGAACAATGGTATTGCCCATAGACTATATCGCAACTCCGCCGTCGCAGGGCACTCTGGGATGGATATCTCACTTTCCATTGTTAAATCCAAAATGGCCGCCCAACAACAACAATGGAAAACCGAGATATCCATCCCAGAGCCGTTGATCATTGGCCTAAAATGTCGCAGTTAGTAATGCAATGCCTACTACCGACGCCAAAATAGGCCGTTGATCAGTGGCCTAAAATGTCACAGTTAGTAAAGTTATGCTTATCCTTTTACCTACGCATTTTAGGCCGTTGATCAGTGGCCTAAAATATCACAGTTAGTAATGTGGGGCACATTTTAGGCCGTTCATCAGTGGCCTAAAATGTCACAGTTAGTAATGTTATGCTTATCCTTTTACCTACGCATTTTAGGCCGTTGATCAGTGGCCTAAAATGTCACAGTTAGTAATGTGGGGCACATTTTAGGCCGTTGATCAGTGGCCTAAAATGTCACAGTTAGCAATGTTATGCTTATCCTTTTAGGCCGTTGATCAGTGGCCTAAAATGTCACAGTTAGTAATGTTATGCTTATCCTTTTACCTACGCATTTTAGGCCGTTGATCAGTGGCCTAAAATGTCGCAGTTAGTAACTTAAGCGGGGACGCCAAAATAGGCCGTTGATCAGTGGCCTAAAATGTCGCAGTTAGTAAAGCGGGGACGCCAAAATAGGCCGTTGATCAGTGGCCTAAAATGTCGCAGTTAGTAACTTAAGCGGGGACGCCAAAATAGGCCGTTGATCAGTGGCCTAAAATGTCACAGTTAGTAAAGTTATGCTTATCCTTTTACCTACGCATTTTAGGCCGTTGATCAGTGGCCTAAAATATCACAGTTAGTAATATAACAAATACAGCAGAGAATATAAAGACAAGTACAAGAAGTTGAATATGTGGACAAAAATCAGTGAAAAGTTCAACATTACACCGGCTGCTGTAGAGGAAAACATATCAGGACTGCGTATGGAAGATACCTTGTTAGAAAGGTCCAACTGACTTTCAGCGAATTTGAAGCATGGTATTTTAAGAATGCAATCGCATGGAAAGTATTTAAATACAACTTGTATTATAGAAGTACAGAACGATCCTCCCTTTTCGCTGCTTCCCAGACTTGCTGGTCGGGAATGTCGCGGAAACGAGAGTCCAGTAGATTTTGCCTGAGAATATCAAAAATGTAACCAGGCGACCACCGTAGAAATACAAAATTCACGTGGTTCAGTATAGGTCAGGAACATTGTAAACTTCGAAGAAAAGCCTTTCAAAAGTGAAATGTTCACTAAATGTACAAAGTACAACGCCTTTCTGGAGAACATTCCTTTTCGCAAAATCTACATGCAGAATTATCCAATTTCATGGCAAAAAGAAATTATTTACATATTCATTTTGCTGCGAAAATAAGCTTCTTTTGTGATTGTACTGTTTTGATCATGCGCATGCAAAATCTACTACACTCTACTACGAAACCAGCAATCTTCGGAGTGGTTAAAGATAGGACAGGTCCACACAGCGGCAAAATCTTATGCTCTGCTGGCCAAAGAACTAAGGTTCTGGTTTGGCAATTATTAAGCTTATCTGAAATACTTTTACGGTCTTTATCAAATTAAGTTTTATGTGTTCAACAGACACCACCAGTGAAATCAGTTATTCAGTATCGCCTAGCGGGCAGAATCCTGTGAAATCCTAATAGGTTTCTTTTGTAAGCGGAGTGAAACATTTCACCGAGAGAAATAATCTGGAAGTCGTTCAGCATTTGACAACCGGAAAAACCACGTGTGGTCGCCATTTTACGCCGGAATAGAGTTAGTTCTATAAACCCCATTTCATTTACGAAGACGGAAAATATCATGTGGACTTATATATATATATACACTCGTTTTCAAAAACACTGCTCACCAAAATATATATATACCTTTTGTTTTAGAGCGGGGAACAATAGGGAAAACAAAAGGTATATGTTTTGGTAATCAGTGTTTTTGAAAACGAGTGTATATTTAACAATTATTCACCGAAGCGGCTCGGTAAATATCCACCACTATTCACCAACACTGAGGTGAATAATTGTTCCAGGTGAATAGCCAGCACCAAATAGTTATTTTATTTTCTGTCAAATCGACAAAAACTCGCGCGAGATGATCGCTGCTTTGCTCGGAGGTGAATATGAAATCATATTCAATGTTTGAGTAGCCAATCAGAGCGCGCGAAAAGTGATATTCACTGGTGTGGTACAGGTGGTGTGGGCGCTACGATCGCAAAGCACGTTGGTCCATTTCACAAAATCGGCTCATTTCGCACAAGCTGCCGTCGAGCGAACACCTCTGAGAGAGCTGTTTGAATCGGTTCGATCGGCGAAGAGCGTTTTGTTCGGGTATTAAAAAGAAAGTTGTTCCCTCACTGGGATGAATTACCTCCTACAGTTTATCAAAAATTGTGTGAAAAGCGCCACAGAGCAATTCAAAGGGAAAAAAGCGACAGTCTCCAGCTCCACGAAACGTCATTATGAATGAGAGTTGAATACTTTTGCCAGCTTTTAACAGGTGAGTTTAGTTTTTTCCTTCGCCCTTTTACTTGCATAAATCAAGGCTCAAAATATTGAGTCGAAGCTTGCAATTAGTTCGGTGTACATGTAAGTACTGCTTGAAGTGGTACTAAATTAATAGGAGCGTTCATTTTGTCAGCCTTTGTTTATATTGTTTATAAATTTATTATAAACTTTTATATTTCGAAAGATAAGCCAACACTTCATCTTTGACTAGGAGAGACCCAGTTAATGCTCAGACTTCCCCTCCTAACTGATTTGATATTTCAAGGATAATCACACAAGTTTCTATTTCATCGGTACATAAGCAGTGTACAATGTCAATGGTTTCTGATGAGCCTACCCTTTATAACATTTGGCTTTTGTTTCTTTTGATACAGGAACAGAAGAGAGTGACATTCCAGCTGCTTGTGCATAATTATATAGATGGGATACTAAACCAGCATATAATTCTACCGAGACAAATAATTATTACAGAATATATATATAGCCTGTGTAGCAGTGCAAGGGAGGGAGAGGGGGACAGTGGAGCTCCTTGTGCTGGCTAAGAACAAGATTCACATTAGCTATAGTCCTGTTCAATAATACATTTAAGCAGTGGTTTCGGGAGGGAGAGGGGCCTGGGAGGGCTTATGTCAATGGAAGAGCCAATGTTCAGTAGAGACCAGTGTAAAATTCTCTTTTATTCTCCACAAGGAAATGGGACACAAGGCGGGAAAACTAAAACATATGACATTAACCGTCAAGGAGCGAAAGTTCAAGAATAAAATATTGTTTAAATAGTATGGTACCTTCATAAGGTTTAATTACATTCAAGAATGGAGTAACGCAACTACTGCAGTAATACTGACTCTTTTTTTTTGGGGGGGGGGGGCTTAATTAATTTTGTCTTAAAAAAGGGGGGCTTATTAGAAGAGAGGGGCTTAAAAGAGAGGCTTAAAAGAGAGGGGGGGCTAAATAGAGGATTTACGGTAAGTGCATAAGAAAGGTATTTTGAAAATAAATTATTTGCTTAAAAAAGTTGTGAATAGCTCTTGCTTTCCTCTCATTTGTTGCACTAGCCGACCTCAAGATTTTTGAGCTGGCTTTCCAGGGGTATCATGTAGCACCACCGTGACCACTCTTGCTGGGCTGGTAATTATTCCGTCATCTGGTAAAATAATTAAATGAATAAAAATTGACGTAATAGCTGACATGTAGTGACAGTTGAATAACAGTACAATTCCTTTTCTCAAATTTTCATACAAACCTAAACTGAACCCCCAAAATTAAAAATTAAAATCTTTTTCCAACCCAAAATCATTCATAGAACGAGTCTAAATACACCTGAATTATAATGAAGAATTTAGCTAAGTTTTGAAGTATCTTTTTAAGTGGCACTGCAGTGGTGTTGTATTATGCAGTTTAGCCTAATCGCCAAAATTTTCCCAAATTCAAGTCAAAAATTCAGATCGAAGATAGGTGACGCTTAGAGGCGCTTTTATACAGTTTTAATCATACACATTTGGGGAATCATTTCCCAACTTTAGAGGAAGATTCGTCGATGGGTTTTGTCAAAGTTTCCAAGTCTCTAATGCGTGCTTTTAAGAATCTCATTCACATTGAGAAGTAATAATTTCCACCGTAAAATATAGGGCTAAAAGTACTATAAACACCACCAAAATGACTCGATGATCAAGATAAATCGATAAACCGATACTTCTAATTTCTATTCATGTTAAAATATGTGACGAAACGTAGAAGAAAAACTCATGACCAGCGTTTGACTTACCGCCAAAATGACACTTTCCACAGTTGATTCGCCGCCATCTTGAAAACTTGACTTTTTGGAAAAAATAATGCTTTGCGGTCGTAGCGCCCACACCACCTGGGTGTGGTATATACTAAATATATTTAGTATAATTTCATCAGTGAATATAGAGATTCCCGTGCTCTGATTGGTCGAGAATTACGTCATACGTCGCTATATTCACCTCCAGAGCGCCTGGAGGTGAATATAACATACAATTACAAGGCATTTACCAAAATGGCCGCTCGTATATTTACTGATGTTTCTCACGAAGAAATAAATAATATGAAAGAAAAAGGTTTTCCAAAACCCACTAAAGAAGCAACTAAATAAGTATGGCTAAACTTGAAGCTTATTTTAATCCATAAGCCGTCACAAACAAAGTTTACTTACGAGTTTTGGCCGGGGTTGAGTTTATGGTAGCGTCGAGGGTCACATGTTTATGGTAGCGTCGAGGGTCACATGTTTATGGGTTTATGGTAGCGTCTCATGAATCACAACTGAAATAACGTCTACTTAGTCTTAGAGCAATAAATAACACAACGAGACTTTTGAACTGTTCGACTTAAAAAGAGTGTACTTACTTGAGTTATTTTCCCCGTGGTTCTTGATAGAAAAACAACAAGTTCTAGTTTTCATTCAGGAAGCCGGTTGCTGTTATGCTCTTCTCTCGCCGCTCTCGGTGTGTTTTCAAGTTTTATCTCATACCGAAATCATTTGTCTCTTGATTTACCATTGTCTTTGATTTTGTGATGGCTATAATCCACAAAACTACAAACTGTAGTTTGTAGTTTCCAGCAGATTTGTCCTTTGAAGTGAACTCATGAAAGCGGTTCCTTTCGATAAATTTGCACTCGCCGTGGCACATTTTCAGTCAGCCGAGTTTGCCCACTTCCACTCATTTTCGCTGCATTTCCTCTCTTTGTAACACGGTTCGAGCCTTCGAGGTCTCAAAAGTGAGGACTGCTGCTTCAACTTGAATTCTAGTGTGCATTTGGACTGCTTTTCAGTATTTCTCTGGCTTTAGCAAATCCATTCTTGTAGTCCCTGCAAGTCTCGTGTCGAGTCGGTTTGTGCAGTGAACCGTAGCGGCATGTGATTATGCAAATGTTGTCACAAAACTATCCTGTCACGCGCGCTTGTAAAACTTATAAAAGGGTCGGAAGTCAGACTAATAATTTCTAGTTTTAATTTCTCTGATATTCACTGATGAAATTATACTAAAACAATTATTCACTTCAGTCTCAGTGACTATTGGTGAATATTTACCTCGACTTCGTCTCGGTAAATATTCACCAATAGTCACTTCGACTTCAGTGAATAATTGTTAAATATTATATATGTGTGTGGGTGTACCCTCGAAAAACATTTTCTCGAACCCGCCCGGCTCGACATGCTACCCTCGACGCTCGACTTAGTACCCTCGACCAAAACCCAAAAACTCGGTTTTCAAATACGAACTTCCGCGGGCTGAAACTTTTTAAGTAAACGACATGATATATTTCAACATTTTAGGCCAGTGCATAATCAACGGCTCACTGATATATATCGACGGGTTCACTTTGTTATGTACTGTGACATTTTTGGCCAGTGATTTACTGTGAAAAAAAATAACCACAATAAATATAATGCTTGTATATTAATTATTAATTTCGAATTCAAACATATTATTTAAAAATAATATGACGTTACCGGTATCAAAGTTAAAATTGACGTAATTTACAGTTATAATTTGAGTTAAAGTTAAAGTTGAATTACCAAGCCGATACATAAGCTTTTTATGTTACTTCAGTATCAATAAATCACGTTTGTAAATAAAAAAGTAAATAAAAAATAACTTGAGTCAACTGACAAATCATTTTCATGTCTTATTCCTGACCGAGTGAATGTATTGTGACATTTTAGACCAGTTCCGATCAATGGCTTCATTACTTGGTGTACCCTAAGTAAAGGGCATGTCAAGTCTAGCTAGGTTCCGTTAGTGTGTGGTCTTTTTTCGGGGGGGGGGGGGGGTGTAGAAAGTAAGACAGCGCACTAGTTAGATCGCTGGCCTTGCAACCCGAAGCCTGTTCAGTTTTAGCCTTTTCTAGTGGTTTTCCTCGATTTCGTGGACGTTTTCCGCTCACGAATGAATTTCAGACGAATTTCTTCCCTCGTCCAAATATATTTCGGTTTCCCAAATAAAACGTCTTTCCCAAATAAAACGCCTGCATTGCAGGCTAGTTCAGTTTGCGAGTTCGAACTCCGAGTGAGCACAAAGAGGCGTCTGCATTTGTAGAGTTTTGACTTATCTATTTGTGTGTTTCTAATTCTAGGATAAGGGCTCATTGGCGGGCAAGATTATTTTTTGATTATTCAGTCCAGTAATCAACATCCCACTTTCTTCTGAATGTACTGCGACATTTTAGGACACTGATAAACGGCCAAAAATGCGTAGGCAAAAGGATAAGCATAACATTACTAACTGTGACATTTTAGGCCACTGACGAACGGCCTAAAATGTGCCCCACATAACTAACTGTGACATTTTAGGCCACTGATCGACGGCCTAAAATGCGTAGGTAAAAGGATAAGCATGACATTACTAACTGTGACATTTTAGGCCACTGACGAACGGCCTAAAATGTGTAGGTAAAGGATAAGTATAGTATTTACCGAAGAAGGTATTGGCCTAAAATGTTACAGTATATAAACTATGTCAGTGGCTTATTCGGCCATTATCAAAAGTCCCAAAGTGGAAGACTCTCTTTGACAGATATAAAGAAATCAAAGATAACAGTAAGGCAACAGGAAGGGGATCAGAAAACTTCGAATTTTTCGAATAGATCGACACATTTATGGGATGCTCTGACAAAGTGCAGCCCAAATATGTTCGTCAGACTTCTGTGCTGGAAGATCAAGGATAGTAAAGGAGCTAAATCAAATGAAGAGAAGCGTCTGCACGGAAAAAGAGAAGGCGAAGAACGTCCCGCGCGTAAGAAGCCGAAGAAGTCAAGCGAACTGGAATTCTCCCTTGTTGAAATGCTGCAGAATCAGTGGGATTATGAACTTCCAAGCAGATGCAGAGAAAAGGCACCAGGAATTTATGATCTCTGTTCTTGGTAAATTAGGGGATATGTTTGGAAATAAATAAATCCCAACCAACTACGGTAACTATTTCCCGAAATAGACGGGTTGTTTTGATATGGTATGACATCATACACCATCAGCTTTTGCAATAACTTTTTAATCGTTATTTTATTACTCGGACCAGCGTAGGCTGGGCCCGAGTCAAGTTTCGCAAGTGTTTATTATTTTTATTATTTTCTGTGTCGACTTCCGGGCCCGTAAACCAATCAGAATCGATTCCCCACGGGATAAACACGCGGAACAGGTTTCTGTCTGAAAAATCCAAGATGGCGGCTACAAAGGACTTATGCCTTGCTATGGCAAATCACCTAGTTATTGGGCCATTTTTGCTGAAACCAAAGATGTTCAGTTTTTCTAGGGCCAACAGGAGTTTTACGGGCCGTCTGCATGGAAAATGCTCACGTTTTTATATACGAAAGGAGTCTGAGAATGAGATGTCCGCGTCCAAATTTATGTATCTGACATATTTGGTAAGTAAACATAAATGTTTAATACCAGGTTGCAGTGTTGATATTTATTATTTCCTCTTAAAGTTTAAATGGCTTCTAATAGACTAGAAAATGGGCTCCAGAAATTGGCCCAATTTATCAGTTCTTTCGGTAAAATAGGAATACGGATCCGGAAGATCTACAACTGCAATTAATTATTTGGTGTGAAGACAGATGACTCCAATAATCCAAAAACCGAGTGGAAATCGCATGTTTATTTCTGAAATGGACTCATGCAGTCTATACCTTATTTGAGAACTAATAATTTATTCTAAATTTCAAAGTTACATCATCAATATGTATTTATAATTTCATTACAATTGGATTAATTTTATCTGAACTAAGTTTGGGCCTATAACAGAAAGATGGTAGCCTCCAGTTTGCTTAAACTGCATTCCAGTAAGCTCAGTGGTTAAAGTGCTACTACGATCAAAATTGAACGGCTTCTTTCAACCCTTTCTAAGCTCAGTGTAGCTCATTAGGCTTGGAAATATCCATTGATGCAAATAAAAGTGAAAGTTACGTCCCGGAAAGTTAAAATATCGATCCTTGGAAAGTGGGATTTTACCCGCCGCCATTAATGAAATTACGTTCCAGCGAGCCCGCGTGATCATCGAGATTTTAATGCGGTAATTTTCATCGATAAAACTCGTGACGCACATTTCTCAAGACGCTTGGTTTTGCCACCTCCCTGGTGGTTCCAGAGGCCACAGTGACCGAGTGGCCGAGTGGACCTGGGGTCGATAGCCAGAAATGTGCTGTATTTGCTGAGTTGTAGCCAAACATCTACTAATTATTCGAAACTTGAAGATGTCTAGTAGCTCAGAGGAGTACCAAAGTGTTGACAGTGACACAGAAAGCTCCAGTGGATCTTCAATACGTCAAGAAGCCATACCAAATACGAGCGAAGATGGCTCTTACATCCCCTACGATGAAAGTTTGGAGCCCGTGCCAAACGAGGAAGAGGCTGTTCAGTATTTTGAACAACTTCAAGTGGAAGAAGAAGAATAGCAAACTCTTTTGAGCCGATTTTCTGGCGAAGTAGAGGTCAACAATTGGTATGTAAAGTTGCCTTCTTTGTTGAGACTAGACTATTCACTAGATACTCACAAACAATGTTTACTACTGAAGGCTTTCGTGTTGTTTTTTTACTTCGACGTCGAGCTGTGTGAGTATGTACTGATGTAGGGATGTAGTGCATACTGAACTCCGCAACATACCTAGTATCACTAGTACTGGTAGCTTTATGTGTAGTTATATAAAATCTAGAAATTGTGCTAAGCTATAAAGTTTATTCTGATTACTATAAGCTTAAAGTAATCTGGTTTGATTCAGGGCTAAAGTATAGAATACCCGTCCACTCCAACTAAGTATCAGAAACACTGCCACCGCGGTCCGCAGTCAGCTTGAATAATTTAGCAGTAATTGTTATTCAGTCACTTCGGACCGCGGTAGCACTCAGTTACATGCCTTAGCAAAATTATTATTCCGCACTTCGGGACCGCGGACCGCGGTGGCACTCAGTTACATGGCTTAATTGGAGTATTTGTCGTTCTTAAATCCACTCGGGCGATCTATCAATAATCAACAATCGACTGCGGACCGCGGTGGCACTTAGTTATATGTCTTGCAGTCATTAATATTCATGATTCGACTGCGGGACTGCGGACCACGGTGGCACTTAGTTATATGTCTTAGAGGCATTCATATTCATGATTCGACTATTAATATTCAACAGCCGACTGCGGGACTGCGGACCGCGGTGGCAGTCACTCTTATGCTTTCCAAGAGCCTACTGCCATTCAGTGTTTCGTCGTTCTAGAGTCTTGTTTACGACTGCGGACCGCGGACCACGCACTTACAGTAAAGTGCCTTAAAAATGGACGGGTATTCTATAGTTGCTCCCAGATCTTCTAAGCACTTATGTCTTGGTCCAGTGGGGAGTTTATACGATTCTAAATCCTGAACTTCTCAACTGATGCAAATCACAAAACTATAAACTCTAGATTTCGTGCTAGCGAAAAATTCCAAAGGTCGTTCCAGATCAGTTGAGTTTTGACGTGACGTGACATAACAGCGTGATTTTCCATTGTCTTTGACATAATTAACAATCACGTGTTACGCGTGCGCATTACCGTGGCACTGTTCCTTTAAATAACTAAATTTGAGCCGGCTGGCAGATACGAGCATGTAATAAAATCACGTGACTGATAACGTCATCGTTACGACATCACAAAGTAATGCATGGTGACCCAATATCATGCCTGTCAAAGTTTGAGCCGTCTGCCATTACAATTGAGGGTAACCTGACTCCGCCTGAAACTCTGGTTAAAATGAGGGCTACACGGACATGTACTAAAGATCACGTGACCGATGACGTCATCGTTACGACCACCACTAAATGATTTGTGGGGACCCATGCAATACCATGACTGTCAAAGTTTGAGCCACCCTCCATTAATATTAGGCGAGTCATGAAAATCTCATTTCCCGAACATCGTACAATAAAAAAAAGGTATTCATTTATATAGCGCAAATTCTATATAAATATATTCAAATGCGCTTCACAAGGTTATTATTGTGATACGGACTGCTGTGGGCCTTTTGCAGTTAGGCATTCACGTAATTGTACAGGATTGTGCTCGGATGGCAAAAAAATCTTAATTCATATATTTAACGGCACTTGTACGAGATCGGTATTGTTATTAGCAAAACCTGTTTGTAAATGCTATTTTCACCTCCAATCGATTGTCTATCTTTCTAAAACAGCGTTTTAAAAGTGGCTTGCCATCCAGCATCCATGGGCTGATATCGCAGTTCGGCCATCTTGGATAAAACAATAGTTTTGGCCCCGGTAGCCTCGCACTGGTTGGTTTCAGAACGGGTTTACCGGACGAAAGCAAAGGTTTTTATTCTCCTGGGACTCAACATGGCCGCCGTGCGATAAAAGCCCATGGCACCGCTTTTTCCAAGGGGATTACGACCTCCATTCAGTTGATTATATCAGCATGTGACTGTATTATATCAGCACGTGACTGTATTATATCAGCACGTGACTGTCAGCTGCAAAAGGCCTATTGTGGCGCCATGTGCTGCCGTGCAGTTTACAATCATGAGTGGTTATTTGTACCTCAGAATACCAGGCTGTTTAGTCGGGAGACAATCACCTACTATTTCTCGAAATCACAACAGGTTCTTTCACGTCCCCGGCCCCTCGTATAGATTAGAAGAGGAAAGAGACAAGGCCAACGGCTTATATACGTCCCTGCCCAAGGACGCGGCTGGGATTCGAACCCCTGGATTCCCGCACTCTAGACCGTGCTCTACCAACTGAGCTAACCAGTGAGAGTATATCTCGATCTAAAAAAACAGCTAACAGGGCAGAGACTTCATGTTATATAGGGGAACGCTACGATTCAATGCAAACCTAACCCCCAAATAAAAAACAACCATTTTCGACCCCAAATCATTTTAAAACGATCCTAAATACACCTGCACTATAATGGACAATTTTGTTCTTTGGAAGTGGCTTAGTGTAACCATGGGAATCGTGATATGCCCTAACATGAAGTTTTACCCGCTAACAGACATCAGTCTGGAATGAAAATCCACCTAACTCCAATAACTCGCTCCTGCACATACGGGCATCCACGAGTTAAAAGGGGAAAATGTAATGTCCTCTACCATCACTCCAAATCTCCGGTTCATTTTGCCTTGTATTGGGCTGATGTCGTAACTCGCTGTTTATCTGCTCAAATTTGATGTTATTTTTTATCACACACGTTTCATATGAAATAACATCATTTGCCAGTAGATAACAGCCGCAAGGTTTAACATTATAGTTTTAAATTATCGATTGGCATAGAGTTTTTAATCATTAGCCATGCATGCTACTGATTGTATTAACCTTTACTTCAAATTCAAGGTTATTTCGCGGTTCCGCCTGTCTGTAACGAACCACAGCTAGTCAGCTGATAGAAAGTGCCAAAAGCACCGAAACTGAAACTGCAATCGACAAGATCGACAAGATCGACAAGATCGACAAGATCGACAAGATCGACAAGATCGACAAGATCGACAAGATCGACAAGATCGACAAGATCGACAAGATCGACAAGATCGACAAGATCGACAAGATCGACAAGATCGACAAGATCGACAAGATCGACAAGATCGACAAGATCGACAAGATCGACAAGATCGACAAGATCGACAAGATCGACAAGATCGACAAGATCGACAAGATCGACAAGATCGACAAGATCGACAAGATCGACAAGATCGACAAGATCGACAAGATCGACAAGATCGACAAGATCGACAAGATCGACAAGATCGACAAGATCGACAAGATCGACAAGATCGACAAGATCGACAAGATCGACAAGATCGACAAGATCGACAAGATCGACAAGATCGACAAGATCGACAAGATCGACAAGATCGACAAGATCGACAAGATCGACAAGATCGACAAGATCGACAAGATCGACAAGATCGACAAGATCGACAAGATCGACAAGATCGACAAGATCGACAAGATCGACAAGATCGACAAGATCGACAAGATCAATGTAATCGATAAGATCAATGAGATCAATGAGATCAATGAGATCGATGAGATCGACAAAATCGATAAGATCAATGTAATCGATAAGATCAATGAGATCAATGAGATCGATGAGATCAATGAGATCGATGAGATCAATGAGATCGATGAGATCGATGAGATCAATGAGATCAATAAATAAAAGGCACCGAAAAGGGAAAATACTAATAACTTATTAGCTATATTAGTACCGTACTAATTCTGCTCCACTATCCCCGGCATAAGGCAGAAGAACCGCTGGCAACCAGGGCCCGGTTGTTAGAAGCAACCGCGCTAAACACTATTAAACCCGAGGGTAACGTAAACTGTACAGAATACAGATTCAGTGCTATCCTAGGGATAAAGTTACCCTTGCTTCGAACAACGGGGCTCGCACAGGATATTTTATTCCGCTTCTGCCTTCAATAACTCTTCACACGCTCTTTTGCGGCTCTCTACATTGTCCGACGAGCGTTGCCGTACTTCCCGTTTCAGCCCGTCCCCGGAAAGGTGTTGGCCTACGGAACTGACTACCAAAACACAAGCGAATGTAGAAAAGTCATTTCGCTTTTCAAAAAGATAGTCACCACAACAGCGAAACATTCCATAGTATAATATGAGTGGGAAAGAAATCCATAACTCTGTCATTTGATTGGATACTGATGGAAGTTGCGTAGTAGTAAACCATTTTGATTCCTCACTGCGCATATTATTTTGTTGTCATCCGCACTGGACGACATAATTTGCTGTTTGTCAGAATATGAATTAAACTACTGCAGTCTCGTCACTGGTCTTAATTCCTGCTCCATATGATAGTCAGGGAAACAGTGCGACAAACTAGGATCATGAAGTGAGCATCTGAAACTTTCATGGCTTGCTATAATGGCGAGATCGGTTCAACTTTTCCAAGCGGAAGATGGGAAGAATTCTGCAAAGACCGAGCCGAAAACACAGCGCGACACTTCGCACGTGAATTCCAGCGATTTGTCACTGATAATCCTGTGTATGATGTTTCTGGAGCGTCGTCAACATTTTCTAAACGTTTTGTGGAGTATTTCCTTGAGACATTCGACAATGAAGTCCACAAAAATAGTTTAGTGGATTTCGGTGAACCGGAGTCACCCACCGATGTGTTTGGACCCGATGACTGGGGTTCCAGTATTCACCTCACACATAACTTCAAACAAGCGGAAAAAAAATCGCACGAATCGAGTTTTAAGTTTATGAGAAAGTTAAAGGATGTGAAAGACTTATTTAAACGTTCGTTAAATGATGAGACCGTTAGTCCAAAAGTGAGCGCAGAGCAGAGGAAAGCTTCAGTTAGCGGTGTAGATGAACAATCAACTGAAGAGAAAGTCAAATTGACGAGTAGAATCAGGAAGGAAGGGGTTATGAATTACCTCATGAACCTCGACCGTGGTGTGGATACAGAGGACTTCTTCTGGCAGAAATGCAGAGTTGTACTTTTAAAAGCGCCTGGAGGCTATATGCTGGAGTTTTATGCTCCTCCGAAGGTGATAATTCAAGTTCATCGTATTTTGTTATTAAACCGGATATGAGTTGTTGTCATGTTATCCGCAACCTCTAAGTCTAATGAGATTTTCAGCATCATTTCACTTTTCATATAACTGCTCAAAACACGATTATTGGGTTATGTAAAGTAATTTCTGAGTTTTGCATTGGAAATGAAGGATGTTATATCTTTTGAAAGCATATAAGAAATTATGTTGACTAAATTAATTCAATTGGTTAAAGTGCCAGGTGGGTTGCACGGCCATGTTGGTTGGTAGGAACAAAATAAACCACATTTGCTTCTTTTGTTCCTACCAACCAAGATGGCCACTACGCTTTTGTGATAGTATTCACAAACATTATTTTGTATGGAAGTCAGGCATAATTGCCAAAATCAGGCGACATTTTTTATGCTGTTAAAATGCTAATCACATGCGTGACGTCACAGGGTCTGCACGTTAATTGGTATTCACAAAGCTGACTGCAAGGCTTCTATTAGAAAAATTATGGCCATCTTCAAGGTTTCTCAAAGTATTACATATTTAAATTGAAAACTGGCCAATAATGCACTTATTTTGTAGTATTTATGGAGACGAATATAAATGCAAGACCTAGTGACGTCACTCATGTGATTACCATATCTTTAATTCCATAAAAATTGTTGCCTGATTTTGGCAATTCCACCTGACTTCGATACGAAAAACAAATATGTTTGCGCTCTCCATATTGATTTTTAATTGCACAAAATGACTTAGAGAAACCTAGAATTTAATGAAATAAAAATGGGATTGATTTTTTCATTTCATTGGCACTTTAAGGCTATTGGAGTTGTATTCCTACAATAATGTAAGTTACACTTCTAAAGTGATGAAACATAAGAACAAGCATAAAGTGTCAAAGTCACTATTTTTACAAAACGTAAGATAATACAACCTATTATTGGCAGAACGAATTCACAGGCACGCATGTACACAAATTAATATCTCCCTAGAGGAGCCACATAAAAACGTTTTCACACCTGTTCGAGCCTCTTCAATTTATATCAAAATTATACCAACCCTATCACCTTGTTTCTCGACTCTCAAAATTCAGTGAAATTTACCTGTGCAGAAATGACGCTCCTTCCTCACACTGTACATGTACTTCATTGCAGCGACGATGCGATTCCCCCAAAAAATGAATAAAATGAAAAGGATATTTTCAACATGAAACAAATACGGGGTACCCACAGTCAGGGAATTTTAAATTTAGTCATGGAAATTCTAAATTTAATATTTTCTCAAAGTCGGGGAATTTGCTTTTTTGACTTGTTTAATTGGACATGACAATGTTTTGGCAGTGTTTCCTATAAAGAATACTGGATGACTTTTGTGGAATGTTCATTAAAATTATATTGATTTATGGTCATGGAAAAGTCAGGGAATAGTTAAAAGTATCTCCTGATGAGTGGGAAGTTTTAGTAACTGAATGGAAAATTTTCATATCACAGGTTATTAACAGAAAATAATTATGCTACATAAATTGTGTTTTACTTCTTTTCCAGTCGCCCAAACCCAAGACAGGAATCTTCTGCTTCCTAATCCATGAGTCTCGACAAGCTACTGAACTAGAGATGCCAATGGGAGACAATGTGTTTGTAATTAAGGTGGGGTTAGAAATAATTATAATTAAAACATATTATTGCAGAGTGTAACATTAACGTCAAGTTGACAAGAGTATGCTAATTTCTGTGAGAGGTGAAGCCGAGGTTGCAGGATCAAAACATTTGCTGCACCAATTCACTTTCTGTAGTAATAAACTCACTGTTATCTCTTATCAGTGTTAAGCTATGGAGAAATGACCCCCCTCCTTCCCTTTTCTCCTCACCCCATTTTGACTGCATGCCACAGGTAGCATAAAGGTTGGTACACATGTAGGGACAAGTCCCAGGGACAAATCCCCTAAATTGTGTGAATGACTCAATTTTCATGAAAAATCCCTGTCCCCTCGTGTGAACTGTTCATGCAACATGTCCCTGGGACAAAATTAAAATATATCAAAGAGTCATTTTACCTTCCCAAAAGCTCTTACAAACTCTATTTCACGATGGCATCTGATATGTTTTTAGGTATATATTTGTATACTATTATAATATGACAAGCACAAACAATATTCTTAATTAAACCTTCAGGCAGTAAACAAAAAGGAATATATGATGGCTGCTAATGATGAGGAAGAGATGAACAGCTGGCTGGGGGAAATACGTTCATGTATGGAAGAAGATCAGGGAAGATCCTCCTCACAAAGGTGACATAGCATTGATAATATATGAACTGAACCCTAATCACAGTGTCTAATATTAATCTACACTTATTTATTTTAAACTGGGTGGAGGGAAATCTGAGACTGAAATTCTACCTTAGAATGAGATCACTACTCACAATGAGTCATAGAATTCAAGGCAAAACCCATTTAATTATCCCTAGTTTTACTCCCAGACATGTTTGAGCTCAATTGGTGGAATCCCCCCCCTGGGTCAGTTCAAGTTTGGCTACCCCTGGTTCGTTACACACTGCTGACCTTTTAAGCCAAGGGCTCAAGCTTTCCCCACAATACCATTCGGGAGAATTCTACAGTGGATTAAGGCGGGGGGAGGGAGGATTTTTATGGGTAGGTTTGGCTTCTCCTGTAGGGTTTTGAATGAAATACACTGTATGCTCTAATTTTGGACCAATAAACCAAGTTATAAGAGAGCCAGAGGACATTATAAGGTCTGAGAATGGCTGAAAAGTACTTGGGTTGCTTTTTTTTAGTAGGGGATTTCACTGGCTTTTTCTGCTGTGTTTGTGCTTTGAGACACATCAAAACATTTTTCAATGAAATCCTTGAAATTCTGCAATTGATGTAATTTCTGACGTTTGAGCGACACAGGAGTGATATACCGGTAGTCAGAAACTGATATTCTGCCACATTGGTAAAGAGGTTTGGAGAGGAGACAAATAGCATTATGGGTAATGCTTCTGGCATACAGTATACACTGTATACAGTATTACGGTTCAAGCGGAAAAAATAGTCATTCTAGGCCAGTCAGCTCCACGTTTGTTTCAAATTTATTTTATATATTATTTTATTGATTATAGCCACGGTTACTTTGTCTTAACGTAGTAAGTTAAAAATAGTTAGTTCTCTAGCCCTCGGAGAATTCGGGTTGCTGCATTATTTACACATTTTTGGACACAACCCCAGGGTGGTTTTTTTCATCGTTTTTAGCAGTTTTTGTATCTGGCAGTTTCCCATTAGTTAAGAATACAACTTATACTAATTAGTTAATTGTGTTAGAGTACAGAGTTGTCTGGTGACTATCCCGCAATAAACTATACTTATGAAGTTTCTTGTCAGCGTAGTGAGAATGCATGCATCTAGTCTTTTTCCCCTACTAAACCTATTAGGATGTGTTTTTGTCACTTAAAGGCCTCGGCTTGTGTCCAAATCACCACTCTTCGTTGTAGGGGCAAAAGACTTCTAAAAAACCCTACAGTACGTCCCAGAGGGGGACCCCTTGTCGAATCTTTGTCCATTAACCAGCATGCAATTGGAGGTGGGTGCAGGAAAACATGGAGAGAAATGCAGCATTAAGAATAGTGTGGTTCACATACAGTCACTTGGTGTGTTTTGTGCAAAAAAAAAACTGGTGGTTGGAGAGTTTAAAGAAGGTCTGTAAACAACCTCTGCTTTGGGAGTGAAAAGGTTATTTTGGTCTCAGATATTTCAGTTTCAAAATTTAAAATTCAGATTTCAGTTGTCATGTATTTGTGACCTTACACCAGAAAACGTACAATAACGACTTTCCGTTTAGCGTACTAAGTCGTTTGTTATCCATGTAAACGGGTTAGAAAACCATTTACACGGCTTCGGAAGTCGTTTACACGGCTTCGAAAGTCGTGTACACGGCTTCGAAAGTCGTTTTTTATGAGTTGTGAAGCCGTTTCTCGGCCAGACTGTTTATTGCCGTGCAAAAGTAATGCAAACGTATTTCGACGAATTTCGCTCTTTAATTGTTCCTACGAATGTCGCACAATTTCGTATTTTAACCTTTCTTTCACCAGGATTAACATGGTTTTGGTAAATACCTTGCATATAAAGTCCCCGTCAATCGTGAACTGTCAGCCAGACGCATGTCTTATTTCTGACACAAATCCCGCAGGGGCGCAATTAGCTAGGGCACTTTCCATTTACACGAACTGAGATCTGATCCGATGCGTTAAAGCTTTTTAATTAATTGCATTTCCCCAGTAGAAGTTTTCTAGTAAGAGTATAGAAGTTTTTGCACGTCTTTCATGACAAACGTTGCTTCAAAACTCTGTTGATGTTCTGCGAAAATCAGACTGACACGTTCACGCCTGACTGATTGCACATGGAAATTCAGACTCCAAGAAGAGTTGAGATTTAATACGCAAACATTTACAATGATTTCTGCCGAAACCTTTTAATACTAGTAACAAGACAAGGATCTGGCGTAAATGTGAAACTACACTGAAGCAAAAGTTTATTTGGTGTTATGCTTTGTTAGTTAATAAGAACGCGAATGGCGGTCTCAAGTAAGAAAGACAACTTACGAAAGTTAACAGGAGATTGTTAGCGGGCTGTATCTCAAGAAATGCTTATTTTGAAGCAGTTGGTTTCGTTAGTTAATAAGAACGCGAATGGCGGTCTCAAGTAAGAAAGACAATTTACGAAAGTTAACAGAAGATTGTTAGTGGGCCGTATCTCAAGAAATGCTTATTTTGAAGCAGTTGGCTTCGTTAGTTAAATAAATAAGAATGCGAACGGTGGTCTCGAATAAGAAAGACAACTTACGAAAGTTAACAGAAGATTGTTTACGAGAAGTTTAATTTGTACATGTATTTCCATTGCGGCACTGCGGCAAGCGCCTCGGTTTATCACCTCAGTTTGCAACCGCGGTCATTTGTTTGGTGACCGCGGCGCCGTACTGCGGCTCTGCGTCTGTTGCACGAGGTTTTTCCGCGGTCGGATGTCCCTATAATTCCCGGCGGTACTGTAAGTGCTTACAAGGTACTATTTTATTAGCAGTTCCAATACTAGTGCTGTAACTACACCCACTGAAGAGAATGCTGCCACACTACCACCCAGTCCTCTAGTACCAAAAAAGAGTAGCCACTCAATGCGTATAAGACTCGATAGCTGTCCTCAAGGTGGGCCATTTTATGATTTTGTAATTAAGAAGGAATTAAAAAAGAGTGGTAAGATTGTAACAAACACTGGAAATAAAAGTATGGAATTACTTTGTTTTTACTGCACATTCAGGTTGAATATTTAACAGTGTCCGATTTTGTTGCAACGTTTCTACACAATTTGACATGTTGCTAACCAAAAATGTAGACATTCTCAGTTTCCCATGCTTTGTGTTTCTTTCATTTAATCTGTCTTTAACCAAAATTCAAGTACTTTTCATCGTTTTTAATGGCAAGAAAGTTATAAAATATTGAGTGTTTCACTCCAAATAATTTTGCTTGCTCACGCGACCACCATAACGTAGAAAACCAAGCCCATGTCAAATTGTGTGTAGAAACGTGACCACTCAACCGTTGCAACGAACACAAAATTCAGACATTAATAAATGGTCAACCTGAATCTGCAGTATGTACACGTCTTTCAACTCAAAAGTCGATGTGGCTTTGTGATATTAAGCCATTAAAGTTCAATTAATAAGCCCTGGTAACCACATTTCTTTTGGCTGTTATCATTTGAAGAAAAAAAGCACAAAAGTCATGCATTTATATGGTTTTGATTCTAATGCTTAAACTTAGTGACAAACATGTGCCCACTGATCTATTTAAATAAATAACAGACAACTGACAAAAAAGGAAATACATTGGATAACATGTTTGCTTGTTACCTTTGTTGCTTAACATGTTGTATAGATACATGTACATTTATTGTAAGGTAGGGCAAAATGTCACATTATGCCAACTTACTCAAGCCTCTTAGATATTTAGTTACATTGTATAGGCTAAAATGAATTTTTTTTACTGTAACAAATGTACATAGTACTACAGGTTGATAGAGTGACAGTAATTGGAAATGCCTCCACTTGATCTCACCTGCAGCAAACTTGTCACTCTTATTTTAGAATCGAAGAATACAAGAAAAAGAAATGCCACTAGTCCAGGACAAGGATCACTCAAACTGCATACCAGACCTCCCACGCTGGACAGCCCAAGTATGTCTTCTTGTCACCTGTGCTCCAGCTATCACCAAAATATGAGACTACAGAAAATCTGCAGATCATTAATATTAACAATCTATAAATACTTATTTATCTACAGAAACAATACTTAATAACAATAATATAATATTTATAGTGTGTGTATTAGCATGGGCATATGATCAAATGCAAATAAGAAATAGAAAACATTTTCCATGTTTCCATAGAATTATAACAACAGGAATGGAAGTTAGGGAGAACAAGAAATGGCAATGGGAACACCAAAGCGCGAGTGCACTTCTATGTAGAGTTTTTCCAATCATCTTGACAAGTGTTTCTATAACTCTATGGGGACAGTCATAGAAAACTGTTTTCTATTTCCTTAACGAGTAAAATTAAGGAAAAAACTCTTGCTTTATTTAACAATCAAAACAAAAATTCTCCCAACTAACTTAACCCTTTCACTACTGGACGTGTTTGGGCTCAATGGGTGAAATGCAGAGTGCTAACTCAACCCTCCCCCCTCAGTTCAAGTTTGGCTAGCCCGGGTCATTTAAATACTGCTGACTTTTTAAGCCGAGGGCTCAAACCTTTCCCACAATGCCATTTGGGAGAATTCTGTTCACTCGTTGACGGTAGGTATGGCTGCTTCGGTAGGGTTTCTAATGAAATGAGCTCTAATTTTGGATAAATATGCCACTGTCAGAGAGCTTGAAGACATCATTAAGTCTGAGGATGGCTGAAAAGTACTTGGTTTGCTTCTAGTAGGCCTTGTGAGGGGATTTCACAGGGTTTTTCCGTTGTGTTTGTGCTTTCAGACACAGGAAAAAATTCTTCAATGAATCCTTGAAATCCTGCAGTTGGCAGTCTTTTACCCCTGCTCAACCTATTAGGATGTGCTTTTGTCACTTTAAAGCAACGGCTTGAGTCCAAATCACCGCTCCTGGTTGTAGGGGTAAAAGACTTATAAAAAAACCCTACCGGAGTCCCAGAGGGGGGAACCCCTTGTGGAATTTTTGTCCATTACCCAGCATGCAATTGGAGGTGGGAGCAGGAAAACATGGCAGAGAGAAGTGCAGCATTAAGAATAGCACGCTTCACAGTCGCTAGGTGTATTTTGTGCAAACAAACCTGCTGGTTGGAAAGATTAAACAAGGTACTGTAACGACTGAGTGGTTATTTTGTGTTTACTTTTGATTTCAAGTGCGAATGGGAAGGTTTTTTTGAGCTGATTTTCAGCTCCTCAAAATTCGCGTAAATCGAAGAAACGAAGAACGATGTCCAAAACAAATGCGTTTTTCTCCAAAGTGGGAGAGTCGAGCGATCCCTGTTGTAGCTCTGACTTTGAAGTTATTCATCCCTTGAAATAATATCGCAACATCGTATTTCCAGTATGTCTAGGTTTGATGCAATATTTTTTCCCAGGTACATGCTTCATATTGGCTGCTTTGGGCCGCTCTAGTAGTGAAAGGGTTAAGGAGCACATGGAACTGTTATAGAAACACTGCTTTCAGTCAATCCAAGCATGCATACTATGTAGGCATAGTAAAATGTTCAAGCAATTTGATTGCTTCCCTAAAAAGCATCTCTCATGACGGTGCATAACACTGCATACATACCCAGTGAGACTAATTATGTAGTTACCATTCATTGAAAGCATCTCTCATGATGGTGCATAACACTGCATGCATACCCAGTGAGACTAATTATGTAGTTACCATTCATTGAAAGCATCTCTCATGACGGTGCATAACACTGCATACATACCCAGTGAGACTAATTATGTAGTTACCATTCATTGAAAGCATCTCTCATGACGGTGCATAACACTGCATGCATACCCAGTGAGACTAATTATGTAGTTACCATTCATTGAAAGCATCTCTCATGACGGTGCATAACACTGCATACATACCCAGTGAGACTAATTATGTAGTTACCATTCATTGAAAGCATCTCTCATGACGGTGCATAACACTGCATGCATACCCAGTGAGACTAATTATGTAGTTACCATTCATTGTTTGTCTTTTATTCTATAAACTATTATTTTGTAGTGGTTCCATATTGGAGGTGAAGTGCTGCCACATGTTGAGAAACAAATAGTGCTAATTAACCAATAAAAACTAATGATTTAGTGTTATTTAACACTCTTTCATTAAAAAAACACTTGTTTCACGGATCTCACAACTGTGCTCAATACTTTTGATGTGCCCCAAAAATCTAAAGAGCTAAACGGCTACTGGAGTTTTCTAAGCATTATAAGAATATATTTTTTATTAATTGTATTTGTTTCCATCATCAGTATTAGCAATCAAACATTACCGCAGTATTTTATAACCGGAACCAAAAGTTACAATTAATAGTAATGTTTTACTTCACTAGTTAATATTTTGACAGCTGTCAGATATTGACATGAACAGGTGATGTGATTCAAGGTCATTGGACTAGAAAGATTATGTTTCTAGCCAGTTTTTGTGCACCGAATGTTTAGCAGAGTTCTACGACTTTAATCAGGATGTATAAAGAAAGAATCTCGCACAGAAGTAAGTGATTTATTGTATTGTAAGCTTAAGAAAAAAGCGTTTGTGATTTGTATCAATCTATCCGACTAAAACCGCAGTGGATTAAGGTTGAAACATGATATGTATGATTGTCTTATTGCCTAACCCATGTGAACATTTCGTGTCTTTTCAGATCAAATAAATTTCTTTATAATTATGATTCAATCGAGAGTTCTGTCTACTATACTGGGTGTTGTCAGTCCCGATGGTCCAGTATTGAACCACAAATATTGGACCCTTTCAGGAAGACAGTACAAATTAATTCATCGGGGTCACAAGCAGTTTAGTGACGAATTGAGGGGAAGGCAAAGAGCTTTCATGAGTTTAACAGCATTCTTGTTTGACCAATGCTAACTAGTTCAGCTGCAGAGTATGAACACAGTCAATGAAATATTTTAAGACATTTTGCGTTAAACTTACTGTACTCCCAACTAGCAAGGACTTGCACAGAGATAGTGGTTGTACCATGTGGTGTAAGTCGCCTGGCGCCCCCACAGAAAACCCCTACCCATGGCTCGCCCCAGTTTCCCAAAACTTCGCTTACATGGAATGTCTGACTAATCACTGACTAATTTATTCCTACATATGGACAGACATTGGAAAATCTGAATGATCGAGTAACTGGGCAGCTTTAATCTGCTGCCTTGTGCCTCGGCAGCAGGAAAAAATAAAAGAGCAGAGCATCCTTTCATTGAGGCCTACATGTAACTATAGAACACTGCTTATGGATCAAGAACACTGATAACATGGGAGAAATAATGATGTTGAATGACTAGATGCAGTTGACTTTAAAGCTTAATTCATGTGAAAAGCGAAAGATCTGTATTTTGTTAAACAAGTTAAAATACATACATGTACATGTACGTGTAGTGTAAAAATAAATAAATTGTCTCGAGTATAAAGTATTCCAGCTCTAAAAAAGGTAACTAGACTTCAATGAACAGTAAGGGTGCTAATAATTGTACACAGCTGATTATCCTGACAGTGTTTTGACAAACCAAAATTTATGGATTTTTTTGTAAAAATGTTTGTAGTTGAACCTATTGCACGAGGTCCACCACCAGAGCTTCCACCCAGATCACCTACAAGTACAGAGGCTCCATCCCTCCCCAGCGCACATTCCCCCTCTCCTACCCTGCCAGGAAGGCTACCAGGACGACAAGGAAGTTTGCCAAGGACACCAGAAGAAAGTCCGTCAGAAGGTGCAGTGTTGCTTTTGCTTTCATTGGTTAACTGGTACATGTACACAGTACATGTACACAGTACAAGTACATACAGAACTTCAAATCAAAGTTGTTGTTTGTGTGACTGGTGAAGTCTGTATGTCTGTGGCTGTTAGTAATGCTTTACCATTTGTGAAAAGAGAATGAGCTGACTTTGTGTCTTGAGGTTAGGTGTAGTTGGAAACAGGTTAGGTGCAGTTGGAAACAGGTAAGGTGTAGTTGGCACCAGGTTAGGTGTAGTTGGAAACAGGTTAGGTGTAGTTGGCACCAGGTTAGGTGTAGTTGGCACCAGGTTAGGTGTAGTTGGCACCAGGTTAGGTGTAGTTGGCACCAGGTTAGGTGTAGTTGGCACCAGGTTAGGCGTAGTTGGAAACAGGCTAGGTGTAGTTGGCAACAGGTTAGGTGTAGTTGGAAACAGGTAAGGTGTAGTTGGCACCAGGTTAGGTGTAGTTGGCACCAGGTTAGGTGTAGTTGGAAACAGGTAAGGTGTAGTTGGCAACAGGTTAGGTGTAGTTGGCACCAGGTTAGGTGTAGTTGGAAACAGGTAAGGTGTAGTTGGCACCAGGTCAGGTGTAGTTGGCACCAGGTTAGGTGTAGTTGGCACCAGGTTAGGTGTAGTTGGGAACAGCCGGTTAGGCGTAGTTGGAAACAGTTTAGGTGTAGCAGTAGCATATCAGGGATTTTATTGTAATTGTATACTATCTGTCAATTATCCTTGTGAGGGTTAGATCATTCAATAGGACAGTAAGGAATTAGTAATTCAGCACTTTTCACAAAATGATTCAGTGGCATGAAACAGAAAGCAACCAGATCAGTGTCTTGCAATGTTGAAAATTTGAATCCCTGTAGCGCCATCACAATGATGATAATATTTAATAATGTCTTTATTCACCTAATATATGAGATGTTACAATATTTAAGAATAAAAATCTCACAAATTTAATGCATGTAGCTCACAATTAAGGACATACTAATTTATACTTAAAAAATAGCCTATTAATAAAGCTATTTTTGAAACGCTCGGTGAATAGACGAATCCTTAAACCTAGGTAGAAGTGGGTGTGTCAAGTTATTGCTGATCTTATGAAATAGTTTTCTATCGGCTTTCTCTAAAAGTTGGTGAATAAGATATAAGTTAGACGTATACCGCCTCTTGTAGCATCTCTTGAGAAAACATTGCACAGTTGATAAGTCCGCTTCACTTGCTCCATATACTGGTAGACAGTACATTATTTTCGGTGGCATGATGGATTTATAAAGATGATCTACCTCTGCCTGTGTATATCCTTCCTTTCTTAGGCTCCTTATAACATACAAACATTTGTTGGCTTCTTGGAGTTTTTCTTTTACGTGGTAATTAAACTTAAAATCTGACTGAAGCGTGACCCCGAGCACAGTGAGCTTTTCGTGTTGGTGAATATCATGCAGAACAGGGTAATTAGATGTATTCCCTTTCTTACTTAAAATTAATTCCTTGCACTTTGATGTGTTGCAACTCATTTTGTTTTCTTTAGTCCAATCCATAAATACCTACAAAGCTAATTCTGATTTATCTGGAGAGTCCTTAAGTACTGGAACTATAATAGTAGAATTGTCTGCATACTTGATTAAACTGGTGTCTTTTAGCTCATTAATTTCTAAATCATTAAAAAATAAATTAAACAAGTAAGGTCCACTTACACTACCCTGTTTAGTTCCCTTATTTACGTTTCTCCAACTGCATGTAATTCCGTTGCTGATAACTCTTTGTTTTCTACCCTCTAAAATTAAGCTAATATACCATTTTATAATATATGGATTGAGAGGACTATTTTTCAGCTTTTCTACTAGCAGATTGTGGTTAACATTGTCAAAGGCTTTTGAAAAGTCCATAGTAAAAAGCCTGGCAGCCTTAGTATTACTGTTATCTAAGATCTTGAGAAAATTGTGTTGCATTTTAAGTAGTGCGTTAGTGCAACTGCCGCCCGAACAGTAAACAAACTGCGACTCGCTTAAGTAATTTTCAGCGCTTAATTCTTACTAATAATCATAATGATCATTTTGTGCATGTATCTCAATACATACACGCTCAAGAAAAACTAACCCATTTTAACAAGCTTATCCATATTGGCTTAGATACGATAATGCCTTTAAAAACTGTCAAGTTTCATAGAAACGACGCTCCTTGGATCACTAGCAACTTGAAATCACTAATCCATCATCGACAGAAAGCTCTTAGTCAAAACAATTATACCCTTTTTAATTTTTATCGAAACCGTGTAAACCGAGAACGCAAACTTTGTAAATCCAACTACTACCAAGCCAAGGTTAAAGACCTCCATGGAACAGATTCAAGTAAGTGGTGGTCCGAGTGTCGGCGCATTTGTGGTATGACAAAGTCCCCTAAAGATCTGGCTGCAAAGTGTTTGCCAGATGTTTCACTTACTGTTGAGAACAAAGTGGCTCTTGCAAATGAAATTAATCACTGTTTCCTTGAACCTCAACATGACTTTAAACCCCTTCCTGCTACCTACCGCTTGGATACATCTAGCCACTCAATCCCAACTGTGTCCCTGGAGGCGGTAGCCACAAAGCTTAGCGCCGTTAACCCAACAAAGGCTGGAGGCCCAGACAACATCCCAAACTGGATTTTGCGAGATTTCTCACAAGAACTAGCTGATCCTGTGTGTGCAATAATTAACTCCTCCCTTCAAGAAGAAGTCCTACCGGATGTTTGGAAACACGCCAACGTTACGCCACTGCCTAAATCTTCAAAAATCGATGATTTTTCTAAGGACCTTAGACCTATTTCTTTAACACCGACGCTGTCTAAAATAGCCGAAGACTATGTAGTCCAGGTTCACGTTAAGCCGGCAATCCTGGATCATTTAGGGTCAGACCAATTTGGCTGTATTCCAAAATCATCTACTACACACGCCCTAATCAACATGCTTCACAACTGGTCCAAAGCCACTGACGGAACAGGTGCTGACATTAGGGTCTTTGTCTTAGATTACAGAAAGGCTTTTGACTTAATTGATCACACCCTACTTATCACTAAACTATCTAAATACGGAATAAATCCTTTTATTGTAAATTGGATCTGCGATTTTTTAAGCAATAGACTGCAGAGAGTGAAACTCGCTCAAGATTGTTTTTCTGAATGGGAGTCTGTGCCTGCTGGAGTCCCACAAGGGACAAAGCTTGGACCTTGGCTGTTTATTGCTATGATAGACGACCTCCAAGTCCCCTCTGCAAATGGAACTTTTAAATATGTCGATGACACCACTATCTACGAAGTAATTAATAAAAAAGAAACCAGTTTGGCTCAGACGCCCATAAATGAAATTCAGAAATGGTCCACAGAAAACAAGTTCCAGTTACATCCAAAGAAATGCAAGGAACTCCGTATTTCTTTTGCGCGCTCGGAAAGATTTCATAACCAAGTCTACATTAATGAAGCTCCAGTTCAGCCTGTAAAGTCGATCATGATCCTTGGTGTAACAATACAAGACGATCTTAAGTGGAACTTGCACACTGATATCACCATCAAGAAAGCCTCAAAAAGACTGTACTTCTTAATACAACTGAAGCGTGCAAACGTTCCAACTAGTGAACTACTCCAATTCTATATAGCCTGTATTAGGTCCGTTTTACTTTACGCATGCCAAGTCTTTCATTATGGTCTGCCAGAATATCTTAGCCTTTCTTTTGAGCGTGTTCAGAAAAGAGCAATGAGTATTGTCTATGGTTACGACGTATCATACACACGCGCTCTTGCTCTTTCTGGTCTTCTCAGTTTATCTTTACGTAGATCAGAGCTCTGCCACACTTTATTTCGAAAGATTTCTTCCAATCATAAAAGTAATTTATACAATCTATTACCACACAATGTAAGTAATTCCACCCCTAACCTACGTCAAAAGAGACCCTTTACTCTTCCGCTCTGTAAAACAAATAGGTTCTCTAATACCTTTATAAACTCAAGTGTCAAATATTATAATTCGAATTATAAATGTTAGAAGTAGCGACCAAGTGAAATATACGTTAGTGTGTATATTAGCTACTTTTACTCTTAATCAATACCAATTATTTGTTTTTCTCATTATTGTAAACCTTAGTAATTCAGTTTATGACTGCAATTTTGGTTAAATAAACTATCTATCTATCATCTATCTATCATATAAAGAGTCATGTATGGGTGATGGCATCATAATCAGGCTGTGTATCAGTAACATTACAATGATAATCATAATTATCTTTTCGTACCTCAATACATATAGAGAGTCCTGTATGGGTGACGGCATCAGGCAGTGATCACCCATTGGCTAACTACCCATGGTTTCATGGAACCTTATCAAGAGTGGATGCATCACATTTAGTTTCTCAAGGAAGCCAACAGTGGCATGGCATCTTTCTTATACGACAGAGTGAAACACGGCGAGGAGAATATGTTCTCACATTTAACTATCAAGGGAGAGCAAAGGTCAGTAGAAAGTATTAATGTCAATATAACTTTTTGGCAGAACACATTGCTTTCTAAAGTTGGCAGCCAAAGCCAACTAAATAACAGACAGCTTTAAAGGGAACCCCGACTGTTGAAACAAGTTGCTGTTAAATTGTTGGCAAAATGGTCTAAATTAAAAATAATTATGTTGAAAAAATTGGATTAAAAAAAATTGGATTACAAGTATGAGCCATGATGGGCTTGGGCGCCGCCATCTTGGATGTGATGACGTTTCACGATTGTCCCTATTGTCAAAAACAATAGATCTTTTGTTGTGTAACAATAGGGACAACCGTGTGACGTCATCACATCCAAGATGGCGGCGCCCAAGCCCATCATGGCTCATACTTGTATCCAATTTTTTTTAAACTGAAACATACTTCCAATTTTTTCAACATATTTTTAGTTTAGACCATTTTGCCATCAATTTAACAGCAACTTGTTTCAAAAGTCCGGGTTCCCTTTAAAGTTTAGTAAATTATTTAACATTGCAATGATCAGTAGGAAAGATAATGGGAAAATATCATGTGAAACCATTTTTTCCTAAACCAGAATTTATTAGCAGAAATTTGTATTGATGATAAAGTCCTAATATTTGAAACAGTATAAAGTCTTTATTATGTTTAACCCAGATGTGAATCTACATTGTACAGAGATACAGTAAGCCACTTATTTTAAATTTGTCATTCTATCTTCCCTTCTTGTTAAACCTCCCTTTCTTTTGTAATCACAGAATGATCAAACTGATCATTGTCGCAGTCCTCTAAGATTAGATACCAATGCTCTCAACTATTATTTATTTAAGATAAATTGTAAACAATCTCCCTCTTGTGAATATGGATTTCAAAATGAAACAGTAACTCACTATTTCTTAAATTGCCCTTACCTCAGCTGCAATCATTCTTGTAATTACCCTATGTCATTATGATGTCACGGCTTGTTTATGAGGGGGACAGAATCGACTTGAACAATAGAATTTTGAACTAAATCTGCTCTGCTGAGGAAAATTTAACTTCGAATTGTCTGGTTTCCAGATATCAGCTGTATCAATGTGACAGTTTATCCCACAATATTTACCATATTTGGTGGCTGTTACTGCTAATATTCTACGTTCTTCAAAATGCATTTGATAGGGATTTCCTTTGTGTTGTTGCTGTTTTGTCCCCCTCCCACGACCGTGATCCTTAGCATTTAAACAATAGATTGTTTTGATTTGACGTCATAATGATATAGGTCAATTACCTGGATAAATAGTACTGATCATATTCTGGTCCAAGTATTTCATTATGGTTTGTCAGTTTTACAATTTAAAGATAACTTGCAACTGTTTTTGGAAGTTAAAATATTTACTTAGTATAATGTCTCAAGAACTGTATAAGCTATAATGACAGTTTTCAGTTGAATTTATATTAACATTGCATCAATACTTTATTTTAGTCCAAGTGATTGCCAAAACTAATCATATATTTTGCATTGATGAAATCAGTACTGTGAAGCTTGGTATTTCATTCATTACTGACATTAATCTTCTTTGTTTACTATCATACTTCTTGCAGCCTCTATTGTTACTGAGCCTGAACATGTTTGTTTAAAACCTATTTGTTTGTTCCCTTAAATTACAATTAATTTCAGGATATTTTATACCAGTCCTCTTGATGAGCTGATAGCTCTAAGGACAAATGTAAAGAATATATTTTTTATGTTTGAATAAAAAAACTGATGGGGAAAATGTTATTTAATTTGTTCAGAGATGACAAAAGAAAAGGAGGGTTTGCAAGCAGGGAAGTGCTGTATTAGGATAACCTTTTTCATTATAAGATTAAATTTACAACTAAGATTGAAAGATGGGCTTTGATTGTTTTATCACTTCATCCCACAAACCATTTGGATGAGATTTTAAAAGTTAAACATAAATATTAGCATGCACACTGTAATATTCCAATATAATCTTATTACATCTTTTAGCACCTGCGGCTGTCTTTAAATGCAGAAGGTCAATGCCGTGTACAACACCTTTGGTTCCAGAGTATCTTTGAAATGCTTGAACACTTTCGAGCCCACCCTATACCACTTGAAAGTGGTGGCCCATCTGATGTCATGCTTACAAACTTTGTTGTAAACATGGGCAACAATACATCTCAAACACTACCACCTCAACAGCGCACAAATTCAGGCGAGGGGCTGCGGCGTGCATATAGTGTTCAAGCTAGCAGAATAAACAGACCTGCTGCAATACAAGGTGGTTCTGTGAGAGTGACTCTGGATACACTGAATGCACAGCAAGTTCATTCAAGGGCAGTGGAGAATCAGTATGCATATGTTTGAGGATGTTTGTACAGTTTTCTTGGAAGATATATGTTTGTATATTTTTAAATACTAAACTATTTTAGGATTTTAGGATTCTTAAACAAAATAGAAAAATAATGTGCATTGATCTCTGCATCAGACTTTCTTATTTTGTTACCTGCAGTAATTAATATACATACAGTGTATGTAGGGATGTTTGACCACACATATAAACAGACATGTGCACATGTCTGGTCAAAATCACAGTAAAGTCAGATGCAAATACAGTAATTAATGTTGATTTGACACATGAGACTTTATTAGGTTCACTTTTTCAAAAAGAATGCACTTTTTTTTAAGAAAAGTTAATGTTGCAAACATGATGCTTAGGAATCTTGCAAAAAAATCAGGTCATACATGTACATTGTATGTGTATATTTTTAGTTGAATCACAGAGGTTTAAAATTGGTTGAATTACATTAGAGTTTAACTCTAATATAAATTATTTTATACATGTGTAGCTGGTGGTGAATCATGAAAATATCAAATTAAATATTTACAATTTTCTGACATTGTAAATTATGTAATGCTGTATCAAAGTGTAATTCAATCCTATCAGAGAGTTTATCCTCTTGATGCAATATCTTACCCTAATACCACACTGGTTGTACATACAAGTTTTTATAGCAAGGACTGATTAGTTTCTGTTAGCCAGCCTGACTTAAACCAGTAACATGGGCACTGCAAATTAAGCTATCCATGTTGCTATTTGTTCTAATTCAAGGAATTATAGTGTACCAAGTACATTGTAGTGGCACACTGACTGAAAACAAAACTGAATTAACACAAGCAGCAGCATTGCAGCACAACTTGCAAATGCATGACCAAGTTTAATGTATTTGCATACTTTCATGCACGTGCCACATGCGAGAAAGTCGCATACAAAAGTGGCTCATCAAATAACTCGCAAATGATGAGTTGCTTGTATGTAATTGGATAATCTTGCATGTCATGTTCACAAAATTATGCAAAATAATACATTAAAAGTGATTATACATTTGCACGTTGTGCTGTAATTCAATGTGAAGCCTGGTGTAATTATTTTAACTGTCGTTTAGTTGTTTTTTGTAGTGTTATGAATCCAGACCTGTCATAATTATGTTATTGATTTCCAGTGAGTACAAAATTAATTATTTTTAACAATCTCCAGATAGGTTAATAGCATGAAAGGATTAAGTTGAAGCAAGAATTTCAGAATGTTTGCAAAAATCTTACATTTTGGACAAAATCTAGACAACTCTGAATGTGTTTGGAAAATAACGTATTTCTCATCCATATTTTCCCCTTTTATCATACTTACTCCCTGGAGTTATGATGAGAGAATGCAATTAATGGCTAGCAACATGTTTTACTATTTTGTAAATAAACAAATATAGGAGGTTTTCACAGTGGCACAAGGTGGATCTTACTCTGGGGGGTGGGGGGTGGAACTCACTACATTGAACTGACAGCGACAGTGCTGGGCTCTCCTTTTAGGGTAAGAATGTCATTGTCATACCTTTTAGGGGGTCCTGTTCACATAAGTTAGTTATGCAACCAGAGTCATATGTTTTAGGGTTTTATAATTATTTATTTTAAGGTTCTATTACTCTTCATGAAAAAAGTGTTTGATGTTGTAACATCTTTGTCATTCGTTTTTAAATGAAAGGAATGATCACTCAGTCATTTTTAAATAAAAGGATTCATTCTGTCATATAAGAAATATGCCATGCCACTCACTGTTGGCTTCCTTGAAAAACTAAATGTGATGCATCCATTCTTGATAGGTTCCATGAAACCATGGGTAATTAGCCAATGGGTGATCACTGCCTGATGCTGTCACCCATACAGGACTCTCTATATGTATTGAGGTGCAAAAAGATAACTACAATAACTTTTATATTTGCATACCTTTTAGAGGGCAAAATCTATGGTTTTGTAAACCTCTTAATTTATGCATACCTTATAGGGGTGATTTTCAAAATGCCAGCGTCCCCCTCCCAGGATTTTTGTGCACTTTACTGCTCTCGTGTTGAAATGGGCTGCACATGGCATACCAGCAGTATGCTGTGGATTGTGCATCACAGACTATATTTTATTCAAACAGTATGCATCAAAGTAACATTTTGCCAAAGCAATAACTAACAGATGTCGGGAACAACTAGACTGCATACATATGCTTTATTTTTCCAAATAACAATCTAGAAAATGTGAACTTCTGGTGCATCAGTAATTGGGCATCAATATTATTTTATTATGCTGTTATCTTAACCAGTTTCTAATATAGCAATGATAATTTTTAGGAAAGGTAGATTTTAAATCGTTAATAGATTATTGTTACAAGTCCTTACCACTGTGTGATTGTAAGGTTGGAAAGTAATTTATTATATTGTAAAATATGCAGATCACATATTACCAGGAAAGAGCCAATCAGAGCACACAATCGGACCTGGAGTGTCTTGTAATATACACTGTATGACACACCGACAAGAGAACAGAAAATAAACCACAGCATATTTGCATTGGGTATTTACTATTTCATATTTGTACTGTCATTCCCTGGAGATAGTTTTAAGCCATGGGAAATCTGGATTTTAATGTGAAGATGTACTAATTCCCCAGAAGATGTACCCATACAATAATAAGAGGGGTATAGAATGGTCAAATCCGAGACTAGCCGAGACCCTTGTTTCAAAATCTCTGTCTGACTTACTTCTCTGATTGGTATAGAATGGTCAAATCCAAGACACCGAGATCCTTGTTTCACAATCAGAGACTCTTTTTTTTTTTTTTTTAAACGCCGAGATTTTGAGACTTTCTTGAATTTTGCCGAGACTCACAATTCTTTGAGGGACCATTCTATACCCCTAATAAGGCCTTCCCAATAAATTTTTTGTTCACCATCACCTGCCAGACCCATTTTGGGGGAAAAGTAAAAAGTAGATTGAAATAATAATAATTTAATAAATACTGCCACCTCTTTTCCAGCCTCTACTTTTAGTTTCTTGCTTTTCTCTTGTGAATTATCAATCCATACCCTGTGAGCAGAGCCTTCTTTGACGAAGGCTTGGCAGCATATGTTGTTTTCATATCGAGCATGTGGCAATGGTTTTGCCTCATGCCAGACTCAGTTGTGTCACCTTTGTCCACCATTGTTGCAGCAGTGGTCATCATGAGGATTGACTAGGAGGGTCTATACGATTTTCACTGTACGAGTGTGGCCCTATATAAAACTTAATGGTTGAGGCCTTTTTCCTTTGTTGAACAAAGGAAAAATGCCTCAACCATGAAGTTTTATATCGTACAGTGAAAAGTTGTATAAAGACCCTTGCGTTTTATTGGGTATAAAGGAGCATGCACGTGCGTGATTCGCTTCATCTGATATTTGTACAAAATGCTCATGAATTATTCATGAGTTTTTGAAGTAATGTTTAATAAATGAGCAACTATTTTATCAGATTTACAAACACTAGTGTGCAGCCAGAGTTTTTGTAGATTTGATAATTAAAACAGCTGCAAGTTTATTGAATGGCTTCAAAAACATTTATGTATAGTCATGTAATTCAGTAATTTTGGTGATACAACCTATTTCAGCTGAGAAAATCAAAGTTAAAATTTATGTAAATGAGTACCATATCTTCATCACATTTAGAAACCATTCATTTCTTTTGTTTAGGCTTCATGAATTGAAGGTGTGAGTAGAAGACAAGTAATGATGAGATCAAATTCTCCTTTCTTTGTTTTGTAATGGAGAACTTGATCCATCATCACTTAACTCTTTCTTCCGCTAGAAACATAATTAATTTAGGAGTCCCGTACGTTAACAGATTTCTGATGAGCACTTCCCATTATTTTGATTATTTTAGTTGGTTGTTTCATGGATCTGTTCTCTTATTCACAATATATTTGGATTTACAAGGTGCTAGACATTTAAATAAGTGGTCAGACCCCCTATACATGTATTTGTTAAACTGCCGTCATCTCAGTCACTATAAACAGTTACCAGATCCTTTGACTACAGCTGCTGCCTCATATACGTTTGGTTGGAATGGAGAAAGATGGGGTGGAAGGGAGAATGGGAAGGACAAAGAAAGCATGCAAACACCAAGAGAAGGGTGAACTGAGTTTGAGAAGCTTACTCTTTATCCTATTAGCCTGTTCCAGGTTCTCAGATAGTGGGAAAGGGAGCAAAAGAAAAATGCAAAAAAAAAGAGAGGGAGCAAAAGAAAAATGCAAAAAAAAAAGAGAGGGGGGGCTGGGGGAGAGAAAGGGAAAAGCAGAAAAGGACAGCCTGTGGAACTTCTTTGAACAACATTGTTCCTCCCACTTGAGGCGGTGTGCGTCACGATCTGGCACAGTATCATGGGTAAATTTGTGGAAGACTTCATTGTCATAACACGATATCAAATGAAAAATGTCAGAAAATCTCGAACGTGATTTTGACGTAAATGTATCTTTGTATTAAATACCCGGTATTTCTTGCAAATATTTGATAAGGAAAGCCACAGAGAAAGGGGGAAATTGCAGAAATTTTCCTGTGATCTGTTAGTAAAAGTTTCATTTTTTGTTCGCACGCGCTGTTGACGTCATACAAAATGATGGTACAGCTTGAGCTAGGACGATCTTTTCATCAGCTTTTACTATGAAAACCACTGGGGTAGATCCAGATATTTTAAATGAAGAATGGTTAAATTAACTACACATCCATACAGAATGACCAAAGACGATAAGTACAGCAAATTTGAAGTAGAAATGATCTCTTCTATAAACTAGTCGGGGGGGAGGGGGGGGGGGGGGGGGTACTCCTGTTTGTGACGTATTATGTCAGGGTTTTGAGCTCGGTTTGGGCAGGTAGGGTCAGGGTTTTGACCTGATTTGGGCAGATCAGGGTCAGGATTTGAGTATAATTTGGGTGCAGTCAGGGTTGGGTTAAGTAATTTTTAGGCAGTTCAGGTTGTGTTTTTAGCTACTATGTCAAAAAAAGACTCTGTTGCCGCATTTTGATCGCCTGCCCACATGCAAGCACTGAGGTTCCCATACATCGTGACGCCGCTAATTCATACTTCAGTACTTATCTATGTACTTCATCTGCTGATTTGTTTACCCAATGACACGTCCCGACTTGAAATGTTCCGTATTTTGCATGCAATCCCGGTACGCGGTATACTGGCCGGGGTATATATATCTGACCGTGTTTTGAAAACAATTTAAAGAAGGGGCAATCAGGTTTTTTTTTTTTCCAAAAAGGGGGCAATCAGAGTTTTGGAGCTCGGATTGGGTCAAACAGGGTCAGGATTTGAGCCTCTTGGCCTCGCATACATACCCATTTTTCATGTAAGTACACCCCCGGGAAACTAGTACTGGGCAACACAAGCAACATGCCAACTGTCAGATATTTTGCCATCGCTGCCTGACTCGACCTGTCAAAATTGACAAATCAGAGGGTATACCAGGAGCTGGTATACTGGAACGATGTCGTTAAGAGAAGTTCCACAGGCTCTCCTTTTCCACTTTCCCCTTACTCTCCCCCAGTCCCCCTCTTCTTTTTTTTGGGCCTGCGTTGCTCTTTCGCTCCCATTCCAACCCATTTCCCACTATCTGAGAGCCTGGAACAGGCTATGTAAACGAGACAATAAATTTGGTTTGATAATCTTGCACATATCTATGCCAATAGTTCTCATAAGAGTTTCCGTATTTCTCCATGAGCCTTGCCAACTTTCAGATCTGCATTTTCTGCCTTTTCAGTTATTCTACCAATCTGATGATTCTGTCTTTCAAGTTCGTTGCCCAAACAGAGCGCATCCTCTCTAAGCAGTGCCATCCCACGAGACATCAAATCCAAATTCTCGTCCAGTGCTTTCTCGTAAGGGTCCCTGCTAGATGAAAAGCCACTTCTCTGTAAACTACCAGCATTGTACGAGCTATGATCGCTTGAACTAGCACCTCTGCCCTCGTATCCGTACGGATCCGTAACTCTTTCTCCTGTTGTATACTGAAGGGACTGTGGGGACAGCATTCCTGAGACGTGGTTTGGCTCGGGCTCGTTATGTTGCGATGTCGTTGGTTTTGGTGCCTTTTTGAAATAATTAGCCATCGTTCCCCAGACACTTTTTAAAGACTTGATGTTTCTATTTGCGACCACCATGTCGTTGTGAATAGCGTCCAAGTTTTTCTCTGTCCTGTCTAGCTGTTCCCCTTGGTACTGCAGTTCCTCTGCTGTTTTGATTGCGACGTCGTGAGAATCCTCTATTAAAGCCAGTGACCTCTTTGTGCTCTCCACGCTTCGCTCCTGTGCAAGCCTCATTTGATTTCGTATCTGGTCTCCATTCACATGTTCAAAATCTTCTTCAAGATCGTCAGCAAATGGGTTAGTACGGTCCATCACTTTCTCTCCCCTGTATGCCGATGCCGATGCCGCCATTTTGTGTATATTACCAACTCGCTCCAGTCCACTACCGACTTAGCTAGCGTAATCTATTTTAAACACGCAACAGCGCGTTCACACCGCGGCAAAACGGTAGGTACTTCACATAAGATAATTATTATGTACTTAGAAGATTATTATGTACTTAGAAGATTGTTTGTTAGAGAGTATTGGTAGTCGCTTATACACTACGCTTCAACACCGTTCAGCCTCGTTATTCAACCACGTTCAACCCTGTTCAACACCGTTCCACCGGTCAACCCCTCGTTCAGACCCCGCGTTCAACCACGTTCAAGACTGTTCAGCCTCGTTCAACCCAGTTCAGTCTCGTTCAATCCCGGTCACCCCCGTTTAACATCGTTCAACCTCGTTCAGCCTCGTTCAACCCCGTTCAACCCCGTTCAACCCCGTTCATCCTCGTTGAACCCTGTTCAACTCCGTTCAACCCTGTTCAACCTCGTTCAACTCCGTTCAACCCTGTTTAACTCCGTTCAACATCGTTCAACCCTGTTCAACCCCGTTCAACCCTGTTCAACCTCGTTCAACCCTGTTCAACTCCGTTCAACATCGTTCATCCCTGTTCAACATCGTTCATCCCTGTCCAACCTCGTTCAACTCCGTTCAACCCTGTTCATCCTCGTTCAAGCCATGCAGTTCATCCTCGTTCTACCCTGTTCAACATCGTTCAACCCAGTTCATCCTCGTTCTACCCCGTTTAACCTCGTTCTACCCTGTTCATCCTCGTTCAACATCGTTCAACCCAGTTCATCCTCGTTCTACCCTGTTCAACATCGTTCAACCCAGTTCATCCTCGTTCAACTCCGTTCCACCTAGTTCATCCCCGTTCATCCCCGTTCAACCCCGTTCATCCCCGTTCAACCCAGTTCATCCTCGTTCTACCCTGTTCAACATCGTTCAACCCTGTTCAACCTTGTTCAACTCCGTTCATCCCTGTTCAACCCTGTTCAACCTCGTTCAACTCCGTTCCACCCTGTTCATCCTCGTTCAACTCCGTTCCACCCAGTTCAACCCAGTTCAACCCCGTTCAACCCTGTTCATCCCCGTTCATCCCCGTTCAACATCGTTCTACCCTGTTCAACCTCGTTCAACCCTGTTCACCCTCGTTCAACTCCGTTTCACCCTACCCTGTTCAACATCGTTCAACCCCGTTCAACCACGTTCAACCCCGTTCAACCTCGTTCAACCCTAGAACCCTGTTCAACCTCGTTCAACCATGTTCAACTCCGTTCTACCCTGTTCAACATCGTTCAACCCAGTTCATCCTCGTTCTACCCTGTTCCGCATCATCGTTCAACCCTGTTCAACCTCGTTCAACTCCGTTCAGCCCTGTTCAACCTCGTTCGACTCCGTTCAACATCGTTCAACCCTGTTCAACGGCCCTGTTCAACCCTGTTCAATCTCGTTCCATATCAAACAATTGTTGTCGTTCAGTGTAATATTTGGGCCTGACTAGATGCTAGTGAGGCATACGCTCATCCTTTTCAAATTTCGCTATCGATTTTTAAAATTGCACTTCCTGTAGCCTACGTTGTATCCGCCTCTCTTCTGCTGGCTCGCTGCACTTCCTAAACGTGTTCTAGTATTCGACGATCCGTCCTGCTTTCCAAATATGGAATATATTGACCATATATGGAATATCACAGGAAGCTCTCAGGAACGACACTTTTCTCAATAAATTGTTTGATATGACCTCGTTCTACCCTGTTCAACCTCGTTCAACTCCGTTCAACCCTGTTCATCCTCGTTAAACCCGGTTCATCCTCGTTAAACCCTGTTCAACCCCGTTCAACCCTGTTCATCCCCGTTCAACCCTGTTCGTCCTCGTTAAGCCCCGTTCAGTCCCGTTCAACACCGCGTTCAGCCTCGTTTAATCCCGGATGGTGTAATTTGCTGCTTGACTGCTCGACGGCTTGACGGAACGGCGGAATTTTTTTTTTTGGTATACACAGTGAAGTAAAATTAACTGAAACGGAGCTAGTGAAATAAATACAAACGTTTCAAGGAAATAGAGACAATTGGCGAAAAGGCTAATTGATATGTTGCATAACTTTGATAAACCCAGCTACAATTGGAGGATTTGCAAGAGCTCCAGTTTAACTTTTTTAAAGCCTTTCTCAAAGTTCTCACTCGATCAGCAAAGCTAAGGGGAATTATGCCGTTGAGTGCGCTACAGAAGTTTCTTTTCCCTGAAGCTTTTCTCGGCTTTCGGCTTTATCACTTTATTGCTTTTTCACTAAACCGGAAGTACGTTTTCCCCCGCCGTTTGCATGAGCGCGCGCGCGCCGACTCTTCATAGCAACGTCGCTGCTTAGCGACGAAATTGGTAAACGCACCCTTACCCAAGCTATTTAATAGTCTTTGTTCCCACATACTTTACACGTTTGTTATATTATGAGAGTTGTATATTTATGCTTTATTACTTATAGCTTAACACACGATATGTATTTTATCGGTGATTCATTAAAGACATTATTATTATTATTGTTGTTATTGTTATTGTTTTTAATGAAACGACAGGAGCCGGCATTACTAATTAATTAATTAATTAATTACATAAATTGAGTTTGAGTTTGAATAGTGATATTGAAGTACATACAGTTTTTTTACAGACAGTTTTTTAAAATTTAAATTAACATATTATATTTACAAATATGGTTGTTACAGACCGAGCATCTACATCGATATCTAAATTATTAATTTAAAAGTCCTAGGGGTGGCGAATCGTGTCAAGAAAAGCGGAGGGTCTCGCAAAAAGTCGGTAAGTCTCGAAATCTCGCATTTTATAGGTACAGTCTCTGAGTCTCGATTTTTCTTTACTTTTCCCATCTCGGAGTCTCTGAATTTTTTTGGAGACGGTCTCAGAGTTACGCCTTTTTACTCTTTTATTAGCTTTTATTGGAGTTACGGTTTCTTGGCGGCCTCTGCATGTGTTTTACAAGGTACGCGAACGACAGCTAATTGGTTAAATGGTGAATTCCTGGTATATTTACTATTATTATTATTAATAATTCCTCACCTGGCGTGATGAAAGGTACTGGGTGTTTCATCATAACTCGGGCTTCGGTTAAATGGTGAATTCCTGGTATATTTACTATTATTATTATTAATAATTCCTCACCTGGCGTGATGAAAGGTACTGGGTGTTTCATCATAACTCGGGCTTCGATTTTTATAACGAACAAGCTCGTATCTCAAAGTCTCGGGCTCGGAATTTCAAATTGCTTTAAAGTCTCGGGCTCGGATTTTGAAAACGCAAACGCAAGTCTCGCAATTCGCCACACCTAGTCATGTAAGTTTTTGTTTGCATGCCCAATTTGCCCGTTTAGCCTAAGTTGGAAAATGTAAGTTTGACTTGTTTCTGGTATTGTAAATATGAATTTCACTGGTGTGTGTAAAACTGATTAAAATTAAAGTCCACCAGTTTGTTCAAACATTTAAAAACAAAAATAAAACATGGAGTAAGGAGAAAACATACAGTGGGCGACTAGTTTCTGTAAAAACTATCGTTTGTGCTATTTACTATTTTTGCTCTTTCTCGTAGATATAATACTTAACCTAAACTCTGTTACTTTAATCTTATTTTTTTAAATACATTTATTTCTGTTTCAGTCTAGTTTACACAAACTCTTATACTAGATCTAGTGCACTATCTACATTCACTTTTTATATATCATATTTTATTTGTCTTATATATAGATTAATTTAAATAAGTATTCCAGGGGCAAAAGCAACTTTGGTAACCCTCGTGGTTTTATGCTTGTGCTCCTCCACATTAGTAAATATATTTTGTCGCATGTCCTAAATGTAATGATTGTTTTGTTTTTGTGGAAATAAAAACCTTGAACCTTGTGAATCTGCGTCGACGGGGAAGATAAACACAGGTATAATAAACAAAGTTGATCAAGGTATCAGTGCTAACCGCCGTCAATACAATATACAATATGGAATATTATTAAGGACTGTTCAAACGGATGCAACATCGTCCAACATTTTGGATCCAACATGGTTGCACGATGTTGCACGATGTTGGATGGGGGTGTTCAAACGGATCCAACATCAATCCAACATGTTGGATAACATGTTGGATAGTACTGTGATATCGCAAAGGATTCCGGTGCTGTTTAAGTCCGCCTTCGTCGCTCGTAAGCCTGTTACTTTGGCTTTTATGTCTGTTATAGTTATATGAAGACTGTGAAGACCACGCCCCTCGGCGGAGCTTCAAGGTGCGCAGCCAGTCATTACCTTGGATCACACCACAGATCAGACACAGAATGAATCTGAGATTCAAAACACTCAAACGCGCTATGAAACTCAATGATACCCAGCTATGGGACGAATATAAATCACTTAAGAACAGTATTACTGCAGATGTGCGCAAAGCAAAGACGGCGTATTACAAGGATATGTTTGCAACAGTGAAAGATTGCAAGTCATACTGGAAACTAGTAAATGACGCCACCTCCACAACTACACATCCACCAATCGTCGCGATCAAGCGTGATGATAAATCTCTAGCTAGCAACAGACAATGCAGAAAAGGCAGACATTTTAAACACACACTTCTCGACAGTGGGAGAAAAACTAGCAGCGGAACTACCGCCACGCCTAGAGTGCTCTCACCCTGCCAATGCAGCTGATATAGCTACAGTCCTAGTAGAGACCGAAATTAATATCACGGAGAAGGGCGTCACCAATATGATAAGGAAGTTGAATCCCAACAAGGCCTGCGGTCCGGACGGTATTGAACCTAAACTGCTCAAGCTCGCAGATACAGCCATCGTGCCGTCACTCACAGCTCTGTTCATGGCATCGGCAACGCAGTATACAATACAATACAATACAATAAACTTTATTTTCTTCGAATTTAAGGTAGCAAATTACAAGATGCTAATATCTCCGAAATCCAATAAAATAACTAAAATAAATATAAAATAAAATAGAGATACATTTACTCCTGTATATATACATTTGGATATATTAACTACAAAATATAAATTTAAGTTGTAAATTCAATGAAATGATTACTAAAGAAATAAGATATACAATGTGTGGAATCATAGTAATAATAAATGAAGCTATAGTATGCTGAATAAAGGTCTAATATATAACGCTATATACATGATGTAGTGATAAATATAAAATTAAAGGTAATATATAATTAATCTGATCTACAGAAGGAACAACAGTCATTGGTAAAGTTAGTTTTAGAAATAGCTGTTTTAAAGGTTTTTATACTTGGAGAGGATCTGATAGAGTCACTTAAAGTGCCACTACGACGAAAATTTACCATTTCGATTTGCCACTTTTTCAGTGTCTATAGGTCAATCAGTATTAGAAATATCCGAAATAGTAAAAAATATTCCCAAATGGGCATGTTAAACAACAAATTTTAGGAGAGTTTACCGGTAAAATCCTGTCCGCCATTGCTGGAAGCCGTGCCCTTTGTTCAGCTTTAAACAAAGGTTTATTCACCGGAAGTGATGTCATACACTTAACACGACAACCTCGTGGCGCGAAATAGCGTGCATAAAAAAAGTAGCCAACCTCGCAAAGATAAATATAACTTTCTTCTTATGTATGTGAAGACGTTTTTAGTAGAAATATGCCTCCAGGCGTTGTGTTCTGCAGGCGAGCGTTAAGTGTATGACATCACTTCCGGTGAATAAACCATTGTTTAAAGCTGAACAAAGGGCACGGCTTCCAGTAATGGCGGACGTGTAGATTCAATATTCGGAGCTAAAAAAATAGGACTTCCTGTCGTTGTATCGAAAAACAATTTGAACTGGTAATAATATATGAACTCTACTTTATGAATATGCAAAAACATTGATATGTCAAAATTTGATCGTAGGGGCACTTTAAGGAGTTCCAAAGTTTGCTGCCATTATAATGAAAGGAATGTAGTCCATGTTTGGTAGTTTGTAAGGTTCCAAGCACATGTTCCAAGGTTCCAAGGTTCCAAGGTTCCAAGGTTCCAAGCACATGGAAAGTGGCAAAGATCTCACCTGTATTTAAAAAGGATGATGCCGAAGATAGGACTAACTATAGACAATTTCACTACTGAGCGTACCAAGCAAATTAATGGAGACAACAGTTGCGGATTCCCTCACAAATCACATGGACGTAAACGATCTATTCAGTCCATATCAGTGGGCGTATAAAAAAGCACACTCCACTGAGCTCTTACTGGTACACATAACGGAACATTGGAGGAAGGCTCTTGACGCAAAAAGAGTCATCTGTGCAATATTCTTCGACTTCAAAAAGGCATTTGACTCAATAGATCATGACGTTCTACTACACAAGCTTTACACCCTCGGCGTGTCGGACAGCACCCGCTCATGGTTAAGAGACTATCTTAAGTCTAGGCAGCAGTTTACGGTTATTAACAGGGTACATTCCAGCAGTCAAGCTGTTACATATGGTATACCACAAGGATCGGTCCTTGGACCGATACTGTTCTCGATATTTTGCAATGATTTGCCCAATACAATTTCCAATTACGAGTTCGCTAATCTATATATGTACGCAGACGATACCACCGTGTCTGTGACCGGGGCCACCATTGACGAGGCAATTAGCACTGCAAACAGTGTACTTGAGATAATGTATGACTGGTGTATGTCAAATCGAATGACAGCTCACCCGGAAAAATGTGAATATATGCTATTACACAGAGGCTCTTTTATGGGACCCATTGCAGCCGTTAGGTTTGGATCTTCCAACTTAAGAAGGGTATCCTGCACACGCTGCCTCGGGTTATCTATAGATGACAAATTAGGCTGGTCCAAGCACTTAACTGACCTAATTAAATCGTATGTCCTGAAGCTAAACCTCCTAAAGTCCCTGTATTTTCTTCCTGAGCATGCTAAGTTAGACTTCTACTTCAAGGTTATCCTTCCTGCTATCACTTATGGATTTCTATGTTGGGGATCGTGTAATATAACACTTCTAGAATCATTAAACCGAATTCATTACCGGGCTGCAAGGAGAATTTTTGGACTCCATTGGCTAACACCACGTGAGGATGTAACTGCCTCTGCCAAATGGAAGCCACTGAACTATTACTATAACCTAAGACTTGCCTGTTTTGTACATAAATGTTTTCACAACCTAGCTCCTCCTGTACTATGTAATGCCTTTCCTAAGAGAATACTTACATACTCCTTACGTAACACTCACTGTATCAGTCTACCCACACCGAAAACCAACTACCTGAAATTGTCAATAACGTACAGAGGTACGAGGCTTTGGAACAGTCTCGGTAACGACCTAAGGTCAACTGCATCACTTAATAGTTTTAAAATTAATCTTAAAAGAAACACTGAACTACTGTAAATAACTGAATAGAATAAGTTAATTAGTATAAGTTAATTAGTTTTATATTACTATTATTATTATTATTAGGGTAGAATAGCGAAGTTATAAGCACGACCACATCAGCAACGCTGTAAATTTATCGTGGGTAAATAAATATTATTATTATTATTATTATTATTATCTAGTCTTAATTCTTCCATTTTCTCGTAGGCCCTTTCATTCTTGTTCCCGAGGTGATAATCTTTGCTTGAAACGTCCCATCTTCTAACAGATCTAGCAGTTCGTCAACTTCGGCGTCTGACCACTTTCAGTCTGGTCTTGCACTTTTCTTTCCCTGTGTTTACCGCCTCCCTTTTTCCATTTGTAGGAGTTTTGCTCCTGTTTTCCTGCTCAAAATCTTCTGAAAGTAGTAAACGAAATCAAATATCCATGGATACAGCGCGAATGACGAATGAAGTGCGCGTGCGCGAGTCCAACATTGTTGGGAAAGCCGTTCAAACGGATGCAACATGTTGGGACATGCTTCATCGATCTTGTCAATCAAAAAAAATTAAGAACATCATGGATACCATAAATGGAAAGAGCAAGCCAAAATTAGTAAACACCCACATTTTAGGGTCATATCTTTAAAAGTGAAGGCATGGCAAATTTTTGATAACTCAGAATTGCTAGAATAATGGCTATCTGTTTTAAATAACAAAAGGCTGGTGAACCAGAACGAGTCTTTGCACCTCGCGTCTATTGTTTACTCATGCGTGCGCAAGAGCATCATAATGGCCTATTCAGAAAGTCCAGATGGAATTATAATTTTTCCACTTCGGGAAGGGGCGGGCAATGGAAATTTGACCCGAAATTCCATTTTGCATTTTGTGGGCCGTTTTTGTACAGGCAGCCCAATCTATGGGTTTATTTAATGTTTGAATTGTGATGTATGGGTTTCATAAATCCTTTCAAATTGTGTATCACCACCTAAAAAAGAGAGAAGGCGTCAAGCATGTGGTCGAACATGAAAACGAGGCTACAACTATTTCGTTGAATAGTCACTTGAATTTGCTCAAATCCTAGAACAATGGTTAGTTATAACTAATCTCAGCGTTTTTAGTCGTCCTAATATACGTTTGGTAAAATGTCTATCATGATCACAAAAAAGTTGAAAATTAATAATGGTAATAGAACTGAGTGGAGTGCAATTTGGTCTGAAATCATACGAGTGATTACAAAATTGCACGACCGCGAAGCGGGAGTGCAATTTGTAATCAAGAGTATGATTTCAGACCAAAATTGCACTCCACTCAGTTCTTTTACCACTTAATTATATTCATTTTGAAATTTTAACAAACGAAAAACGTTCGTAACTTTGTTATTTTACAACAACAAACTAGAAAAGTCAAGAGGGTAGCTAGAGCTTTGAATCTAAGAGCGTGCGCGAGCGATCACGCAATCCCTACGCTGTGAAATGGCTTCTTACATTCTGCTTTTTGATTGGTTCAGCAAAAGGATGCAATAACAGACACAAAATGATGCAATTTAGGCTGAAATCACTGCTACTTTTAACCAATCAAATTGCAGGAAACACCAATGATTTCAAAATGAATATAATTAAACTAAAAACGGGGTGGGTATATTGTATATTTTAAGTAACGATTGTGTGTTTATCTGATTACAATTGTGGGTTGACCCTGATAGACTGACAATGTTTGCCGACGACACTACTATACTCACTTCTGGCCACTCTATCTCCACTGTCAGTTCTCAATTGAATGAAGTCGCCTTAGCTGCACTGTTATTTTCAAGGAGTTATTTTAACTCCAAAAGAGTTATTCTGTACAAAAAAAATGGTACAGAATAACTCTTTTGGAGTTAAAATAACTCCTTGAAAATAACAGTGTGTATCTTCATGGACAAGGCAAAACAAAATGGCACTCAACATATCTAAGACCAAGACTCTACTTGTAACCTCCTCTCAGAAATTCCGTACGCTGCCTTGCTCTACATTAAATGTGGTAGTCGACGGTAATAGTATCGAGCAGGTCGACTACGCCAAAATACTAGGCGTCACTTTAGACAGTTTCATGTTATGGGAACACCACGTCGACAACATCTGCGCCATCATCAGCAGTAGACTGTCTCTTCTCCGTCGCATTAAGCCTTTCCTCACCTATGAATGTGCATTGCGCTTCTATAATTCATGCATCCATAACCATTTCATCTATTGTTCTGCTGCTTGGGGCAACTGCTCCCACCTCCACATGCTGCGGCTTCTTCGCCTTCAAAAACGCGCTGCCCGCATACTCTTGGATGCCGACTTCCGTCAACCCTCTGTTCATCTGTTCTCTCAGCTTAAGTGGATTCCGATCACCGACCTAATTAAATGTAGGAAACTTCTACTTCTCTTCAGCACATTTCTTAATCCTGATGCACCTACAAGTTTTAAGAACATGTTCAATTTCCTCTCTACTACTCGTAGAGCTTCTGGCCGCTGCACCAGAGCCAGCATGCATAACCTCGCCGTACCTTCTCAAGCATGTTAAGGCATGGTTTTTGAACCGTTCTGATAAAACATTCAAAATTCGATATCTTTGTCATTTACGTATGAAATACCCTATAACTTTGGAATAATCGTATGGTAATCGTATGTCTTAACATTTAAGGATCGCGATTTTGGAATAATCGTATTGGTAATCGTATGTCTTAACATTTAAGGATCGCGATTTTGGTGTTTTGAAGGTCACGTGACCTTAAGGCTGATAAAACAAAGAAATAAAAATGGGGTGGCGGAAGTTATTGTTTTCTTTCAGATTTTCGATTCCAAATGTTAAGCTTGTTATGAGAAATGAGACTATGTCCGGAATGGTTGACTTTTTATCACTGAAGAGGATATAAATGGCAAAAAATGGTTCCAAGAATAGGTCACGTGACCTGTTTTCTATATTTTCGCCTTAGCAGTATATCAGGGTCAACCATTCCGGACTAATCTTTAAAGTCAACCACAAGTGTAATCAGATAAGCACAAAATCGTTACTTAAAATATAAAATGCACCACCCCGTTTTGAGTTTAATTTTCAACTTTTTGTGATCACGTGGTTGGTCACGTGATAGACATTTTACCAAAATTGTATATTAGGACGATTAAAAACGCTGAGATTAGTTATAACCACCATTGTTCTAGGATTTGAGCAAATTCAAGTGACTCTATTCAAGAAAATAGCTGTAGCCTCGTTTTCATGTTCAAACCATGCCTTAACATGCTTGAGTTACCCTCGCAGTAATTCTGGCAAGCGCACTCTGGCTTATAGCGCTGCTATTCTTTTCAATTCCTTGGATCCTGACTTCAAGCAGCTTGCAACATCTAATACTACGCTCTCTTCTAATACTCTGTCTACCAGGCTGGCTTCTCTTAAGTATAAGCTTCGTAACGTTTTTCTTCCGCACATCTCCCCTGTTAACCATCTAGAGGAGCTCCTCTGCTATAACTGTCGCTCCTTGCTTCACTGCTGCTGCATTTCTGGCGCCGCGTCCAGGGCATAGCCCCTTCCATTGCGCAGTGTTCTAGTAAGTATATTTTGTTTTTGATTTTATTTCATATTAATTCTGTTTAAATTGATTCCAATTACCAGAAGTCCATAACTAGAAGTGTCCATCTCCCACTATAGGTTTGGCCCATCAGTTTACAGAGTAGTCTATTTATAGAAAGCTTTTCCCGCCATCTCGCAGCCAATGATATTCTTCGAAAATATATCAGCAGTACCTGATTGGCTAATACAGCGATTTCCTTTGTTTGTAATATTGTACAGTTATTTATATATGCGACAAAATTTTGGCGGACAAGCCGAGCGAATGCTACTTGCTAGTGTAGAAACGTCTTGATAATCAGCTATTTCTCATTTATAACAGGCAAGAACTGGTGAGCACCATATGTTCAGGAAAGACCATTATAAACCAGAACATGTGGTTCCTTTGTAACCTTTTATTTTTCCGTTTCATCCGTTTCAGACTTCGTGTTTACAGCACTTGCATGTGTGATGTATACAGAACGAAGCTAAGTTTTTGTCTTTTGGTTCATAAACACAGATTTTTGTAGTGATATTTGGCATAAATACAGCGAGTGATAAATATCACATACAAATCATGCTATTTTTGTTTATAATATGACCTAAGAAATGTACTGAAAAAGACAATCACATGTTCTCTCAAGAGTAATTAAGTGCACCGAGTTTGTTTACTTTGAGTTTGAGCTCAAGTGAACATTTGAAAATCCTGTACTGAAGTAATTTGCGTTTGGCAGATAAAAGAACAGCCCGGCAAATCTCCAAGCAAGGCTTAATAATCGACTGGAACTGAATAAAAATAGCTATAAACTGTGAAAAAAGTCAATTTCTGGTACATTTAACACTAGCAAGAAGCGAAGTTTGATTTCAGGCAGTTCATCGAGCACAATCAAACAATGAAACAGTTGTCACTTTGCTGTTTTATTAAAGACACTAACTGTTGTACATCTCCAAGAATAAACTTCACAATCGAAAACTAGAAAGCTGAACGCAACTATCACAGCTGGAAATGAATTCCAGTTGTTAAAATTAGTACAAACAAGGGTTTTTCTTCAGACAACCAGTGAACAAGATTATTAGAAGATTTGAATCAAATGCCTCACGGCAACGGGTCATATGCGACCGAGTTTCCAAGGCCGATTTCAATGGATTAAAAACAAAACAATTAAATAAAAAAATAAAAGTAAACTTGGCTTACTTTGATTTAAGTTTGTCCTTGTATAATGTCAGTTGTTCCTGGCCAGATGAATGTGAATTTTCGGTTCCGTTTTCATTCATTGTCATAATTCAAACTTTTATACTCGTCGCTAGTCAACACTTGAAGACTTGAAAATCACTTTTAACTTTCTCAAATCACCCCAAGATCCATTAGCAGAGGCACAGATGATCAGTCTATACATTTCGTTTCATTACAATTCCAATATCTTCAATTTTAGTCGTCAAAAGCCCGACATTTGCCACCGTACTTAGCTTTGTAGTTTGTAGCACCGCTTGGCGAACTGTATGTACTGAGCTTCAAACCGGGGGGCACTGCTTGCATAATAAAGGGGAGGTATGTGAGGTGTCGTCTTCAGAGCCCGACCCAGTTTGCAAAATAGAATGTAATGAAGGTGTTTTTATTAACCAGAATTTCCAATAAAATATGAAAATCAACCCGAATTGATAGTTGATTTGCTCCAAAACAAGACTTAGTTTGCCAAATTGGGCTCAAACCTTTATCCGGTACTGCCGCACATCTCATTTACGTCGTGTACATGAGTGCCCCCCCGGAGCCATGACTCTCGCATCTGACCCAATGTCCGCCATTGATTTCCCCCGCGAAATTTGAGATTAGCATTTCTAAAAATAGACTACTCTGTAAACTGATGGGCCGCTACCCCAATACCAGATGGACACTTCTGGTTATGGACTTCTGCAATTACTCATTACATCTTGTAATGTCGTAGCCCGTGCGTTAATTTTTTCCCATACTTCCTTTCCTTTCCATTACGTTTTATTTGTAACATAGAGGGCCGCATGTTAGATAACTATGTAAGGTTAATGTGTCTTCCCTCTGTAAATAAAGAATATTGTATTGTATTGTATTGTAAGGCGAAAATATAGAAAACAGGTGACGTGACCTATTATTGGAACCATTTTTCGCCATTTATATTCTCCGGCTTCAGTGATAAAAAGTCAACCATTCCCGGGCATTTCCCATAACAAACTTAACATTTCGAAGCGAAAATCTGAAACAAAACAATAACTTCCGCCACCCCATTTTGATTTCTTGTTTTATCAACCTTAAGGTCACGTGACCTTCAAAAAACCAAAATACCAATCCTTAAATGTTAAGACACACGATTACCGTCTTATTCCAAAGTTATCAGTAGGGTATTTCATACATAAATAACAAAGATAATGAATTTTGAATGTTTTATCAGAATTGCTCATAAACCATGCCTTAACATGCTTGAGGAATCTTCCTACGACTTAAAACTGCAACAATCACCTACAATCTCTACCTCTTTTAGAGGAAATAGTTATTTTCCACAGTAGGAATCCTTGCCAAGTTAAGACATTACATACCTCGACACAGTCTTGTAAATAATTATCCTCGCCTTTTAATTATGTCCTTGGGGTCAAGCTGCGAAAACATACTCACCCATGCATAAACTCCTTATACTTCAGTCAAAAACGGGCACTTCGGTTGAACTACTTCAGTAAACCAATAGAACATGCAGTTCCTATTTTTATACCGTTAGGTACCTTACCTTTCTCGCTACTTTACGTTGAAAATTTCTGCAAAATGATGCATGATGTTTCAAACTTAAATACACTAAAAATATATTAAATCTATTTCATAAATAAATCAGAAGTTCACAAATATACAACTCGATCCTCATCAAAAGAGGTGCAGTTTTCCAAAACAGAGAAACAGAGAAAATATTTTTCCAGGATGGGAATGTGGAAAGTTCTCCCCCTTTCGGTCAGAGTCTCTGAAGATATAAACATACTTTTTTTTAAACGAATTAAAAGTTATATTCCTGAATATACGTTCAACAGATCATAACTGTGCTGAAGTTAACCAAATCTCTACAATATTAAAAAAATATGTACATCGCTGCTATTTTGATCAATCTTTTATCTGTGATTTCAATATCTGTTAAATGAAATCCCTGCTATTTCGAATTCCTTTTTTGTTAATCATGAGTTTGCACAACAGACACTGAGATCTGTGTGTAAATGATGTGTCTTAGTTTCTCTCTCACCATTAGTTTTGTTTATAAATGAAGTTGAAGTTGCTGGAATTTGAGATACTTGTATAACTGGTCGTAGGTATTTTTTATTTTTTTATTTCTTAATAATATGCAGGTTATACTCTAATATACATGAATTTAATCAGTAGAAACGTTGAAAACAGTAGAAAATATATCCATGATAGGAGTTGATTAAAAATATAAACGTTGTGCGCTTATCGAAATGATGATGACAAATAATTGGCAAAAATATTAATTCACGTTTCATATTTCGAAGTAATAAACCTTAGTTCTCACATTTTGATCGGAGCTACTTTCGACCGTAGTTAAACGGAATGCACGGGATTAACGGGTCAGTTTCAGAGTCGTTTAACGGTCGGAGGGATCGATCGGAGAACGCTGTTGAACGAGATTGAACTATGGTGAATGTGGATGAACGGGGACTCGGCCGAACGCGGTTGAACGCGATTTAAGGGGTCAAAAAAAAAAATTCTCTTGACGGGGTTTAACAGATTTGAACGGTGTTGAATGAGGTTTAACCATGCCGACGGTGTTGAACAGGTTTGAACGAGGTTAAACCGGGTTGAACGCAATGGAACTATCATGTGGTGAATGAGGGTGAACCAGGTTAAATGAATGTGAACGGGTTAAACAGGGTTGAACGAGGTTAAACGGGGTTGAACAGTGTTGAACGGGGTTGAACGAGGTTGAACAGGGTAGGACGAGGATGAACGGGGTTGAACGGGGTTGAACGAGGTTGAACGAGATTGAACGGGGTTTAACGAGGATGAACTGGGTAGAACGAGGTTGTTGAACGGGGTCGAACGGGGTTGAACGAGGTTGAACGGGGTTGAATAGGGTTGAACGGGATTGAACGGAGTTGAACAGGGTTGAACGGGATTAAACGAGGTTGAACGGAGTTGAACGAGGTTGAACGAGGTTGAGTAGAACGAGGTTGAACGGGGTCGAACGAGGATGAACTGGGTTGAACGGGGATGAACAGGGTTGAACGGAGTTGAACGATGATGAACAGGGTTGAACGGAGTTGACGAGGTTGAACAAGGTTTAACGAGGATGAACTGGGTTGAACGGGGATGAACAGGGTTGAACGGGGACGAACTGGGTTGAACGGAGTTGAACGGAGTTGAACAGGGTTTAACGGGGATGAACGAGGTTGAACAGGGTTGAACGAGGTTGAACAGGGATGAACGGGGTTGAACGGAGTTGAACAGGGTTGAACGATGTTGAACAGGGTAGAACGGGGATGAACTGGGTTGAACGGGGATGAACTGGGTTGAACGGGGATGAACTGGGTTGAACGGAGTTGAACGAGGAAGAACTGGGTTGAACGATGTTGAACAGGGTAGAACGAGGATGAACTGGGTTGAACGGGGATGAACTGGGTTGAACGGAGTTGAACGGACGGAGTTGAACGAGGTTGAACAGGGATGAACAATGTTGAACAGGGATGAACGATGTTGAACGGAGTTGAACAGGGTTGAACGGAGTTGAACGAGGTTGAACAGGGTAGAACGAGGTTGAACAGGATTGAACGAGGTTGAACAGGGTAGAACGAGGATGAACTGGGTTGAACAGGGTTGAAAAAGGTTGAACGGGGTCGAACGAGGTTGAACAGGGTAGAACGAGGATGAACAGGGTTGAACGGAGTTGAACAGGGTTGAACGAGGATGAACAGGGTTGAACGGAGTTGAACGAGGTTGAACAGGGATGAACGGGGTTTAACGGAGTTGAACAAGGTTGAACATGGTTGAACGATGTTGAACAGGGTAGAACGAGGATGAACTGGGTTGAACGGGGATGAACTGGGTTGAACGAGGATCTCAAGCATGTTAAGGCCTGGTTCATTTAACGGAAAATAGATGTACGTTAAAAAATGTTTTCTGACAGAAATAACAGTTTAAACAAAATCGAATTACACCATAATACTAATATAAACTTCCTTAAATTTGTTATGTGGATGGTTGTCGTATCACGTGATCGATGACGTCAAAATTATATTAAATCGTTTAAGTGAAATGCGGCTACGACGATAACATGAATATAAAGTAATCCCGCTAAAACATTACTCCTCCCGCAGTGTTACAGATCACGCTTGGAAAACATGACTATCGTGTAAAGATAAGGAGATATTAAGGGTACAAAAAAGTCACGTGACCTATTTTGCATATGTTCGCCTTAATAACTCTTTAACGAAACATTGTAGTCATCTTTTCTAAGCTGATTTAGGTGAAAGGCTTCAACCTTAACTAAACGTATCCACTCATAGTCCTAGCTGTTTTAAACTCGGAGCCGCGTTTTTGATTTACTGATTTCGTGTTCTAAGTCACGTGACAGACCACGTGACACGTTTTACTACACACAAACCACTTAAGGTAGTCAAGAATGGCGATACCTATTATCGTGAGAAACTTGGCGTACCTACCATACTCGGCTGTGCTGAAATAAGGAAAACAGTTTTTACCCGAAATTTGACCCCTGAACCAGGCCTTAACATGCTTGAGATGAACCGGGTTTAACGAGAATGAACAGGGTTGAACGAGGTTGAACAGGGTAGAACGAGGTTGAACGGGGTTAAACGAGGTTGAACAGGGTTGAACGGGGTCGAACGAGGTTGAACAGGGTAGAACGAGGTTGAACAGGATTGAACGAGGTTGAACGGGGTAGAACGAGGATGAACTGGGTTGAACAGGGTTGAAAAAGGTTGAACAGGGTCGAACGAGGTTGAACAGGGTAGAACGAGGATGAACTGGGTTGAACGGGGTTGAACGGGGTCGAACGAGGTTGAACAGGGTAGAACGAGGATGAACTGGGTTGAACGAGGTTGAACGGGGTAGAACGAGGTTGAACAGGGTAGAACGAGGATGAACAGGGTTGAACGGAGTTGAACAGGGTTGAACGAGGATGAACAGGGTTGAACGGAGTTGAACGAGGTTGAACAGGGATGAACGGGGTTTAACGGAATTGAACAAGGTTGAACATGGTTGAACGAGGTTGAACAGGGTAGAACGAGGATGAACTGGGTTGAACGGGGATGAACTGGGTTGAACGAGGATGAACCGGGTTTAACGAGGATGAACAGGGTTGAACGAGGTTGAACAGGGTAGAACGAGGATAAACTGGGTTGAACGTAGCCTCCTTTGCAGACGTTTTTACTTCCGCTCGAGGAACGGAAACAAATATATCGCCAATCAGAGAGACCATCACTAGGCCTTTTAACGAAACTGGCGGTTACAGACTAATTTTGAATTTGGAACTCTAGAAAATTTCTCACGTGGAACTGTCATAACACACGGTGAAGACCCCAGTCTGTCTTGGTCCTCTGATTGGCGAGTTCCAAATTCAAAATTAGTCTGTAACCGCCAGTTTCGTATAATTTCACGCTTAGGGGTCCCCCAATGAAGAAAGGCGATTTGCATCGTTTTGGGTAGGGTCGGGAAAATTTTGGACCGCTTTGGTCATTCTGGTTCTGACAGATCATTGCAAGGTCGCGCTTTTGGGGTCTCGAGGAGGCCGTTTGGCGATGAAAAATTTGATGGATTTTCCTAAATCTCTGGTCAGATGTTGCTTGATAACTATTCCCTCCTGTACCGAAAGCTGAATAGCGAGCGAGGAAGAAAAGTGCCGATTTTTGGGTGATCTTTGAGGTAAGTGTGTGCTTTGGCGAGGTCGACTTGCCTACCTTGTTAACTTTCTTAGAGCCTCGGCCAACGGTCAAAATTTCGAATCCTAATAAATTGCTTTAGAAGGCCCCAAATCGCCAAAAAAACACTCACACAACTTCATTAAGTATCAATCTTTTATTATTGAAGATTCATTTCGTAGGAATCGGAAAAGAAAATTCACACGAAGCAATTATTTAAACTCTTCTGAGATCGTTACGAAACTAATCTATAAACCACAGGTAACCCAACAGACTAATAAGCGGGAAATATACGTCGAGTCTGGGAAGCCTGTGGTTGAACGGGGATGAACTGGGTTGAACGGGGATGAACTGGGTTGAACGGAGTTGAACGAGGATGAACTGGCCGGGGTTGAACGAAGATGAACAGGGTAGAACGAGGATGAACTGGGTTGAACGGAGATGAACTGGGTTGAACGGAGTTAAACGAGGATGAACAGGGTAGAACGGTTAAACGGGGTTGGACGAGGTTGAACGATGTCGAACGGAGTTGAACGATGTTGAACGGAGTTGAACGAGGTTGAACGGGGCTGAACGGAGTTGAACGAGGTTGAACAGGACTGAACGAGGTTGAACGAGGTTGAACGATGTTGAACGGAGTTGAACGATGTTGAACGGAGTTGAACGAGGTTGAACAAGGCTGAACGGAGTTGAACGAGGTTGAACAGGGATGAACGGGGTTGAACGGAGTTGAACAAGGTTGAACAGGGTTGAACGATGTTGAACAGGGTAGAACGAGGATGAACTGGGTTGAACGGGGATGAACTGGGTTGAACGATGTTGAACAGGGTAGAACGAGGATAAACTGGGTTGAACGGGGATGAACTGGGTTGAACGGGAATGAACTGGGTTGAACGGGGATGAACTGGGTTGAACGGAGTTGAACGAGGATGAACTGGGTTGAACGAGGATGAACAGGGTAGAACGAGGATGAACTGGGTTGAACGGGGATGACCCGGCGGGGATGAACTGGGTTGAACGGAGTTGAATAAGGTTGAACAGGGTTGTACAGGGTTGAACGATGTTGAACAGGGTAGAACGAGGATGAACTGGGTTGAACGGGGATGAACAGGGTAGAACGAGGTTAAACGGGGTTGAACGATGTCGAACGGAGTTGAACGATGTTAAACGGAGTTGAACGAGGTTGAACAGGGCTGAACGGAGTTGAACGAGGTTGAACAGGACTGAACGAGGTTGAATGAGGTTGAACGAGGTTGAACGATGTTGAACGGAGTTGAACGATGTTGAACGATGTTGAACGAGGTTGAACAAGGCTGAACGGAGTTGAACGAGGTTGAAAAGGACGGAACGAGGTTGAACGAGGTTGAACGAGGTTGAAAAGGGTTGAAAGGTGGAACTGGGCTGAAACTAATATAAGTACATAATAATTATCTTATGTGAAGTACCTACCGGCAAAACGGTATGCTCCGTAGGCCAAAAGAACGAAGGCTCTGCTATCAAATACAAATTACCGAGGGTTTCAACTTTTTTAGTAAATAATTTTATAACTTATATTAGTAAACTCACAATGAATTACAAATTAAGAAAACTTCAACCTGTTAAAGTCATAGGCTTAGCTTTTAAGTAGTTTTCTTATTTTTTGACAAAACAGTTCACAAATGGATACTTTTAAGCAGAAATTTTAAAATCATTTCAGGTTTCGCGGGAAACTGGGGGCGGCCGCGCGCCGACAAGAAATAGCAAATACGCATGCGCGTAACGTTTTGCCGCGGTGTGCGTTCACGTTATCGGCGTTTTTAAACGAATATCAAGACAAGATAAAAGGCTGATTGTACGGTATTGGGAATATAATATATATAATTACTACCGATATTTCGGTTGGCCCTCAGGGTACACAAGTATATGGCAAGAAACCGTTAGTTACAACACAGGCTTACCATCCTCAAAATTGGCTTTGGGCTTCCTGTGGCCGGATTCGTCATTTCCCCCGGATTTTGCCTTGTTTACCTCAAATTTGCAGGATAAATATAGCGTTATTTCTACAGTTGAAATCTTTAAACTTGTATCACTAATAAACTTTACTTATTATATTTACCAGTTCTGTGTGTCTTCCTGTCGTCCGATGCATTTTAGAGATGCTACAGGTCATAGTCGAGTACGTCCTTCATGTAGATGAATATTGACAAGGACGTACTCGACTATGACCTGTAGCATCTCTAAATAAAATGCCATCGGACGACAGGAAGACACAGAGAACTGGTAAATATAATAATTAAAGTTTATTTTGATAAAAGTTTAAAGATTTCAACTTCAGAATTAACGCTATGAGGTAAACAAGGCAAATCCGTTTGACAACTGACGAATCCGGCCACAGGAAGCCCAAAACCAATTTTGAGGATGGTAAGCCTGTGGTTACAAATTTTAAATTTTGAAAACATGAATGTGATGAGACTAGGAGATAAAATTACAAGTGATGAGTGGGCGTGATAGAGAACTAAGATAAATACAATTCTATAATAGAGACTGAGTAGTATAAAATTACATTTCTTACTTTCTGTTCATGCCTTTAGCTAGGTTCTAGTGTTTGTCCGTTATCAATAAGAAATGCCTTGCGTACGCCATCTCTATTAGAGTGGATGAGTTCTAAGGGAATTAATTGCATGTCATTAGGGCAATGGTTGTTAGTAAGAAAATGATCCGAGACAGCAGTAGCTTTAGATTTGTTAGTAGGTTCACAGGCAGCCCAGACTCGACATATATTTCCCGCTTTTTGGGTTACCTGTGGTATGTTTCATTAGCGATCTCGGAAGAGTTTATATAATTGCTCCTTGTGAATTCTCTTTTCCGATTTTTCAGGCCAAACGACGTGAAAACGGCCTGGAAAACAAATTCCGAATTCAAAATATTTCTCTCGGTATACGATCTGCAGATTGATCGGTCCACAAATCAGCGGTAGACATCGCAGGCGGTGCTTTCAAGATGCGTGGGCATGGCAACTGAAACTTTTTGAAAATACCCTCAGCTCCGTTATGCTTGAAGTACACGACAACTCTTCTTAGTAATCCAGTCAATCTACGGTTTCAGGTGGAACAAATTGTAACATAATTTATTTCACTGCTATTCGATCGAGGCAAGGCCACTTAGCAACATATTGAAAATCCCAAAAATTCCCTGTGGTGGAACATGTCGAAAAAGTCGATCTACGATTTTGAGCTCTCGCCACAGGGTTCCTGCGTCAGGAAGAAATAAAATTAATTTTCATAAAATATTTACAGTCCGTTTTTAAATGTTTGTATATCAGGATTGCTAGAGTGGTAAATTAGAAAATAAATTAATTATTTTCATGGCCAATTTGCTTATATTAGCAGTTTTTATTTGTTCCACAGGGACCCCACATCGCAAATATGATCCAATGGCTGTGTGAAAATGTCGAGATTTTAAAGGAAACAGAGACAAACAATTATTTTATCGTGGTATTTTACTTCAAGAGATTTCCGTATGCCACATACATGTAGTTCATCTTGACTTTTACCAGCATTCTTGATTCACAGTAGCTCTGATACTAAAGTGTTCTTAATCATCATCATCAAGATCCGGTGGCGAGGAGTTTGTGCAGTTTTGGCCCTTGCATACACCACACGCTGGAGAGCATTCCAAGTCATGTTTCCTGCAGGTGCATCGCTGTGTACGGCAATCTGTTTTGCAGCTACATCGGATCATCTCCAGCGGAGACTGGTGTGCTGGGGGCAGCAGGTCTGTTAGAACCGGGAAAAGATTTCCATTCGATAGTCTCCAACCCCATTCTTCTGGCCGCAACTAATCGTTTCCATTCCACTCCTGGATCTGATGGTACACTCTCAGGCTGTGGTAGGCAGCTGCTGCTGATGTGGGCGGAAGATTATCTGGCTGTAGGAATGATGTTCCTGTGCTGACCTTCTGACAAAAGCGTGTATATCGTAGGGAATCCAAATCGGTATCAGGCCCGCCATTGCAAAGACACACGATAGCTCTTTCACCTGCCTTGATGATGTCCTCTCTAGTGGCTGTTGGACTGCTAAACACATCGGCTTGCTCGCGGAAGTGGGTGTCCTGTGCGATCCGCGATACACCCTTGCCTACACCGTGCCTAGATGTCGTGTCGCATCCAAGGATTACGTGTACAAACAACATACCCGCGCATAAAGTGGGACCAAGGGAGGACTTGTTTGCTTGATGTTCCATACTCTCCTCGTCCTAATGCGTTGTCTTGGCTCTGAGTGGAAGTACACACCGTGCGCCTCCATTTCAGCATGAAACCACAGAAGCACCAGCAGATCTGTGTCATCGCCGCCCACGAGGACGGTGGTCGTGTTTCTAGCGAACTCCACGGCGACACGAACAATGGTGAGGTCAGCGTCTCCTGCTGCATGGATCGTCACACATCCAGCTGTTTGAAATCTGCTGCTTGGGAAGTCGATGAACTTCTGCTTGTTGGCTGGATTTCGAAGACACTCATCCTTCTTTGACTTGATCGTCATGTCACTAGCAAAGTTGACAGTTGGTCCGTAGTTGCCTGTGCGCCTCAGGTGAGTACAGTCCTTTGTGAAGGGACCATCTCCATAGCCATCAAATACTATGGTTGCCCTACCATGCCTGCGCTCCATGTACTGGAGGTAGAGGGTACGTGGCGACTGCATCATAGGTAAACCCATGCGGCCATGATACGCGGTGTAACAGAGCACCTCCATCTAAGACATAGTTGACATCGCCTATGGGTCGAGCTGTCTGGTAATCCTTTGTCTTCTCCCAAACGGCATCTGCGAGGACAGGTTTGTTTGCTGCTCTTGGAAGAAGTGATGTCTCGAAAAGAGAAGGAGGGTAGCTGTACATCTCGTATTGAAAGAGTTCTTTTGTATTATCATACCGTCCTCCAATAACAATGACGTATAATCGTTGAAAGAGCAGTTGCGTATCCACTTGCACACTTCCCTCACTCAGCGTCACAGCTGTCTTCGATGCGAGGTGCATCATCTCGTCAAATAGATCCTGGGATGATCTGGCTCCGAATACCAACCGCCGTGGTCTCATGTTACCCCAGGGTGTGCTGAATGTTGCTATTGCTCTCGACTCTGGGTCTAGTTGCAGTTGATGGTATCCCTGCCTGAGGTACATCTTGGAGAAGATTTTACAGTTGTGAAACTTGTGAGTGAAATCCTCAACCACAGGTCCTTGTGTGATTCTATTTCTCTCCATGTGCTTGTTTGGAACTCTTAGGTCCACACTGGCTCTAGCTATCATGTTTGGTTTGAGCTGATCTTGATCCACTTTGCTGAACCTTGGTTTTGGTTGTACAACCAATGGAGAACACCATGTGACTGGCTCCCCCTGTGGTACTTCTTCAAAGATTCCTTCCCTTACACCTTGGTCCAGCCATTCCTTCAGTGGTTTTTGTAGGTAGTACGCTACTGGTCGTGGCTTCTGGGCAATAGATACTGCCTCTGGCTTCATGCTGAATCTTGCATAGATATCTTTGTTGTTCTTGATGTCTTGTATCTTCCCTATACCTTCAAATACATTCTTGTACCTGTTAGTGATCTCCTTGAGTTGGGTGTTCACTGTCTTGTCACTGCTGAGTACTTTAATATCAGCACTCTCGTCTGGGATTCTTAGGTGGTTGGTTGCCGCTAGCAACCCTTCTGGCTGGATGTGCAGCATGCCCAAGTTGATAAGAGTGGCTCTACTCAAGAGTGATGGTGAGTTGATATCTCCCTCGGACAACGACAAATTTCGTTTCTTCCGGTACAGAATCTGTACCTCGTCCCTGATTGGTTGATTCAGTTGTGGCCATGGAAACCGAGGCATTCGGATCAAAGGAACATTTTGATTGGTTTTCATCTTGAGATCGTGTTACAAACCGGTTCACGAGTCTTGACAGATTGTACACAAACGTTAATGTTTCACAGTGCTGTACAATTTGAGTTAGCCTCGAAATAAACGAGTTGAAGTCTGTTCATGTTCTTGAAGCGGCGTGATGTCATCTCAGTACGGCCTACTGGCTAAGGAAAATCGCTGATTTTCCAACTCATACCTGGTATTTGCTTCTTCCTTCACGTTCGATTATCCAAAACGAGCAATTGTACTGGTGGTTTGCCCTCTATATGCCCTAGCTGATTTACTCCCACATAACAGAGCTAGAACAACGAGGAATCAAAGCATGCTCATTGGGAGATCCAAACATCAAACCCGACGAAGTAAATCGAGGAGAATTTTCCTTTATCTTCACAAATCCCGACAACGGCATGTTTTGTTTTGAATCACACACGACTTCACCACGTGAAAGTGACATGCAAATTAACCGCTGAGTCGAAACCAGGCTATGGGCATGAGATTGAGGTTGGCTATTCGAGCGGCCAGAGGGGCTCAACGGTCGTCACGCAAAACAAAACTCCTTCGGGGAATCAAAACTCTTTCGATCGCGGCACATTACAGTATATTCGTACCTAAGCCCCTCTGGAACCAGGGTAGGAGTCAGGGTGCGAGTTATCAAATTAATTAAATTTACAGTTTTGATAAGCGGACACCCTCGGGAATTGAAAAAAGTGTCCGTTAGTAGAGCTGTCCGCTTACGAGAATTATTCCCATAAGCGGACACCAAAGAAAAATAGGGTGGATGTCCGCTTACGGGAGAGTTAATTAGCGGGTGTTAATTATGTTTTATTGGGTAGACAAAAATAGCAATTGAAGATATAAAGCGAAACTCTTTATTGGTGTCCATTGTTAAAACTCGAAAAAAAGAAAAGAAATATACTGTAGTATCACTCTTCTATATTTAACAAAAAGTTAAACGGGACTTATTGCTGCCGTCTATACATGTAACTTTGGTGCTTCTTAAAAACATCCCATTAACAAACAAATACATATCGTGACCAGAGAAGGTTTGCTTGGTCCTATGAAAGTTAGCAGAAATAGTCCCTTATGGTTGACTGCCTCCTTGCCACTAGAGACTTCAGTCTCATGTCTACTAAGACATCATTGACCTTGGTAATTGCCTGGGCTAGCGGCTCGTTTCCTTGCCAGTCAGAAAATGTCCGCTTACGAGAGAGCGTAAACAAAATATAAATCCAATTTTCATTTTCAAAAGTGTCCGCGTCCCCTTACGAGAGAGTGTACGCTTACGGGAATGTGTAAATACAGAGTTTGACTGGGAGGTAAAACGGGGATTTGAAAAGGCGTCCGTAAGTAGAGCTGTCCGCTTACGAGAGTGTCCGTTAGCGGAGAGTTGACTGTATACCCTTCCACGGTTTCTTTGAACTTTTGATATATACGTACAACAGCCAAACCGCCGAAACTGCCGAAAAGAGCACCTCGAAGTTTGGCACAAACTTGCCCCCAATCAAAATTTCCATACAAACGTATGTAAAATTTTCCGAAATTTTCCGACTTTGCGGGCCTGTAACTTTGCTCCTATTCAAGATATAACTCTCAAATTTGGAATTTTGACTAACCTCGAGGTGCTCTTTTCAGCGGTATTGACGGTTTTGCTGTTATACATATATATCAAAAGTTCAAGGAAACCGATTGCAAAATAAACAATTGTTGTGCCAGTTATAAAATCCAGGCTCCATACAAGCGTGATCAGTTATTTAAATCTGAAAAAAAATGTCTTCCCTCTTCTTATTCAGGGTCGTAACGAGGTATATTTTGTCTCTAGTGATACCGTATTTTTACCCAGAACCTTGATCCCTGATCCAAATTTTCCAGTAATTTGAGCTTTAAAAAAAGCGTCTTGAGAGACTGCAAACGAATATATATTAATAGTGCAAAAAACTTATTTAGGGTGCGTTCGATTGACCGTATTCCGGAATAAGAATAGATGGAATAGTCTCTGAAAATCACTGGTTCGGGCATATTTTGCACTGTAAGCTACAAATGCTTGCTGATATATGATATTCCGGATACAATTAGTATTTCAGTGGTTAAAAAATCTCAGTATAATCGATTTGTAGTGATCATTCTGTTTATTCTTATTCCGGAATACGGTCAATCGAACGCACCCTAAATCTGCCTAATCGAGCCCGGTGTTTATTTTTCGAGGGTACGTTTTCAATGCTTTATATGATGTACAAGCAAAATCCACACGGACTATCACTTCCGCTAACTTTATTGCGAGCGCGAGCAAAATATTTTCTGGCTTTGTGGTAAAAAGAGGGATCATTACTAGAAATTTGAGCTAACCCTAACCAATGTCCTTTTTTTTGCAAGGTCCGAGCACAGCCAAAAATAACGGCAATAATTCGATATCATTTTGAAGAACGATTCAGCGTTCATTCACGTGCGAAACGACGCTGGGCCGCCGGCCTCGAAGGCCGGGAAGCCAATTACTAGCAATTTCGCAATCGTATGGCGAATTTTATTTAGCAAAAATTTTTTTTCAAAAACTCGACCAGACTTTGAACTCATTTTTGGCACTTTGGGCTGCAGTTGCCATCTGAAAGCTGCTGAGTGCTGCTATCTTCCAGTGTCCGTAATAGTGATGATGCGAGGGGTTTCTGGAAAACCCGAATAGCGAATAGCGCGAATAGTGCGAATAGTCGCGAATAGTAAATATAAGTTAAATATTAATACTTTCAGAACGTAAGTCCTTCAACGAGTACAAACCTAGACGAACCTGACGAGAGAATCACGCTGTCAACATTCGCCATTTTGTTTTCCTCCATGGATGGGTTACCTGTGGCACTCGAAAGCGAGGCTGATCACGGCGCATGAAGCGGAATCGTTAAGGTGATGTTACACGAGACGATTTTTAACAACGATTTTTCGCGACGATTTTTAATGCATGTTACACGAGACAACTTTTAGCGCAACATTGTTGCGGCAACGGGTATTTACACGGGACGATTTTTAGCGCAACATCTAGCTAGCACCTAGGCTCCTACTCCGACACCCTCGTTTAGAAACATGGCTGACGAGTGAAGTCTTTGTTTGTTGACGTAGCCTCGTTTCCGTGGGCGTAGCGAACAGGTTTCTGGGACGACGTTGCGCGAAAAGTCAACGGCGAGGGTGTTACACGAAGCAACTCCAACAAAATTCGGGCAACAATGTTGCAGGTTTTTGAAGGTAATTCAAAACTTGCAACATGTTGCCGCAACGAAGATTGCGTTAAAAATCGTCCAGCGCGCCATGTTACACTATGTTGACTTTTCGCGCAACAATGTTGCACGAAAAATCGTCGTTAAAAATCGTCTCGTGTAACATCACCTTTAGAAGGCAACTTTGCCGAAATGTTGGAGAAAATAATAAAACAGCAAACGTTTTCTACATACGTCATCGTGCACCTGACAGACCTAGTTGGGTTCCCTGTGGCCTCCGGTTTAGGTCAGCGATCACCAAAGACCGCCTGGGAATGCTTCGAGTTGTAGACATTTCTTTTTATAATAGTTCCTTTTTTTTATTTCGCCGTTTTTTTTCGGATAGCGTGTTTTCAGTTTTCCATACATTTCTCTGTAAATTTTCCCGCGGACTTTGACTCGTTGTTACAGACAAATGTATGCTAAACTGAAAACACGATTGCACGCTTTCCAGCGCAGGTACATCCATCAAATTTTAATAAGTTTTAAAATAATCTTTTACCAGACAGTGAATATTTAAGAAATTCGATTTTACTGAAATTATTTGGCACCGGATTCACATACAAACACTGTATTTCGCGCCATGTTTGCACCCCTTTAAAAATGTCGGAATCTGAACCGCAAACTCTCTGAATTTCTATAACGGGATCTGAAACAACCATAAGGGCTGATCAAAGCCAGGACTAATCCATAGATGAAATTGGAATTAAGCGTGTTGGTTTTTGTGGAGGGAGGAAAACCGGAGGACCCGGAGAAAAACCCTCGGAGCAAGGGCGAGATACCAACAAACTCAACTCACATATGGCGATATGGCGCCGCCCCCGGGAATCGAACCCGGGCCACAGAGGTGAGAGGCGAAGCGTTTAACCACTGCACCACCCTGGCTCCCCTCAGCAGGAGGCCTTCACCTCTTAAAATCTGGCTTTTTATTGGACCCCATTTGGATTGTACTGACAAAGAATTCCATTGTTTTAGGGTTAGGGTTTGTATTGTTTCAAGGTTAGGCATTGTTTGGATAGCCAGTAATAATTCCAGGTTCACGTGGTCTGAAATGGGCAACAAACAGGCAAGCTGAAAGGATCCATTCCCCTGTACACGCTCTCCGAAAAAAAATCGGCGCAAAAAAGAAGAAAGAACTAAAAAGAAATAGCTACATCACGAGGATTTGGTGAAACCCAACTACAGTGGAACCTCGATTTAACGAAGTGCCAAGGGACTGGGGAAATTGGTTCGTTATATCGAGGGTTCGTTAAATCGAAAACCTCGTTATAACGAATTTTCGGAAAAACAACCAAAATGTTCGTTATATCGAGGTATAGTTTTGTGACGAAGTAACGAAGTTAATGAGACCTAATAAGAGACAAAGAGGATAATGCCAGTGTCTGTACTGTATATAAACATCTAATGAGCTGTTGACTGAGGGGTTGTTCTCTTGTTACAGGATTAAAGGATTTTCATCGCTGTTGGTCTGTTCCGCATTCATCTTTTGTCGCGTGTTGACGTTTATTCGTTATATCGGGGTAGATTTTACGTTTGGGCTGCCGAATTGTGTTCGTTATAACGAGGATTTCGTTATATCGAGGTTCTGTTACATACATTTTACTTGTAATTTTGCCGGGCTGAAGAATATCGTTCGTTATACCGAGATCGAGGTTCCACTGTACGTCTGTCAGGTATCGATCGGCCTCGCTTTCGAGTGCCACAGGTAACCCATCCATGGAACTGAGTTACACGAGGAAAACAAAATGGCGAGTGTTGACAGTGTGATTCTCTCGTCAGGTTCGTCTAGGTTCGTACTCATTGAAGGACTTACGTTCTGTAAGTATTAATCTTTAACTTATATTTACTATTCGCGACTATTCGCGCTATTCGCTATTCGCTATTCGGGTTTTCCAGAAAACCATGATGCGAGTTGAAAAATGCGAGTTGCAAGACAAAGTAAGAAAAATGATATTAGAGTCCTGCGATGGAAACTAATTTTTGAGGGGGAAATAATCAATTTTTCCGTTTACAGGAACTCCGAGTTTCGACGAAACGTGGACCCCCGCTTCTGGACCCCTTTTCATACCAGCGTGGTTATAGCGATACTTTGTGTTGATAAACATTACAATTGTTATGCTAATGACCAACCATGATTTCAAAAGGCCGCTTTGTGTCAAGAACCAATGGATCTCTGGTTGGCACATTAATGACAATGGATATCGCTATTCACTTTGTTCTATCTCTAATTCTTCCAGAGACGTTTCGTATTATCTCTATGGCGACTCTACAACTCTCACATCGGCCCCTCCGGTAGACCGGTGCGACCACTTTATATCAGTTTAAACATTCCTAACGAAATTTCTATGCTACCGGCGACAGTTCAAATTCGACAATTCCAGTTCTTCACTGTGGCACTGGTTCTTCCCCGGTTCTTTATTGTGGTCCGGCTCAACGCTATTCTAATATCTCAAGCAGTCATTTGCTTTTTTCGATAAATGTTCAGTTCCTTTTTTTTGCCAGCTTAGTTATTTTCTTCTTGACCATTTAAGTTATTTCCCGTTGTTTCTATCGATTTTCCAGCGAGAATCGAAATCGCCTTTCCAATGAAAGTCGCTTTGTTTATGTTTCCACAGGGGTCCGGTCAGTTTTACAATTTCCTCTCAGAGTTGAGTTTCGCTCCTTTTTCTTGTTCTGTCATTTTTTTCCTGATACAATACTTTTCTTCTTTGCCCTCCTACTTTGTTCATGTCATTTCCAGTTCGATAAATTGTTTTTGCAATCCGAAAAGTAGTTTATTCAGTTCTATATATTCGATTCATGTCCGTTAGCCATATCCCATTTAGACGGTTCTGTTCGTTTATTTATTTATTTATATATCATAATTCGCAAAGCTAATGCGCATCACTGCGAATATATAAAATAAATTGCGAAGAACAAAACAAACGAAATTAAACTAAATATGAACAAAACATTGGCAGTTTGCTAGACACGTAATTCAAGTAGTGCAGACTTAAATGCACTGAGTGTCTGCATCTCGATGACATAGTCCTGAAGCAAGTTCCAATCCTTTATGGTTCTTGTGAAAAAGCTATATTTATAAGTATTGCTAGAACTACCCATATAATAAAGCGCTTAGGGTGATACGATCGCGTTACACGGGTAGGTTTCTGAATGTATGAAGGAAGCTCAATAGATGTCAGGCCGTTCACGATTTTATAAAAGATACAGTTAACCTAGCACACTTTCTGCGTATTTATAAAGTTGGCCAGTTCAGTTCATTCAGGAGATTCGTCACAGTCCCTGGTTCGTATGTGTGACATCCCTTCACGAACCTAGCTGCCCTGCGTTGGATACTTTCGATGTTCTGTTGGTGCTTCTGTAGGTGTGGGTCCCAAGCACTAGAAGCATATTCTAGTAAAACGAGCTTCATGACCTCAACTAATAAACTTTTAAAGCTTTTCGAAACACCAAGACAAGAAAGCTCTTACTCTCCTAATGATAGGTTTAATCCAATTAAAAAGTTTTTATCTGATATTGAAATGAATATTATAAAAGAATCAAAGGTACATCAAATGAAACTCATTCGATTGAACAAGAAGTTCGTCTTTTATTCTACATTTAAACATGATACCAATAGTTCCGATTACCTTGACATGATTAAGAATATGAAGCACAGACAAATGGTAGCGAAATTACGATCAGGAAATCATAACTTGAATATAGAAGTTGGTAGACATGCTCAATCCTAAATTACCACTGAAGCTGACTAAGAATTTGCCACCATTGTTCGTCATCAGATGTTGAGGATGAAACTCATTTCATGTTCAACTGTGCTTCATATGCTGACATCAGGAAGGTACTAATTGATAAGATCAGTACACATTATCACAATTTTCTACAGTTAGATAATGATCACAAGATTTTTTTCTTATTCAACAATGTTGATCCATTTGTATGTAAAAAAGTAGGATACTTCATCTTTGAAGCATTTGATCGGAAAAACCGATCGCTTACAGTCGTACCACAGAGATTTAAAATCGTTCGCTTAGTGACAGCTCATTTACTTGTAAAGCAATACCATTTATGTATATGGGAATGCTAATAAAGTTGTATTGTATTGTATATTCAAGGCGACGCCTAACAAGCGTAGTATATGCATTCTCCTTTACACTCTCTGGACAGCTACCAAGGTTTCGCCTAATGAAACCTAATGACTGGTTGGCTTTGCCAACAATGTTGGTGATATGATGGCCCCAGTCAAGATTAGATGTCAATTCGATGCCAAGGTAGGGATGATGTGAAACAGATCTTAAGGGGATCCCCCCCCCCCCCCCCCCATGGTATACTGGAAGATGGTTGATGACTTTAACCGGCAAATCCGAAGTATACTGCACTTATCAGAATTAAATGTCATCTGCCACACTCTGGACCACTCAAACAGCCGATCCAGGTCATGCTGCAGGATTGAAGCATCTTCTAGGCCTTGAACTACACCATATACAATGGTGTCATCAGCAAAGAGTCTTATTTGGGTATTGATACCATTACAAATGTCATTAATATATACCAGAAACATTAAGGGGCCTAACACAGTTCCCTAGGGCACCCCTGATGAAACATGAATTGGCTTGGACTTCTCCCCTTCCACCACAACTGTTTGGTTTCTATTTGTTAGCCAGGCTCTTAGCCATAACCAGGCTCCTTCGGTTCAATATATTATTTTGTACTCAGTTCAGTTTTCTCCATTTCTTTGTGTATGGGCGACAAACAGTTTCAACATCAGGTTCGGTTTCTTGTTCTATTTCTTCTATTCGTGCACTCAGTTCAGTGTTCTCGGTTCATTTCTAATCATGTCCAACCAAATAAGAGGTCTTTGTGCCAACCGAATGAGAGGCCATTGTGCCAACCAAGTGAGAGGCCATTGTGCCAACCAAATGAAAGGCCATTGTGCCAACCAATGTCTGAATGTTGCTGCAAAACAAATGAGCTAACCAACTGTGGTTGCAATTTGCATAGGGAATCATTCAATCAATCAATAAGTACTGACATAGAAACTGATGAATCACAGAATTTTTCTGATGCTTTGGAAAAAAGTTCAAAGGATTATTTATTTCCTGTGTCAAGGGGAAGGAAATATTCTAGAGATCAGAATAGAAAGAATAGAAAGAAACGTGACAGGGAACCTTCTCGAATAAATGTTAAAAAAGTGCTTAAAGTGTTTAAGAGGAAATGTAATTGGAAAATATTGCATAATAACGTTCACTGCTATCCTAAAAGCTCATTTATGAACTATGGTTTTAAAATTCATTACAACAGCTTAAATATGCTGTATAACACTGAACATTTCTATAGCAAATATCTTTTTTTCTTCAAGGAAAAAAAATACAGTGCAGTAAAAAATACTAAGTATGAAACTAATGGAAAAAATATTGTAAATCAATGTTTGCAAGGAGGCATGCACCCACAACTTGATGTTAATTCTATTTCACCATGGAATCATCTACTCGATAAGCTGGTATTATTAGGTCTAGAACCCCTTGATGTTTCCCTATCTATCTGCTAATATTCTAATGACATGGCAGTGAGCTGTGACCAGGCAATAGAGTTTTGTACACTCCATTGATTTGCGGGAGTGATTTATAATGACGAAATGGCAGTATTTAATCAAATAAACGTCTCGTGTGCATTAATTGAGCATTCAAAACTCCATAGTTTCCTGGTCTCAGCTCTCTTTCATCTAGAATATAATATGAAATCGTTCTATTATTTACAATTTGAAAGTTACAATTAACTTTGTATTAACTATCGAAAATTGAAATAAATGTTGCGTTAACCAAGCCATGTATCACTTGCACTATGTCATACCATGCCACTGCCCTTGATGATTGCAGTCATGTGTCTTACAAGATGGTACCACAGAGTCATTGCACTGGAGTCACATGATCTGTGCAAAGCCTGTATTTTATTGTATTCTTTATTTTAGTACTAAAGACTACATACCAATAACCTCTGCTCTGTCTGTCAATTTTTTTCCACTCGTTCAAAGTGTCAAAAAAAAAAACTTCATTTCGCAGCACTTCCCTTTCTATTAGAAACTTCTAGTTTAGTTGTTTTCGTTTCGGTGATAGCCCACTCTGATTTTTTTTAAATAAAAAAAAAATTCTGACTCGCACCTTGACTCGCCGACTCGCACCTTGACTCGCCGACTCGCACCTTGACTCGCACCTTGACTCGCACCTTGACTCGCACCTTGACTTGCTGACTCACACCCTGACTCGCTGACTCGCACTCTACCCAAACTCGGCCAACCTCACAGGGAAGTACAACAGTGGGAATAATTATTATGCCTGAAAATATAAAAATATGGGTGTGTAAATATATTACTGGTTTTTGACAGGCAAAGCTTGTTAACACACACAGAAAATATAACCCTCCGTCTCCCTTGAACATTCCCTTTTGAAAACCTATACCTTTGCTATGAGCTCGTGGAAGCTCCATATGTGGATCCTGAGGCAACATGGCTAACCTGGTAATATTGTGTGGCTTGTTTACATTTGTAATCTGCAGGCTGGTTATATTTCTGGATTGAATAAGCTTTATTGGAGAACACAGCTAGGCCAACCTCACAGGGAAGTACAACATGTGGGAATAATTTATTATGGCTGAAAAAATAAAATGTGGACATGTAAATATTATGCTTTAATATATAATTTTCGATGAAATACCAGTGTATATCTCTTTCTAAAAAGTGATATCTTCACGTGTGAAGATATAAATGATATCTTCACACGTGAAGATATCACTTTTGAAAATATGACTTGCTTTCAAGGATTTCTAGCCTTTTTAGTAGGTGATTGAAACTGGTATTTCATCGATAATTGCGTTCGAGCGAGAGCGAGAACGCATACTAATCTTAACGCGGGCTACCTGTGGTCCCCAGGCGCAACCAAACACGAAAAACGTGGGTTTGTACCTTTGCGCATAAATTAACTCAGCATGTCCATGATGCATTACGATATACGGTTCGCCTCGTGGTTTGAACAGTGCAAAAGGTGAGTAGTGATTTATCTCGGTAATATGCTGAAGAAATTCATAAGTGTTGCTCATCAAAGCGTGGTGACTGATCAAATTCTAAACTTAACCACAGATCGTCTCTTCTCGCGTCAATATTCTTGCTGCTGGAGCGGAAATCAGCTATCGTTATCGTTGTTCTCTGACGCCTCTAATTCCGGCTGGGGAGACATCGCGAACTGACTGATCGGATCCGATGCATTAAAGCTCTTTTAATTCAAAAGGAATTGCACTTTCCCAGCGGTAGAAGTTTTCTGGTAAGAGTATATAAGTTTTTGCACGCCTTTCAAATATGACAAACGTTCCTTCAAACCTAACCCTGCTAGCAGAGGTTCTTTTCTCTTACCCTCTCTCCCGGGGGGGGGGGGGGGGGGGGACTCCCCATAAAAATAGACGGGGGTGCTCGACGTGAGAAATGAAATTCACCCCTAAAAGATAGCAATATGGGCGTGGCTCACAAAAAAATTACCCCTAAAAGATAGCACTCCAAAAGACAAATTTGTGCAAACTAAAGGAAATAAGAGACAAAGCTCTGCCCCATAACCTCGTCTTTAATATTCGGATGGATCAAACTCTATATCGAAGCCGTAAATACAGATTCAACTTGTGGGGTCTCATGCTCGAGGATCCAGCGCTATTTTTTCTCGGCCACAAAAAAATTGGGTCTCGGAGACCCCTAAAAGATAGCAGACCTTTGGAAGACCCCTAAGAGATAGCACTGCTAACGATTTTAACCCCTAAAAGATAGGTCGAGCACCCCCGTCAATTTTTATGGGGAGTCCCCCCCCCCCCCCCCCCCCCCCCCCCCCCCCCGGGCCCTCTCTCCAGCTCCACTAACTCCACTAACCCCATTTTGACCGCGTGCCACAGGTGACCCAATCCGAAAAGAAACGACCGAAAAAATTACAGGAGAGCCGGCAAGCAGGCTACCGTTTGCGCTCGGCTTGAGTTGGTTTGACTGGCTTTAATAGTCACAGTTGATTTGATTTGTATCTCAGCTGAGATGATTCGTGCCAACAGGCGAGTTATTTATTGTATTCTTTTGAGTAAGCTTTGAGTTTTTGATTTCTTTTTGTGTTTGACTTTGAGACAGGCCAAAACTGCTCGTAAACAGATTTTAGTGTCAGCCCACAGGCTTCCCAGACCCCGCTTATTAGTCTGTTGGGTTACCTGTGGTTTATCGATTAGTTTCATAACGAGCTCAGAAGAGTTTATATAACTGCTTCGTGTGAATTCTCTTTTCCGATTCCTACGAAATGAATCTTCAATAATAAAAGATTGATACTTAATGAAGTTGTGTGAGTGGGGAATCGGAAAAGAGAATTCATACGAAGCAATTATATAAACTCTTCTGAGATCGTTATGAAACTAATCGATAAACCACAGGTAACCCAACAGACTAATAAGCGGGAAACTATACGTCGAGTCTGGGAAGCCTGTGGTAAGCCTTGGGACTATCGGTCGTAGCTACGATAGACTTGCTCCAAGTCGAACTCGCTGAGTCACTGGGTAAGCGATTACTGGGTCAAAAATCTAGCGCGAGAATCGAAGGGAGAGGCGAGTTCGACTTGTTTCACTTGCAGGAAATTGAATCGGGGGATTATATTTTAGCGCGAAAACACGTTTCAGGGGCGGAGCTTACATTACAATCAAATTGTAAATACCACATCCACGGTCGACTGACTTGACACGTCAACATACAATGCCTGAAGAATTGACGCTTTGTGATTGGGCAAATCTTAGTACGTCTAAGCCACGCCTCCGGTTGAAAAATCAACCGGTAAATTTGGCGCGCTGCAAGTGGGAAAAGTCCTTCGTGCGGGGGGCTAAGAAGGACTTTGAGAAAGTCTGATAGCTACGACTGTATGAATGACTGTGTATAGGGCCCGGGGGGGGGGGGGGGGGGGGGGACTCCCATATAAAAGGGGTAGGGATGCTCGTCGGACATTTTCGATTTGACCCCTAAGAGGTACTAAAACTGATGGGCGTGGCTCAAGCTTATTTTGACCCCTAAAAGATAATAAAAATGTAAATTGATAACAGCTTTTTTGTTCAGTTGACACCCGACCCCTAAAAGGTACCGTTTTACATAGAAATGTCTGTGTTTGATGGTGGATAACCTAAGTGGTACCAAACTCCTGATTTTGACCCCTAAAAGGTACGACGAGTAGGCCCTTATCGATTGTGCTAGCATAAGTTTTGGCCTAATTTGGAAAAACGAGCATAATTTTTGCACTTTTTATAAAAGTAACACTGCTAGCATAATCGGCATATTTTTAGTTTTTTTGAAGGGGAACATTACCAGAGTCATGACTTGCTTGGGGTCTAAGATTAATTATTTTCAAGTTCTGTTCATGGTTCAGTCTAATTCGTCTGGGGGAGGGGGAAGAAGGTTACCGCAATACTGCGTCGTTGGTCGTCTAGACTCTAGAGGACTGGGCACACCGAAAGTAAATATTGCGTCGGTTCCAGTTCCCGCTTTCACAGGCAACAAAATGCCGTCGAGCAATTTACAGATACGAGAAGAACAGCTGCCTGATAGGCCAGAACCCGCTCAAATTGCTAGAGATCGGAGCCTGAAGCAAACCAAAAGCAAACACACATTAAGTCACCGCTTCTAATCTGGAATGAAGTGCAGTAGTTAGTTGTATTTTATCAGAGCAAGTGTGTAACTCAAGATAAAGAAAATATTATCAATAAACATATAATTTTGGACTTGTTTTGTGTTTTATTTTAAAGCATACTTTAAGAAAAAGTAGCATCATTTTCAAAAACGAGCATAATTTTGAGCATAATTTGGAAAAAAATCGGGCACTGCTAGTAGCATAATATGCTACTTTTACTAGCACAATCGATAAGGGCCTAACGACGAGCATCCATGTACCCCTCACATAAGGGAGTCCCCCCCCCCCCCCCAACCCGGGGGTATAGTGTAAGTACTGTACTGATCACAATGTGCAAAGACACCAAAAACATACACGACTTACCTTTACTCCTTCAGGTTAACTTTCAAGACTGTCCAAAGCGATGAGAAGAAAGATCCCGGCTTCGCAGTCAGCTCAGAAACAGAGAAAGAGCGGTTCGACGTGAAATAACACGCAAATGGCGATATATGCCGTATTCACGTGAACAGTGCAATCGGATTGGTTGACGCATGGCGATCACGTGCCGTATTCACGTGAACAGTGCAATCGGATTGGTTTGGCGGTTGGCGGCGACTTCCGAGTCGACACAAAAAAATATATATAAAAAAGACTCGCGAAACTTGACTCGGGAGGCCAAAGGCCTGGCCCGAGTAAAATTGACTCGGGCGGCCAAAGGCCTGGTCCGAGTAATAATATAATTAACTACGATAAAAAACTAAGTACTATTATGGTATTAAACGAATTCCTACATAACTACTACCGAATGTATCAGATAGCTATAGCCTTATAACACGTCGTAGGCATTACAACTGGAAATAATAAACGATTTAGAGAACCGTTTGGTTTTTGTACATGGGACTGAAAAAAATCTTTGTTTCCTGAGGTTATACCTAGTATTGGAGTTGGCTTTGGGTAGGAGATGTTTCAACTTACTCTCAGGATTCTTACATTTCGTGATGGTCGTGGATAGAAGTTTTGTAGGTGGCTATTGCTCATTAGTATATACCACACCAGTGAATATCACTTTTCGCGCGCTCTGATTAGCTACTCAAACAGTGAATATGATTTCATATTCACCTCCGAGCGAAGCAACGATCACCTCGCGCGAGTTTGTGGCCATTTGACAGAAAATAAAATAACTATTTGGTGCTGGCTATTCACCTGCCGTGTGGTATATACTAAAAAGCGGCTCGGTAAATATACACCACTATTCACCGAAACTGAGGTGAATAATTGTTAATTATTCCGAGATAGCAATCAAATTGCATGATCTATGAGGTTCCCGTGTTGCATATACTAATGAAATATATTACAATAATTACATTAAGTGATATGTTACTACTAAAAACTACTTATATTATAAAACTACTCTAATTACAGTAATTGCTACAGAAAATATAAAAAATAATTTGCTAATAATTAATAAATTTTATTGACTAAGCTCATTTTCATTTTGTTTCAGTTTGGTCATACCGGCTCAATGACAATTTTTAGCCCCCCGATCCCCTGCTATAAGCTTTTGTGATCCACTTTATCTTGGCCACAGTATACCCTCTATCGCAGCCGTCCCCACTAAGGGACGGACCATTAGAAAAGTGATGGGGGGGGGGGGGGGGGGGGGGGGGGGGGGTGGGGCAAAAGCAAAAAAAAAATTTATTTCCAGAAAAAATGTGTTAAAAAAAAATTATTCTTCCTGTTACCTAAAAAAAAAAAAAAATATTGCCAGCTGAAGATTGGTGTGTCAAATATTTTTTTATTATCACAGTACAGCAGCATTCCTCCATAATTATCAGAGTAATATGCAAATATTAAATATATGCTTAATATCTTTGCTCAAATTGACCTGCATTAGCCATATTGCCTATTTGAGGCATGCAATCAATACATTTTAACACAAATATTCAAAAGAGCGTTGTGTTATGGCCAAAACTAGAGATAATGCGCAAAAGGGGAACAAGAAAGGTAAATCAACGGGTTGTACCAAGAAGGGAGAGGGCCGGATATCGAAACCTAAATCGCGTCGAAAGGCAACGCCGCAAACTAGAGCGAAGGGAAAAGCGAGTTGCAGGCAACCTCGTGCTCCGAACATTGATGTTGATCCTAAACCTGCTATGTTAGCTGCGATGATTCCTTCAGTTCCGCAAAATCGACCGGCTGAACTTCTCTCAAGTTCACGTTTTAGAACTCCTGGATTTACCACGGCCCAGGTTGGAAACTGCGAGTCACCCAAGACATTAGAATCGGAGTCGGATGCGGAGTCGCTGCTACTCTCTGAATCTTCCGTCTCTTTTCTTGTACCTGGCAAAAGTTTAAGCCTACTAGCTGAGCAGCTTTCCGTCAGAGTTGTAGCAGTACTAATAGAACTCGAAATGGGAGTCGTCGAACATGAAGGCTGTTCGAACCACGAGCCTTTGTCGCTTTCCGCGAGCATCACTTTCTTCTCCGTATTGAAACTTTGGTCCTTCTCGAGCTCATTCTCTTGAATCTTCTTGGGGCCTGTCTTCTCTTTCTACCTTTTATCCAAGGATTATTCTTTTATCTTCTGGACATATC